>VZSC01016852.1:1786-48136 GCA_013398225.1 Steatornis caripensis | reverse complement strand
AGCAGGGGGGTTGGACTAGATGATCTCCAGAGGTTGCTTCGAACCCCTACCAATCTGTAATTCTGTGATTCTGTGAGGAGTGACTTCCTGAGCAAAAGGTCTCTGAGACTGCTGGGAGGGGGAAGGACTTCAGCCAGAATCTGTGGGCAGGGCCCTTGTCATTTCTTATCTTCTACCACAGTGGTGCCTGTACTACTGTGCTGGTTTTGGGTGGGATAGAGTTAATTTTATTCCTGGTAGCTAGTATGGGACTGTGTTTTGGATTTGTGCTAAAAAACAGTGTTGGTAATGAAGAGATGTTTTTATTATTGCTAAGCAGTGTTTACCAAGGCCAAGGTATTTTCTACTTCTCACATCATTCCACCAGCAAATAGGCTGAGGGTGCACAAGAAGTTGAGAGAGGACACAGCTGGGACATCTGACCCCAACTGATCAAAGGGATATACCATATCATATGCTCAGCGTATAATTCTGGGGGAAGAAGAAGGAAGCGGAGGACACTCAGAGTGATGGCGTTTGTCTTCCCAAGTAACTGTTACACATGATGGAGCCCTGCTCTCCTGGAGATGGCTGAACACCTGTCTGCTGATGGGAAATAGTGAACAAATTCCTTACTTGGCTTTGCTTGCGTGTGCAGTTTTTGCTTTACCTAGTAACTGTCTTTATCTCAACACACAAGTTTTCTCAGTTTTGCGCTTCCAATTCTCTCCCCTATCCTACTGAGGGGGAGTGCGCAAGCAGCTACATGGTACTTAGTTGCCAGCTGGGTTTAAACCACGAGAGCTACTAAGGATAAGTGAAGGTAATGTGACAACAGTTTTTGAAATAATTTCTAGATAAGTTGACCTCTATTTTTGTCAGTGAATAAAGGTTTGTCTATAGATACAAAGAGGCAGTTCCTTTACAGCTATGTTTATTAGCAGATTTTGAGTTCAAAAAGTCACTGCTATTTCTGCATGTATATTGAAGTATGAATATGGACAAGCCATGTTATTGAGCCTACATATAGAAATGTTTTTTTAAACACATCTGTTTTGAACAGCATAACTCATTTTACCAGTGTATAAAGATTTAATTTCTATTCCTGTGCTAAAGAAAACCACTCATTTAAATATTTGAAACACCTTTGGATCTCAGCAACGTCCATAGAAATTGATTCAGTCATGATCCTGATCTTTTGTGTTGATACAAGATTTCAAATAAATAATAGTTCAGGGAAGGGCAGAAGTATTGGACTATTTTTTGAGTAGAAAAAATAGTGTATGACTTTTCCACTGTGTCCTGCCAGTATTTTTCCAGAGCAGATTAGAAAGACAGCTCAACTCTCAGAATTATACATTAGACTGCAATACCCAGTATGAAAATCAGTTTGCATCAGTAAGCATTGCCATTCTCAAGGCATTTGCTTCTAATCATGAACATAAAACTGTTTGGCAATGCTTTAAATCTCTTAGATTGCAATTGCTGCATTCTGAAGCATGATATGTTTGTCTCTTGGGAATATGTTTTGTTTGATTCTCTATTTTGCTGTTTTTAATAACAAATAGCAGTCTTTGGTTCAGTTTTACTGGTATTTGTTAGAAAGCGGTTATTTCTTGGTGTTTGGTTACAATGATTGTGTTCTAGCTCTGTGCATCATAATTGGTTACATGTGTTTTACAAAGCTGTTAACATGCATTCTTTAGAGTCTAATAAAACCTGCTACAGATATTTTCTAATAAAAATTAGTCTGATGACAGTGGGTTCTGAAAAAGTAACATTAGTTTCACAGTTGTATAGTTAAGAAAAAGTATTTTCTTTTTCACCCTTTTGGGAAGCTATATTATAAATATAACAATAAAGCCTCTAATTAGTAAAAACAAGTGTTATAATGGATTTTATATTATGTGTAAAAATATGTTAATGCAAATACAAAGAAAGAAAAGCTTCAGAGGGCATTGCCTATTCATCTGGTTCATCTGTTTGAAATGTAGTATGTCTGAAATAAAAAAGCACCCTTGAAGGGCTTCTTTTTTTAGGGCAGAAGAAAAATGCAGTGACATTTCTGAAAAAGGATGAACCTCTGATATACACTGTACACCATAAAATGTGTTTCTTTTCCAAGTGGAATTCTTTTGATTTCCAGAAGATAAAGTATAAGATGAGCTTCAGCATTTCTGCTTTAGGCTCTTATCCTTTCTGTAACATCTGAAGGCATGCATTTGAGTAATCCAGACCTTATAAGTAAAGATCACTGGCTACAGCCAAAGGAGAGAAGTACATGTCTCTTGCAGGATGTTTCAAGACAGCTAAATTAGATAATTGCCTTTTTCCCTTTGACCCTATAGAACACTAGCATAGAATAATTCAGTGATCTCAGGTGATACATGTGAGCAACTTGGAAATAGCAAATAGCTACCCAACAGAGAACATTATAATAAATAGGTTTATCATAACAGGTAGCTGATTCAGATGAATGTGGCAAATCCCTCCTGTCCACTCAGGATTCAGAATGCCCGGTCTTCCCTTGAAAATGGCTACAAAGCAAAAGAAACTTCCTTTTTCATAAAATCCTGCTGGTTCATGAATTTGTCTCAGATGAGGAATTTGTGAGTTTCAGATCTACCTCAGCCTGAGGAAATTTTATCTTACCAAGAAAAAAAAATTAAGGAACAAGCCACAGAACAGTTTGCAAGAAGTTCTCTTGCAATCTTGCCACTAACTCTGGCATACTGTACAGCAAAAAGACTTCAAAGTTCATAGGCCTGAAAATGTATGGAATTGAATGAGCAGGAGGGAATGTGAGTATGAAGCTCCTAATACATAAGATGTTTATAGGAGAATTCCTTCCTTTAAGCTTTGTCTATGGAAGTAAATTAAGCAGTATTTGTGAATGTTCTCAAGCATTAGAACACAATCTTTTATACTAGCAAAGTGTTAGAAAATTCCCGGGGGTAACTTTAGCATGCACCAACCAGCAGTCTCCCACAGGAGTCTGGACACTCCTCAGGCATTAGAATTTCCTAGGAACCATTCCAATCATTCCAGATAAAGAGACCCAGCTCTGGAGACTGCCTTGTTAAGATAGATGCTCACTGCTCATTGTGACCTGGCCTCAGTGCCCAGGTGGATTCTTGGGCACATATAATATACAGGTTTATAACCAGGAGCCAAAAAGTTTTTGTTATGAATTCTTTTCCCAATGCTCTAAATGTTCTTTATCCTAATGATAAAAATAACAGTAAAGAAGAAGAACAGAAATAATACTTAGAAAAAGGAGACCAAAGACATTCCTGAGCAGCCTTCTGCAGTTATTTTCTTCTCACTGCACCATAGAATTAAGTTCTTCTGTTTATTCTCTTCTTCTGGACCCAGAATCTTGAATTGAATGGAAATGTACAAGCAGGTAAAATAAGTTGGTTATCTACCTTATCTGATCTATCTTTAGAGATGAAAAAAGAAATTGGGGTAAGAATCTAAGTCTCAGGTTTTAAAAGCAGTTGGTGCTGTTAATTAGTTGTTTTCTAAATTAATTTACAGATTCTCTTTTATGATATTCAAGGTTTCACTTAGAATGCCAGACTCCTGGAATGTTTCTTATGCTGACCTAATTTCTCGTTGGAAAAACTTGACCATGCTCTTCTCATCTGTATATAACAAGATCTCATTCAGCTCTCAACTGCGCATCTTGCATCAGTTTAAATCAAATTAGCCATAGGGAAGTTACACTATGAATTTAAACTATGACACGTAGCAGGGATCCTAATTGTTTAGAGGGCTTTAAATCCAAATTACTCATAATTAAATTCATGGAAAGCATTAGACATCTGCAAAGATGCATGATGTATTTTATGCAGTGTTTAAGCTTATCTTTTAATCATTATTTTGGGTTTTTTTTACGTATTGTTCTAACCACATTACATGCTTATATTTTCTTTTGCTTCATCAAGTGCCTATTAGGGTGATGCTGGAGACTTTACATTCAGCCTCTCATAATCTCTAACTTCTGCTACTTTTACTCTTTGATTTGTTTTCAGGTGTTTTTAAAATTTTCATTCTCAAAATGAACTCCAGATTTTCACTCCTGTGAGCATCACAATAGATAATAAATTTCAAAGTGCAGTTGTGAAAAGCAGCCTGACATTACGTAGGGCTTTCCCCTTTTCTACCCAACTTTCTAAGAAGTCCAGTCTTTTTACTTCAGTAGTAGTAGTAAAACTTTGCCTCTGGAGCTACAGTATTCTTTTCTGATGTAAACAATACATTGAAGCTATAACAATTTTTAGCTGGAAAGCAAGTCTTGATTAAAAACAATACACAACCTTTTCACTTTTTTTGGTTTTTATTTTTTTTCCCTCTGCTAGTGTAGTGGACAGGATAAAAAGTTTCTTTCTAACACAGAAAGCTAACTCAGCCATTCCCTGTACTTACTGAAGTTAAACTAAATCAAATTCTCAGTTTCTAATTTGACTGAGAAAACATAAACAGCTTAAACTCTTCTCAAGAAAACATGCTTCTATTACTTTTCAGGGATCATAGTCAAAGGAAGAATCTCCTTTAATGATCTAATTAGTGTTCTAATATTATCATGGTTGGCTAAATGTGTCCTGTATGATTTAAAAACCAAGTGTTTCTATGTGTCAGGTACACTGCTCTGACCTGAGCTAGGGACTTTCCAACCATTGAAACCTGGTTCTTTCATGCCCTTGCTTTTTGCATGCTTTCCTTGCTTTTCACACGCTTTCCTTGCTTTTTGCGCCGTTACAGGGGCTGTTGCCAAGTACACGGCCACTGGAAGATGGGGCCCTCAGCCAATAAGAGATGACCACAGAGCAGATACAACTAGGGTATAAATGGAGTCCCACCAGAGGGCAGAATTGAATCCATCCTTGACAGAGCAGCAAGTCTGCAGTTGAGGGACTCTCCCCTTGGATCCAGATGCCGCCCAAGGTAACTCCTCAAGACTGTGAGCCCTCATCTTATTAGGTGAGTGATTACAGATTTTGGATCATCACTCTAAGTACTGACCGTGAAAGCTTAGGAATTCTGAAGTTGGCTGTATTAGTATTGGTCCTGCCTGGCATCTGAACCTGTAGTTTACTATTGTTTGTCAGGCTGCTAACCAATTTTGATTAGAATAAATATCATTTTGAGTGCCTGCCTCATCTATTTTGTGGGTGCCTCTGTGGCATTCTATTAAATAATTTATTGTTTGGCCTTGAATTTCCATTTTTAAACATAGTTTCATCAGTACAGTTTGATTGGTGAGTTAGCTTCAGTGGGTAACCTAACATTTGAGCTGTCATAGACTTGCAAGCAAGATGCAACATATATTGTAGGTATTATAATCTTGGGTTGAAGCAATGGTCTCTTTAGTCCTGTATTTTATGAATGCCTGTGCTCAATGTTGGTTGCTGTTCCAAAGACACAAACCTTGTAATCTGCTTTACTCTGTAGTAAGACACCATGAGGGAGATTGCTTGTGGATGTCAGCTGATGATCAGCTTATGCCCTAAAGCATGAAGATTGATAGCCCTTGCACATTTTTTTCTTTCCAGAGTTAGTGTAACCACAGATTTATTTGCTATTATTTGTTACCACAGTTATTTATGGGTCATGCTTCTAGCAGCAAGTCTACAGTTCTTGAATGAGAATCTCCAATGCTTCATTCTACCCTATCTACTTAGAGGTGTTATAAAATCTCATCTACTTTTTTTAAGCATTGCTTCTTGATTTTTAAGTGGTAAATCAACCTAGAAAGATCACACTGTTGCAACAGAATTATTTCCATGTGTTTTGTCTAGGTGTTTGGGGGTTTTCTGACTGAATACCTCTCAAAGACTTTCAGCTCTGTGTTACAGAGCATGCCAAACCCTTTTTGGTATGTTTCCTCTTAATTCACCAATATCTCAATTTCTTAGGATTTGCAGTGCAATATTTATGTCACAGTGTTGCAGGGTCATCTCAAGAACAAAGAACAGTAACTCACCCATGTCCTATTTGAGTGAAGATTAACCAAATGGTGACCACTTTCCATTTTGAATGGATGTTGAAAATACAAGATACACTTAAATATTAGATGAGAGATAGATTTAGTAGCTTTCTTATGAATAAGAAGTTGTAACCATTTCAATTTTTTAATGAAAAATCCTTATCTCACAAAAGAACATGTGTGAGTTTAAAGCACCAAATCTAATGTAAAATAAATTTTGAGAAAGCGTTACGGAGTTGTATGCTTAGGTGTATAATAGTCTAGACATTTTAACCAGATTGAATACCTGTAGTTCCATCATTTTACTTTCAGTAAGAGACAGTTGCTGCACTGAATCAGTAGTTCATTATATAAAGAGACAACAAAAAGAGAGAAAGAAAGGCAAAAATGAAACTTAAAGAGATTTGAGATGATTTGCCCAAGGTCAGTATCGGAGCAGCTGAGCTAAAAACAGAAATTAAGCATCCTGATGAAAAGTCCAGTGTCCTCTTCTTCTCATCAAAGAGTACAGGGAATACTAAGCATTTAATAAAATACCCACTAAAGATTTTTCTATTATTTTCCAAAACCAACCAAACAAAAACCCCTTTAATTTTTCTGTCTTCTACATCCTTTCCTTTTTGTGAGTTACTGTTTTTTTTTTGGGGGGGGGAGTGGGGATTGACATCTTGAAAATCCAAATTCATATCTAAGATCGGTTCTTTGCTTTACAGAGTGAATAATAAAAGTCTGTTCAGGAACAACCCTATTTAATAGTTCACTACAATGGTTTTCTGTCCTGAATTACTTTACTTGTTTCATATAATTTCATGAAATAAAGTGGTAAGAATTTGGTTACAATTATCAACAATGTAGCACAGTAACTGGTAATGCATTATTAATACAGAAACAAGATATTTCAGTCTTAGCTATTTATGCCAATATTTGTCAATGAATGACCCCAATTCTTTATGATTTGTTGATTATCTAAAAAAAGGCAGAAGGAATATTAGAAAGTGATAAAATGCAGCTCTCTAGAATTCTAAGTCTCTTGAGCAATTCTGCCCTTGAAAGAGTCAAGTAAAAACTGAATCACGCACCCGTACCAAAGGCAATGCTCTTACAAGACTGACTGTTGCTGTCAAATTTCCATGTGTGTGCTTCATGTAGTAGTATAGAGAATTCTATATTAATTTAAATACTCAGTGGATGAAGTAAACATGAGAAGTAAAAAGGATCACCAGTTTTAGTGGTTGTTAAATACTTTTGGAAGAGATATTTTTGTGTCACCCTGCATAAAGAGATCTAAGGAATAGAACCAATCTACAGAAATATGTGTGTATAAAACTATTCCATGACCACATGCAGAACTATAGCCAGATTAATAAAAGCATGTGGGGAAAATTCTGTCCCTGCAGAAATCAAAGGCAAAACTCCCATGGGTTCTGGATTTGTATGTACTGGGTGCTGAATATCTTGATGAATATGCGTTTTCTTTCCAGATACATTTTCCACAAATTAGAATCCTCATATCCTTTGTTATCAGTAGATCTAGATAACGACATATTTCTATGTTTATAGGTTTTTAATTAAGAACAAAAAGACTTCATTGTCAAATATAATATTTTTATCAGTTTAAAGGGGGGGAGACTGTTCTGTAATCTTAATTGTTTTCATATTATTTGTAGTTAGGTGATCTACTTTTCTCATGATGCCCAGAACCATTTTGAAACTTCTGCAGAATCTAACTCAAAACTCTCCTGACAATTACTTGTCCTCTTGTCTTTTAAATACCAGACTCACCAACACAAAGTAAAAATCCTCTATCTTTTTTCCCCCAGAAAAAATACTTGAGGATCAGTTAATTAGTAGGAAAGAAACTGAGATCAAAAGGAGAAAAAACACATAATTTGGTCATTCTGTTCTGTTCTGCTCCCCCTGAGAAAAAAAAAATAACCTACAGTGGGTACACATTATTGTAAAAAGTGTGATCGCCCAAAACCATGGAACAACTTTCATGTGAATAAATTTGCAATACAGTTTTAGGTTGGAGAGAAAATCTTTGAGGGAAGTCACAGATTTTCATAAAAGTTTGAATGGTATGAATAAAATTACTTGAGAAAGGTTATTTGCAATTTCTTGTAACACAGCATCAAATGAAAAAATGTAAGGAGATAATTTTATGCATAAATTTGACCATGTATGTAAGTCCCCTACTAGTACTTCATCCAGCTATGAATGGTATTATGGAAGGGAAACTCTCCAGTTTCTTTCATCATAGCCTACTAGCATGTGTGCAAGAAGAAGATAAAGAAGAATGAGAGACCTGGCTTCTCTTCATTTGATTTCTGGTCACTGTCACAAAGTGAACACATGACAGCAACTCATAAGCAGCTGTATGAAGAGTTGAAAGGACTTCTTTATAGAACAAGAATTCAACAGGAGATGACTTGTGACCCTAGAGCACAGTTCATTTCATACAGTTTGCTGTCAGTGTAAAGTACTGTCCTTTGCTCTATGTGGATGGTGCCATTTTGCACATGAGAACACAGAGACAAAGAAGTTTTAAGCTGATTATGAAAAGAATTGCTGTGTATAGGTATTATTATTCTCAAAGTAATGTTAATCACATAACATAAATGAGAAAAATCCATCAAGAATAGTTATCAGATATCACATAGTCTAGTTACATACTGGAAACTTTCAAGACACTTATGAAGCAACAGAAAACAAGTTGTTTTAATAGTACACTAAAATTTTATGTATTTACTAGATGGATTCTATGAGAATGTGTTCTCTTCAAAGTTTGAAATTTTTACTTATGAACAAACTGACACAGTTTTGATCATTTCAAGTAATTCAAGATAATGTAACAATAAGAAAACTATATATGAGTAAAAATTTAACATTTGAGTCTGTGATTTCTGCAACATCACCTACTTCACTGCACAGCATTATTTTTATGGACGCTTTGCTCACCATGAGCTTAAAAACTCCTTGTATGAATCTACTGAAATTACACTCAAGGTACTATACCAAAGCATTGGCTTCAAGTTGCCTTTTCTACTGGTACAGTAGAACTAACTAACTAATATAACAACACTAATATTTGAGGTTATGTAACAATTTCCATTCTAAATAATCATTTCAATTTTTGATAACTTCAAATCAATTCAGTTTGAGGATAAAATGTATCAAGAATAAACTGTCCATCTTTTTTTGCATTTCTGTGCATTAATAAAGATACATTTTATGGACTTCAAGACAATTGAAAGAAAATCAGCTGTCCCGTAGTCCATGTTTTTATTCCTGAAAATCTTTAATTTAAAATTATTTAAATTTATAAGATATAGTGAAATAAGAGATAATAAAAGCATACTTTATGGAGAGTGTTCTTTGATGATCTGATGGAAACATGTTCTTTTTTCTTAGCACTAGAACATGAGAATTTTTTTTTTCTTTTTTTTCCTGTCTTTCCCCTGGTTGGTTATTTCTTATGACAGCTGGTTTTATCCATTTAAATTGAGACTCTCAATGCTACAACTTTTCCATGTAGCAGACTTGCTAGTATAGTAGAAAACATTGTAAGCGATAAAGCAGCAGGAGAAGGTCTTATGCAGGCTATTCTGAGATCAGACTCTCACAATTCATTTTCCAAATAATATAATAGACATTATTTTTAGTTTGCTGACCATCAGAAGCTTTCCTCCTCACAGTGCAACCTCAGCCTGTCATGTTATTTCACTACACTCTCATATATTGTTTGGTCTTGCTCAGTTTCACAGGAAGCAGTTAAAACTCTGCCTGTTATTCTGGGAGCCTTAGTTGACTGAAAATTCTCTGCCACTTTTTTTGTTTGTTTGTTTTTTCACTGACCATTTTGTTATGTATCATAAATGTCCAAATTATGATCCAGTAAAAAAAAGATGTGTAGCAATGATGTGTCACAACTGTCAGGGCAGAGAGATGTTGTGCAGAGAAGATACAGTGCTATGTTATGCTGTGTAGGTTATCTGTCTAAAGTATTCAGTATCCTTATTCTGCTGGCATGGATTTACAGAGATGTAAGTAACCACATAAATTTATGCTAACTTGCTACTAGTTCTAAGCAGTTGAAACACAATGTTAAGGTATTTCAGCGTGACCAGAAATCCCAGCAGGGAAATAACCAGGTAACTTTTTGCTGCAGTCACTAAAAATAGTTTCTGCTCCTCAACAATCTAGGTAGTCTGGAACCATCTTAAAATATTCATACATATTGCCCTCATTTTGCAGCAGAATACATATTTTAATGAATTATTTTAGATGGACAAATAAGTACCAGTAGACAGCTAGTTTTACTTATGTTTCTTTTGATTCTAATGTAAATTATTTCACCATTTTAATAATGTACAATATATATTGTATAGGTAGAAATTTAAATACAATAACACTTACTGTCTGGAAAGTTAGAAAAATTAATACAGTCTTTTTAATTACATTGTAACTAAGGAACCATGAGATCCATTGTAATTATTCATAACAACTGTTTTGTTGCTAAAGTTAACTTCAGAATCCAAAAGCAAGATGTCACTGATTTTTAGCTAAGAACATACCGCCAGCACGTATTTCAATAAATCATTTGTCGATATTTTTTCCAATATGTAAAAACAAACATTACAAAAGAATATTGGTTATCACTCTTCCTGAGTTTATTTTCTCTGTCAAGATTTCTGTTATTCTTTCCTAATCCCTGATAAGATTTTTTTTTATTTTTACATCTCATCCTTATTTTTAAGTGTTTAATATCTTACGACCATAAGTGACATGAGAGTATCTCAAGAGAGGCATACTGCCCATGATCTTTGACCTGGACATCAGTGATACAGAGAAATATGACAGGCAAAGAGAAAGAGTAGATATAGCATCCTAAGAAATGCAGTAGCAGAGCATCTTTCTGTCTCTCTGCTCCAAAAAAACTTGGTATGGTAAATACCTTGGTAACATCTAACATTTGAATAGGAAAGTTACTGTAATATAAATCTGGGTTCCAGTTGAACTATTAGGTGTCGTAGGCACTGAATCCTTTATTTCTTTCTGTATTTTGTAAGCCTTGTGTTGAGTATTAGAGAAAAAAGTACATTCTTATTTTAAGGACTTCTTGGATAAGAATCTTAATGTTTGCCTGCAATAATTTTTGATGTTTATAGCACTTACTAGCCATAAACAGTGGGAAAGTTTTCTACCTTCTGAACACAGCTGCTGGTGTATAAATCCTAGGCAAATTTGAAAATGTTATGTCAAAATGAAACAGTTTGCTGACAAATGGAAAAGGGGTAAGAAGGACAAAACTGGAATGCAGAGGCAGAAGCATTAAAGAGGGGCAAATGAAGAATCATGAAAAAGAAATATGTGAAAAACTGTAGATTCTGTCCCTGGCCTTCAAGAACTCCTCATGACTGAGTTTTTTGTTTTACTTAATCTTATGTTTGGCAACCCAAGTCATCAGAAGCCAAATCTTGACACATACACCCAATACAATGTCCAGTGGTGTATTTTAAACAATTGCATTTTCTTCTATTGCACAGCATCTACAGTTTTAATGTACTTGGTTATTCCAAAAAACCTCTTCACCTTTGCTAATTTTAATCTACTACTCTTTAATTTTTTGGACATTGAATAATTTGACTAATAATCACTTAAATATTAGCTACTATTTGGTACACAATATCTTGATATTTGGTACAACAAACATGTAAGAAGTATTGCTGATAATCAGAACATTTTTTTCTTAAAAAATAAAACCAACTGGGTTTTTTTGAGAATGTACATTGATTTTTTCTTTGAAAAACAATATTTTACTTTTGAGATTACTTTTAAAATCTGAATAATTAGAGAAGTGTTCTAACCGTAACATGAAAAGTGTAAAATACATTGGAGATTACATCTATGTAAAAGTTGAAATACAAATTTCATTAAAATGTCTACTGCAAAATGCATTTTTATGGTTAAGAATAAAATACAAAAATTCATTTTGTCATTTGGAATTTTCTTTCCAATGAAATGAAAATGTTTTAACTCAAGATTCTTACATATATATATAGAGACAGAGAATGAGACCAATTTTTAAGCAAAATAACTTTTGAACAGGAATACCCAGATTCTTGTTTTTAAAAATGCCAGAAAATTATATCAGCAAGTTGGCAGAAATTTTATTTATTAAGTACATTATATTTAATGAGTTTCATATGGGAAGTTTAAATTCTGCAGCAATTTTTTTCATTTTAAAAAACACCTGATGGAGCCCAATGACAATGCAGAGACTTTTTGTATTTAGTAAATCAGAATACTTACGTTTGATTCCAATTTAATGCTTAGGCAAATAAACAAATAATGCATGTAACCTACAATGTCTGTTTTCTCAGCCATGTCTCCAAATTAAAACATAAATGTTGAGCTAATTCATGCAACAACAATTGCACGATATTAATATTTTAACTTTAAAAGTGAAAGCAAATAGGTGCTACTAACTTTCTTTAAGTGTGGACTAATTACCACTCAGCTATGGGCAACTTAACGGTTAGCTTCTCTAGCTACTGTTGGGGTCTTTCTTGAAAAGATGGTGTTTGTGGTCATACTGAAGAAGAAATGAAAAGCTGGAAGGCAAGCAGTGCTGTAAATACTGCACTGACACACTTATTTCCTTACTGGTCCCACTGTCCCTCAGATCAGAACTGTTGCACTGATTACTACCCAGATCAGCAAATGTTCCAAACAACTAATCAGCTGGCAGAGCTATAAGTTCTTTCCTTTGCTAAAAACCAGCTAGTAGGTTCTTGGCTCTTGGACCTTGACATACCGTGTTATATATGAAACTTATAGTCTTCTACTTTTCTGGATCTTCCAAGGAGACTTGAGCTGTTTCACCTTTCAATAATTTTGTTCTTTTTCTAATTCTCACTTCTGTCTTTGCCTTCCACTGGGATATTTTTTTTTCTTTCTTTGCATCTTCCTTTTTCTTTGAGTAGTTCAGATATGATTACTCATCATGATGAACACCTAACTCTCAGACTATACCTATACTATGAGATAAATTTACTTAAATGAAGTCTCCTTAAAACTAGATTGGAAATTAAACTTATTTTCACTCCAAACTCACAAACATGTCATGAGTGAGTATCTTACTGACGATGAAATACAGGACATAGTCTAAACACTTACTTTTCACAGCATTAGTGGTGTCAGATAGCTTGCTTTCCCTCTAAATAACTGAAATAAATAGCTGAGATTTTAGCCAGAAGTTTTTTCTTTACATATCTAAGCTATTAGATAGTAGTATTGCTGAAAGGCGATGGCAGGGATTTTGAATTCTCAGACTATAAGCACAGTATCCCACACAGCTAAAAATTAATGACTGTGATAAAAGGATAGGAACCAAGAAATACTTGCTATATTCCCAGGTTTCTCAACATAAGAGGGAGGAAAAAAAATTAACTTTTTTTATTTTACTTGGTTTAGGAAGGGAAATTTCTAATCTGTGAATTAGGTGTGCTTATTTTTCTTCAGGAGAAGTATTTTTAATTACTGTTTCCCTATCTCACATCCTGATACAACCCTTGACAAAACCAGTGCCTTGAGACAGTTCTTGATACCGAACAATATCTGTGTTCAGAACAGATTAAGAGCTGAGTGTTGTTTGTGGTACTTTAAACGTGTATTATGAAATTTTCAAATTACGGCCTTCTCATTGTCAGTATTCATAGTGACAGGAGGGGCCGCCTAATGCTTGCTCATAGTTTTGGTTCCTATGGGTAGCATCTAAGATGGTGATAATACAGATTTGAGCGTATCAAATAACAGCAAGCTTGAAAGTTGGAGAAATTGTATATGCCAGAGGCATGAACTCTAGCTCGACTGTAATTTTTAATGTGATGTGCTGAAGTGAAAATAAAATATTTTTAATAGCTTTTTTCTCAATTAGCAATATCACTGCACAACGCTGAGAATATTTAATGACTTCAGCAGAACAACAGCAAACACAGCTTTATCAAACATAAATGGATAAGCTATAATAAGCTCCCGAAACAAGGGCATATAACACAGCTGGGGGTTACTCAGTTTGCAACCTGCATTTCTCAACATTCTCTTAAACCACTAGAGCCAAATGAAACCTTCCCTAGCGATAACATCTGGGCAGTAATTCTAAATGGCATGCTGTCACATATGTCAATCTCTCCTGTGGCTTAAATCTGCTGTAGGCCCAATAGTAATTATCAGTCACCACTGCCATTGATTTAATAATCACTTGGCAAAACACTGAGTTATTTCTTCATTGCAATCCTGTTTGTAGTGATTACTTTACTGAGATGTTAAGAAAACTTTCTCCTTAATTATAACCAAAATTACTGCAGAATATTTAATTTACTGTTGTCCTTATGAGAAAAAGTAGAATGAAAACTTTCCAGAAAAGATTTATAATAAAATAAGTATTCTGCAACTTCTTCTTTATGGGAACACACTGTAATCACATGAGTTTTCATCATCATTTTGAACCTTATTTCCCTCACCACTAAGATATATATTGAGCAATCATATCTCATTTTTCAAAACGTTGCATATCGATATCATCATACCTGATGCCAGAAGTTATAATATTGAATGAGATTTTTTTTTACTGAAAGTTGTTACTGAAGTCTGATTTGATAACTCCTACTGACTTGATTTTTTTATTTGTTCATCTGTATCTGAAGTTACAAAGAATGTGTGTTCTCTAATGGAAGCATTGCTTTCAGTACTTGGATAGAGTAGGAAACCATTCTAAAATGATTGTACTCAGCTTGACATTTAACGTGGATGGAATATGAAAACAAAAAGAAATAAAGTATCTGTATAGTATACATAATCCAAAAAATTAGCAGCATTGTAAACACAAGCAAGTCATTTGTACACAAAGATAGAAGATATTGTTCCTAGAATGCATTGATGATAACTTCCTTCTCCAAGTGATAGAGGACCCAATGAGGAGGGGTGCTATGATGGACCTTGGTCTCTTCAACAAGAAGGAGCTTGTGGGGGACGTGAGCCTCGAGTGCAGTCTTGGCTGCAGTGACTATGAAATGGTGGAATTCAAGATCCTTAGGGCAGTGAGGAGGAAGCACAGCAAGCTCGCTATCCTGGATTTCAGGAGAGCGGACTTTGGTCTCTTCAGGGGCCTGCTTAGTAGAGTCCCATGAAGTACTCTAAGCCCTAGAGAGAAGAGGGGCCCATGATAACTGGTTAATATTCAAGGATCACCTCCACCAAGCGCAGGAGCAATGCATCCCAACAACAAGGAAGCCAGGCAAAAAAGCCAGAAGGCCTGCATGGATGACCAAGGAGTTCCTGGGTAAACTCAAATGTNGCCCTAGAGAGAAGAGGGGCCCATGATAACTGGTTAATATTCAAGGATCACCTCCACCAAGCGCAGGAGCAATGCATCCCAACAACAAGGAAGCCAGGCAAAAAAGCCAGAAGGCCTGCATGGATGACCAAGGAGTTCCTGGATAAACTCAAATGTAAAAAGGAAGCCCACAGAGGGTGGAAGCAAGGACAGGTAGCCTGGGAGGAATACAGAGAAATTGTCTGAACAGCCAGGGATCAGATTAGGAAAACTAAAGACCTGATAGAATTAAATCTGGCCAGGATGTCAAGAGCATCAAGAGAAGCTTCTATAGGTGCATCAGTGACAAAAGTAAGACCAGGGAAAATGCAGGCCCTATTCAGAAGTGAATGGGGGACCTGCTTACCTGGGGTATGGAGAAGGCTGAGGTACTCAGTGACTTTTTTGTCTCAGTCTTCAGTGGCAAGTGCTCAAGCCACACTGCCCAAGTGACAGAAAGAAAAGGCAGAGACTGGGACCATGAAGAACCAACCAGTGTAGGCAAAGATCAGGTTTGAGATCATCTAAGGGACCTGAAGTTGCACAAGTCCACGGAACATGATGAGATGCATCCACGGGACCTGAGGGAACTGACCGATTAAGTTGCTAGGCCACTATCCAGCATTTTTGAGAAGTCATGGCAGTCTGGTGAAGTTCCCACTGAATGGAAAAGGGGAAACATAAAGACCATTTTTAAAAAGGAAAAAAAGAAGCCCCAGAGAACTACAGACTAGCCAGTCTCACCTTTGTGCTCAGCAAGAGCATGGATCAAGTCCCCTGGAAACTACACTAAGGCACATGGAAAATAATCTACCTGGATCCGTGCAAAGCATTTGACACTGTCCTTGTGACAGCCTTGTGTCTAAATTGGAGTGACATGGACTTGACAGATGGACCACTCATTGGATAAGGAATTGCCTGGACAGTTACTCTCAAAGAGTTGCAGTCAATGGCTCCATGTCAAAGTGGAGATCTGTGATGAGTAGCATTCCTCAGGGGACAGTATTGTGGCTGGTGTTGTTTAACATNAGCCTTGTGTCTAAATTGGAGTGACATGGACTTGACAGATGGACCACTCATTGGATAAGGAATTGCCTGGACAGTTACTCTCAAAGAGTTGCAGTCAATGGCTCCATGTCAAAGTGGAGATCTGTGATGAGTAGCATTCCTCAGGGGACAGTATTGTGGCTGGTGTTGCTTAACATCTTTGTCAGCTACATGGAAAGTGGGATTGAGTGCACCCTCAGCAGGTTTGCTGATGACAGGAAGCTGTGTGGTGTGGTCAAGACGCTGAGGGAAGGGAAGCCATCCAGGGGAACATTGATAAGCTTGACAGATAGGCCCATGTGAACTGCATGAAGTTCAGCAAAGCCAAGTGCAAGGTCCTGTGCATGGGTCAGGGCAATCCCAAGCACACATACAGACTGGGCAGAGAATAGATTGAGAGCAGCCCTGAGGAGAAGGAGTTGGGGGTGTTGGTTGATGAGAAGCTCAACATGAGGCAGCAGTGTGCACTTGAAGTTTTGGTGGTCAACTGTATCCTGCACTGTATCAAAGGAAGTGTGACCAGGGGGTCGAGGGAGGTGATTCTGCCCTTCTACTTCACTCTGGTGTAGCCCCACCTGGAATACTAGATTCAGCTATAGGGCCTCCAACATAAGAAGGACATGGACCTGTTGGAGTGAGTTCAGAGGAGGGCCATGAAAATGATCAGGGGGCTGGAGCAGCTCTCGTACCAAGACAGGCTGAGAGAGTTGGGGTTATTCAGCCTGGAGAAGAGAAGGCTGCGAGGAAACCTTACAGCAGCTTTCCAGTACCTGAAGGGGGCCTACAAGAGAGCTGGAGAGGGACTTTTTACAAGAGCATGTAGTGATAGAAAAAGGGGTAACAGAATTAAGCTGAAAGAGGTTAGATTTAGATTAGATATTAGGAAGAAATTGTTTACAATGAGTGTCGTGAGACACTGGAACATGTTGCCCAGAGAAATTGTGGATGCCCGTCACTGGAAGTGTTCAAGGCCAAGTTGGATGGGACTTTGATCGACCTGATCTAGTGGTAGATGTCCCTGCCCATGGCAGGATGCTTGGAACTAGATGATCTTTGAGGTCGCTTCCAACTTAAACCATTCTATGATGATCCTGTGATTCTAAAGTAGACATACAAAGTTTGATCCGTTTGCCTTAAAAAAGTGTCTCACAGTGTTTGAGAGATCCTAGTTATCCTTTGAAGTTTCCAGCTGCTCCAGGTTATCACAGGTGTGTTGTAAGTCCTGTATCACTTAGGGGAGTATTTCTGGGGTATCTTAAGCCGTCAACAATTGCTCTACTGCCATGTAGTTAGACAACTGAACCTAATCCATAGTGGTTGGTGTGATGAATTGCTTTCTAGGCTGCACAGACTCTGAATGTGATTTGCTTCCTAAAAAATGCCTGTAGTGCTATTTGAAGTTGCTTACATTATCTGAGAAAACACATGGGAGATCCATGCCTCCATGAAGAAAGAGCTGGAGGCTAGGAAAGATAGTTTAGGACTCAAATGGCACTTGCTATATCTCATTTTGCAAGTGAATCAAGTCTCATTAGTTTAATGCCTCTAGTGGAAATTTGTGTACAATTCACATGTAGACACTACCCATGACCATTCAGGAGTATGACAATGTATCATAGGTACCATGTGACTGCTCTTTAATCAAGGTGTATCTAAATAATAGTATAATTAATCAAAGTACATACAAAAATATGTTGTTAATGTACACGTATTCAATGTGTAGTTAACCATAACGGTATGTATATAGCATTCTCTTGTCCATGGATAATATTATCTGCGCCTCTTCAGGTACTGTATTTTATTAATGAGATTCTTCGAGACCTCAGTCCACATTGCAGACATAATGCTGTTAGTGATCGATGAATCTGTATTGTGAGCAAGAACCTTGTGCTGGTGAACCTCATCACAGACAGGAATTCTTTGCAGCATGCTGTGATCAATGAAGATGGGTTCATCCAGTGCTGCAACAGCTGGGGTTCCTCGCATCAGAGGGGACAGAAAATTGCTATCAACTTTTCTAGAATTTCCATCCTTTATGCAATAAATTCTATAATCAGCCTTGAACACTGGTGCCTTTCTTACTGATATTCCAAAAGAACCAGCAATTCCTCAGTAGAAAACAGACATTTACACATGAAAAGCTAAAGTAATTTGCCTTAATCTGGAGTAGCATTTAATTGTAGTGGCAAGATTTTGGACATGAGACACATGAGACACATTCTTAGTGCCATTTTACATTTAGCAGATTATTATTCTGCCGGGCATCTGATTGGTTGTCTGGAAGAGAATGAGTTTCGTATGTGATCTTTATTAGCTCTACACAGATGTCCCAGATGCCTTAGAGCTCCTCAGTGGGATAGATGACTTTACATGAGCAACAGAATTAAGGTCGCAATGGTTTGATAACCCAAAACTTCTTCTATAGCTTGCAAAAAAATGTAGACATCTCCAGAGACCAACTCATCTGCCCTTTTCTATGCAGTGAGTTGTCCTTGGAGGTTATTACAAAGTGAGACTAGAGTGGCTAATTAAGACTTGTATGCCTTTTAGATACCTAAAGTAGGGCAAATGAATCCCAAAGATACGTACCTTATTTAGAAGGCTAGTCTGCATTGATTCTCATATAGGCAATGCAGAAAGATAGATTCCCTCCAAAGAGCTACTCAGAGCAGGCATCTAATTTAAGTGTTCTGTATATAGAACAGCTTCTCATCCTTTGCTAATTACAGAGAAAACCTCAGGACTTTTACTCTCTCTGTCCTATTTTCTTTCATTTTTGGAGGCAGAAATAAAATCAAAACGTCAGAGGGATGTAGAATTATCAAAAAATAACTAGAAATGTTGTGACTCTGTTGCTTGAATGTGATATGGAGGACCTAAGAACATGTCCTGGTTTTGAATTAGAAAAGATACAATTTGAATACCTTTCTGTAGTTTTCATGATGTCCCTGTGCCAGTACAGTATTTGCTTCAGGAGTAATTTCCTTCCTCTGATTTTGACCAGAATTTCCAGCTCAAAAATTGTTAAAAGTTTTGTTGAAGCTGGTACACTGTTATAAAAAGTTACAACTTTAAGAAATTTGCTTTTTCAAACAATGGTATTGTCAGAAATTTCTTGACTATATTATAACCAAGAGCCCAGAAATTCAACTGTTGTGCCTGAAAGTTCAGTTGTGTGCAGTGCAAAATCAACTCAGCCTTACTAAGAAAAAAAAAAAGAAACAAACTCAGAACCATCTTGAGCACTAAGCAAATACATAAGGCTGTTTAAAAGAAGAATAGTGACAGCAAACAAAAATGAAATTGTTGAGATATTACCATATAGCAGCTTACAGACTCAGGAAAAATACTGATGCAAAAGTATAAAAACTTAAGTGAAAAAATAGAAGGTGAAAAGTCAGCAGTTCAAGCAATTCATCCCAAACTTTATGACAACTGCTTAATCAACAAAGACCTGTGCATTGCCTAGACTGTTAGTTCTAATAGTATTCAGACATCTTAATATAATATTAGTCCTACCTATCTGCAATGAGTATTAGCCAATAAGTAATTGCTGTGCATGCTGTATGATACGTATGTATGCTGTGTATGTACGCTTGGAAAAATATCTGTACTTATTGTGAAGATGCCTGAAAAAAAGATCTAGTAAGAGTTTGTAACCTCTAATTTTGTAATCTCTAATTTTGTAATTAAGTTTTGGTAATTAATTTATTTTTTTAAAGATCAATGAGGGATTCTCTTAGATTTTAAAATAGTACAAAAAATTAGTAAGATATTTGTTATATCATCAATAAATTGACCCTGGTCGCTTACATGTTTGTGTTTATGAAAGTATCCCAATTCATCCAGAAAAAGTATTTTCTTAAACAAATGTATATGACAAGGAAACTTATTAAATATACAACTGTGAAATGAAAATGAAGTAATAAAAGTTATAACTGCCTATTTCAGATGTATTTTTTCAAGATTGCATGAAATTCTAATACTTCTGGTTTGGAAAAAAATCATCTCAAAAAATATTTTTTCAGTGTCAAAAACATGAGCCTGAATGTTTATTTCATTATCTTCTTCCATCAAGAGTCTGATAACATTTTACTATTGATTAGTTATTTACTGTTATTCCTAAATTCAAGTCTACTTATCTGATATTAATAATACTCTATAATGCTGAGCTTATTGTAATAAAATACATTGTAATACAAGAGGTATTTACTCTTTACCAGAGTCTGACCATTTTACATAATTTGAAATATGGAAGAAAACCTTTTGTATCACACTGGGATCTGTTTCTGTCAGAATTGCCACTAATATAACACTGACTTAAAAGCAGTGAAGCTCTAGCTTCTAAATCAAGAGCCTGCCAAGGCAGGATATTTCATTTGTGTGTATGGCATTAGAGAAGAGGAAATCAATTAATCTCAGAGAACGAGTCAAAACAGTGGGGCTCTCCTAATAATTATTATTCCCTATACAATCAAGATACTTATAATGACAAATAGTAATCGATATTAGGGGATCTTACTATTTTTTTTTCCTCCAGAGCATAATCCAGACAACTGTAATTAGATGGCAAGGAGGCAGGCCTGAGGATTGAGGTGGGAGGTCACGTCAGTGGATCAGGTGCAGGACCAGGAGCAACACAATACACAGGCATGTCTGCTACACAGCACAGGCAAGGATAATGCCTGAGCTTGAATGTAGCTAAGAGGAGTAAGAGCCTTACTTCTAACAACTTTTTTACACAAAACTTTCTTCAGAGCAGTCTGATCCAAGGCCGCACAGCAGCACTGGATCAGTTGGCTTGAGAGAAGCAGCTGAGCCACCAGCACAGAGCCCAGGGTTCTGACATATGGTAATGAAGTCTGGGACTAGATGTTCAGCTGAAACCAATGACAGCCTGGAGGTGTCAGGTTTGGCTCCTCTTACTTGCTTACTTGCCCAACAGAACTTGTGGCCACATGGCCTCATTGCAAATAATGTAATGTGGCTTTGATACAGAAGTACAATATGGGAGCTATTCATGAATCTAAACTTTGTGCTGCAACAAGGCTCCACACATTTCATAGAAGATTCTGCAACTAAAATCAGAGCTATTTGTCCTCAGCTTGCTTTCACAGTCAACAGATACAGAAAAAGGCACTTTTAGAAAGCAACCTATCTAACCAATGTTAAAATAAGGTGAAACATATCTCAATACTTTGTAAGTGCCTCATTGTCTCCCCTCAGAATGAAAGGAGACTAAAATCAGTGGTTTATGTGTAGATGTCTGTTCCACTGGTTGTAGAGGGTTAACCCTGGCTAATGGCTGAATGCCTATCCATCTACTCTCTGAGTTGTCAACAGGGCAGGGGAAGAAAGTAAGATGAAAGACCTGTGGGTTGAGATAAAAACAGGGGGATCACTTACAAGGTGCTGTCATGAGCAAAACAGACTTGATTGAAGGATAATTAATTTAATTTATTGCAAATTAAAATAGGTTTGGGTAGTGGGAAACAAACACAAAAGATTAAAACAACACCTTTGCCCGGACTCAACTGCACTCCTTCATTCCCAAGTCCTTTCAGCTGCCCAGATCCCCAGCACTGTACTCCTCACCACCCCTCAGTGTTTGCCCTTTCTTAAACACATTTTCCCCGAGGTGCCACAATCTTGTATGCTGGGCTCAGCTGTGTCTGGAACGTTGCATCTCTACCTGCTCTGCCAACATCTGGGCATCTGCACCCAATACACTGTGATTTGTGTGTAGTCAGTGAGTCCTATCTTAGCTGCCCAGCACACTGGTCTGTGCAATGGCTTGGCTTCTACAAGAACAACAAGGTGGAGAATGCTGTGATGCATGATAGTTGGAGCAGCAGGTGCAGCAGATCTTTATATAGAGTTTAAAAGCTTGTCTCTCAATGTTCGGATGAGTATTATTATTTGATGCCACTCTGACAAATTAGCCAGGCTTGTCCACCAAAATCTTTAATGTAATGGACTGCCAAATAGAGGGAAGATATCTAATAATAAGATATCTAATAATAAGAATTTCTAAACATATCTGGGAAACTTTCAAACTAAACAGAAAGTTATCTAATTAGTTTTAAAGTCTTCAAGGTAACACAGCCTAGAGAGGTAGACAGACAATTTCTATTATCTGGTACACAAATGGATAGATGGCATTTAGGTCAATTTATCTATACAAGCATAATATATTAATGGAAATCTCAACAGAGATCATATTCAAACCTCTAACAAAATTTAATATTCATGCAGCAATTAGTTTAGATAATAAATATTTTATACTTTTTGTATATAGACCTAAAATGGACTCTTACATTGTGAAAAGCATAGTGTTGCTAAATCGTATGTGTAGTAAAATTTCTTCGAAGTGCTTCATATTTCTGGAATATTGCAATATGTTCCACACCTCTATATGTTTTTGTCACACCATACCAGTTACAAACAAGCTTTCTATATGGTACAGAGTTTTCATAGCCACACTTTAACAATAATCTCAGACGGGAAAGATAAAACGTTGAAATCTGACAGACAATCTGTCAAATGTCAACTAGGATTACAGTTACAGAGAACTTCCAAGAGATATCTAGAAGTCTTTTATCTGTTGATGGCATGGCTGAATATAATTTTAAAATCAAAAAGATGGTCCAAATATTTCTGTCTATAAATAGTATTTTATGGATTTCCATAATACAATGAAATTTTAAAAATGGCAATACTATCTGGGAAGAAAATAATTTCTGATATTTGTATGGCAATAGGATGCACAGATAAATACATATTTAATTATGTAAGTTATAGAACAAGTAGTATATCCTGAATTTCTATACTATCTTTTATTGCACAGGATTCCATTCACCAGGGCGTTCACTATTCAGAACATGAGAACTATTCAAACAGTTTTCTTAAGAATGGGTTGCTTTTGAAGGTCTTGTGGAACACAAAAAAAAATAATGCAGTTCTGAAAACAGTGTGCAAGGAAGGCATTGTAACTTACTGTATGCTTCCTGAAGACAACATGCAAAGTATGCATTGTGACATACTGTAAGCATAATTCTACAGGAAACATATCACAATGAATATTTTCAGGATCTTAAAAACGGAACAGAAGTTAACGAACAAGTGCAATGAACAAAACTGAACTTAAGCTTTCAATGTCATGTTAAGAATCAGCTTAGAGCTTGACCTTAATTCTTAAGGGTACGCCTTTCAATTCTTCATTTGTTGATGGAAATCTGTGCACAATATTACAATCTGTAGGATCTGAAGAATGATATATGCACTATAAACACATGCTTACAGTTTTCTTTACATTTTATTAGCTCCAAGTTCTCAATTTACCCCTTTCTGAAAAAACAAAAAAAATGGTGAACTGATTTAACATGATTCCTGGTACAGAAGACTTCCTCCTGTGTAGCAGAAAAACCGATGAAAGAGGTTAACCCTCTAAAATGTGAAGGTACATTTCCAAAGTATGGCTGTTCATAGTTTAAACCAAACAGAACCCATGGTAATGTAGCTATCAAAATCTCACTTCATAATCTTCACTTGCAGCACAAATTGGCTCACCTTCAATGCCAGTACCT
This sequence comes from Steatornis caripensis, assembly GCA_013398225.1. Lineage (NCBI taxonomy): Eukaryota > Metazoa > Chordata > Aves > Caprimulgiformes > Steatornithidae > Steatornis > Steatornis caripensis. The sequence continues at coordinate 24,156 of VZSC01016852.1, read as the reverse complement.
CATGCTCAAGGCTGTGGTTACTGTGTTCACTCAGCACCTCCTAGTCTACTGGAAGTGTGAGCAGATTAAACTGTGTCTCCTCAAAGCATAGACAAAATAGATTCATGTTGGCTCAAAAATCCTATGTTCTTTTTATATACTGAGACTATTTTATGAAAAGTTTTAAAAATGTCTGATCAATCTGATATAAAATTTCAACATTTTATCCAGATAATTGGACTGGTCTTCAAGTGGACTCAGTCTGAACTTTTGAAAGAACAATGTTCTTTGGGCTTTCTGGGGGTAATGTCTATACAGGATAAAATACTTCAAATGTAACAATACTTTCCGCAGTAAGAGGATACACTCAACACGTTTTCTAAACATGTCCTGGTTTGCTGTGGTGGGTTAACCCTGGCTGGCTGCTGGATTCCCACCAAACCGCTCTGTCACTCTTCCTCCTCAACTGTACGGGGGGAAAGAAAATATGAGGAAAGCCTCATAAGTCAAGATAAGGGCAGCGAGAGATCATGCAGCAATTACCGTCATGGGCAAAACAGGCTTCACTCAGGAAAATTAACTTAATTTATTGCCAATCAAATCAGAGCATGATAATGAGAAATAAAACCAGATCTTAAAATACCTTCCTCCCACCCCTCCCTTCGTCCTGGGATCAACTTCACTCCTAAGTCCTCTACCTCTGCTCCCTGAGCAGCGCAGGGGTACTGGAAATGAGAATTATGGTCAGTTCATCACACACTGTCTCTGCTGCTCCTTCCTCAAGTTCCTCCCCTGCTCCAGTGTGAGATCCTTCCTATGGCAGACAGTCCTCCATGAACTTCCCCAATGTGAGTCCTTCCCACAGGCTGCAGACCTTCAGGAACAGACTGCTCAAACATGAGTCCCCCATGGGTCACAGGTCCTGCCAGAAGACCTGTTCCTGTGTGAGCTCCTCTCCATGGGGTCACAGGTTCTGCCAGGAGCCTGCTCCATCATGGGTTCTCCATGAGGTCACAGCTTCCTTCAGGGCACATACACCTGCTCTGGTGTGAGGTCATCCACAGGCTGCACATGGATATCTACTCCACTGCAGATCTGCATGGGCTGCAGCAGGCCAACTCACTTTACCCTAGTCTTCACCATGGATTGCAGGGGAATCTCTGCTCTGGCACCTAAAGCACCTTCTCACCCTGCTTCTTCACTAACCTTGGTGTCTGCAGAGTTGTTTTTCTGACATGTTCTCACTCTTCTCTCCCAGTTGCAATTGTGCAGTACTTTTCCCCCTTTTTAAATATGTTATCACAGAGGTGCTACCAGTGTTGCTGACTGGCTCAGCTTTGACCAGCCCCAGGTTCATCTTGGAGCCAGCTGGCATTGGCTCTATCGGACATGGGAGAAAATTCTGGCATCTTCTCACAGAAGCCACACCTATACCTCCCCCACTGCTAAAACCTGGCCATGTAAACCCAAGACATTTGCTCAGAGGTTCTTAAGGTTCCTCAGAGGACCTTAAACATGTCTTCTGGCTACTTCTCTTCTGAGATTATCCTTCTAATTCCAACACTAGACAAGTTTAATTAGAAAACAAATATCAGGTGCATTCAAGTAGATTTAATTCAGGCTTTTCTTTGTATATCAGGAGAAATTGTAAGCTGACTGTTATCCTGTTAGCATTTTACAGTAAAATTAAAGCTTATGTAATCCAATATCCTAATTTTGGAGTGAAAATGAAATTCTTTGAAGCTTGTTTCTATTCAGTAGCATTTAGACAACTCTCAGATATAAATGGAAACCAGGGATAAAGTCCAACTCTGAAAGGCAGTACTATGAAGATGGAGTACCCTTTTGCTGACATTTTGCCAGGGAAGTCCTAAATGTTGTATTTTAAAAAAAAAATCAAAAAATAAATTAACAGTTTTGCAAACAAAACTTGGGTGCCTATAGTCCAGGACAAATTTATAAATCCTGTAACAGAATCAGAAAATCAACATAGAAACTTACGCACCAAATTAAGCAGTGGAGTTCAACATTCAGGTACCAATGACATTCACCAAACTTCTAAAAGCTGGCCTCCAGTTTAGTTCTGTTCACCTGTGTTTCTATAGATGAAGTAATACAATTATCTCAATTTATCAACAAAACTGTTGAAACCTGTCAAAACTACAGAACTAATGCTTGGTGCTTAGATCCCTTATACATTCATAGACCAGATAATTTCTCATTTACATTTGGAATTTTATCTGATAGATGTGTCTAGAGACTACCACCACATAAAACACCAAGTAAATTGAATGGTCTTGTTCTTACTGAATAGGCTAAATTTCTTTCTGATTTCAAGTTGTAATTTACACCGTGAAAGCTCTAACAAGTGTATTATGGGAAAGGAAGAAGACAAGAAGATGTCACTTTTTTGATTGAATTTTTCTGTTTAATTGTTATGTATTAACAATTAACAAGTATTACTAAGGCTTTCTTGTACTCAGGACTCCAGACCTAGACACAGCACTCCTGGTTTTATCTCACTCAACGTAATATGTCTCAACCTGTAAGGATGTTCTAGGATGTTTCAATAAACAGTAGATACATATATGTGGACAATTGAATGGCACCCTTCATCTTCTTTGATAGGCTTTTTATTTGAAAAGGTCTGCTCTGAAATTACTTGTTTCGTCCACTGAGTACAATGAAGGACTAAAACGACTAACTCAGATGAAGACACCTCTTAGCAACAGTCAGTGGAGATTGAAAAACATTGAGCTATTCTGCATGGGCATCTCTGTAATTTTAAATACAGTTTTCCATCTTGGATTTTCACAGAAATTAGAAGAGAACAAACTTGTAGAAGATTAGATCAGGTAAAAATAATTGATGGAATATATGTAGGGAATATTTAGTGAATTAAACTGAAAATTACAAAGATCATATATGTCTTCATGTACCTGTACTATAAAAGGCACAATTTGGGTAAAAGGCTTTATACTTCTAATTTACACAGAATACCATATCTTCCAACAAATTGAGAGCTAATCTTCTCTATCATTATATAAAATTACATCACCATGAGCAACCAGGATTTTTAGTTTTAGTTTTAGTTTTGTCTACAATTGATTTTATTCAGATTTAAATGTATTTCGGTTTTACTTTTGTTCTATTTTAACCCTAATATTTAAATAAAAACCCCTATCTCTAGTGAACAGTTACAGTTTAAAACAAAACAAAACAAAACAATTTAACACAGTGTACTAGATTTATTTTATCAACATTTTAGCACTAGAAGAGAAGGATCTAATGGTTATTCAAATTGGAAAGTTAAAATTGAAAACACTTGCATTAAGAAATAGTATATGTTCATATTTCCTGAGATGCAAACATCTTTATTTATTTTTTAATTTAATTTATGTTACTTGAAATTGGGTTTGGTCACAGTTGCAAATACTCAAAGATAAGCCCAGTCTGAATTTGTACTAGAATGACCCTGGTTACAAGGTAAACTATTTTTTCTTAATTTCTTTTTAATACTTGACTTTGACAGGTAAATAACAGACTTACCTATATACATACATGAATACACCTGCATAGATATAGTCATACATTTATATACATATGTGTGTGCTTCTGTATATCCCCTTGAAATATGATGGGCTTCCTTGTATAAGTGAAATCTCCTTGGTTCAAGCTTAATGCTCCTAACGGGAAAAGAAAGATAGACATCAGTCTGAAAGTCAGTGAGAGAGGAAGAACTGATTCCTCTACATCACCACTTAAAATCCAACATACAATATTTAAACTGTTGTCCATCAGCCCTCCTTATAGAGGTAATTCTGCTGATCAGTGCACTTAATCTAGAGAGGAATGATTATCCATGACAAAAATTAGACCAGCAGAATGAACTCTAACTAAGCAATAAAAATATGTTTGGGATTTTTTTATATCTCATAGAAATATATAGTCCTTGACAGATTAATTATACAATACTAAAGTGAAATAACTATGGTAGGATAGTATTACAAGGTCCTCTGCTACCTCTGGGTTCTTCTGACTATGCCAGATTGGACAAAAAAAAATAGTTTTCTTGTATGTCAGCTAGCTATTTCTTTATATAATATCATCTTCTGAGGATATTGACTCTTACTGTAGCAAAGTAGTAGTACTGTAGAAATAAAATAATTATTAATGCTAAAAGAATAATTTCATGATCTGACATTTAAATCTCTCTGTTCTCAGAAAGGCAGCTGAGAAGAGATCGCTCATGTTATTACACTTGTGGTAAAGTAGTTTGCAACGCATTGCATTCAGCTCAGAAAAATCCCTCCTTGAAAAACAATATAAAAAAATACATTTTTAGAAAATTTATTCAGATATTACTAGTACCATCCTCTTCTCTCCAGAGAACTCTGAAACAACGAAATCTATCAGATTGAGATAAACGCCAACCTTTACATGGAATGTAATCTCCTCTTAATAAATATGAAAAATACAACCAAAATAACATTTGACTAGGACTTGCCCAGTATGACATGATCATAAAGTCAATTAAGAGACTCTCTAAGCCCTTTCAAAAGACCATAGATACAAAAAGGATATAAAGTAATATAAGTTGCACACTGAACAAATATTCTAGGAATACTAAGCATGAATTATTTTTATGGTAATTCTGGGGAATTCTAAAGAAGCAGTGCCAGCAATGACAGCAATGACAGCATGAGGGCATCACAAGATCATAGATATATAGCCAGCTGTCATTAAAGCCATTTGCAAGCTTCTGTTCATATAGTCATATAAAAATAGCATCCCTTTGTGGCATAATAGCTACCAAAGACACAATTAGGAACATAATTCTTGCCAAAAATATTTACTGATCCATTCTTTCACAAAGTAATTTACAGACAATCTGATCTATCAACACATAAGCAGCAGAGAGCATACAATTTTATTTACTAGTACCTTACAACTGTTACCTCTGTGGTGTAAATTTGCTCTTGAGTTGTTTTGGAAAATGCATTTCCATTCATAAGTCCTTTAAATCCTGAAGTAATGTAAAGTTACTTTTTCCTATGAAATGTCAAAATTTTATCCTTATTAGAGATCGGTGTCTACGGCAGGATTATCTTGACTGTAGCACAGATTATTAAATATTAAAAAATAATAAAAGATTATAAGTATAATTTTGTTCTTTTGATTTGAAATAAGTGATTTTCTGTTTCTGTCTGGAAGAGGAAACTAAAAGTACTATCTGAGTAATATAAGAATAAACCTATCTGTCACTGTATCCCATTCCCAGTAGTAGCTGGTAATGAATACATTAAAAAAACCCAGGAATAAGATATGAACATATTTCTCCAAATAATCCCCAACTTTCAACTGTAGAATAAGTACTTCTAAGCCAGAAACAACGTATTTGTCTTTGACCCCTTCAGAAGATTTCCTTTCCACTGCTTGCTGAATCCATGGACTTGTTATCATCGGGTGACAAGTTTCACCGCCTTAATAACTTGTTGTATGAAGATTTTATGAGCTGCACCAGTTTCCCACCATGGCTAATTTACAAATTGAGAAAATGACGGGACTGTGGCCTGATCTTCCACTTTAGTACTAGTGTCACCAAAGCATATTCTGTGACCAAATAACTACATCAAATTTCTCTTATTTATAATTTATAGTGGGAGAATAAGCCCCAAAGACAAATACAGTACTAGTGTTATCTTTTTCTTCTTTTTTATTTCTAGTAATCATTTTAAGATTTGAAGAAAGCTACCAGCCTTACAATTTTTATGTAAACACTTCATTTTAAAAATCTAGTATTTTATGTTAAAATAAAAGGCAATAACAAGAAAAGCAACCAACGTAACTCAGGAGTCCCTATTTACACTTTGCAGTTTTGAGATGACTATTCTGATGATTATTCTGTGTTGTTGTATATCCTTTTGTTCTTGTATGGGGAAGACAGCCTTCCTACCCGTCTCCCTCACTTACCTTCTATGCCTATTCCCATATTTCTTCCTTTCTTTCTGTGTTTTTCCCAAGTCTGTCTTTCTGCAGTAGTTGCTTAGGTAATTTCTGGATATTTCCTTTGCTAGATATACTGCTCAGATAAAAATTTGTTTTCCATACATCTCCTAGAGACATTTTTTTCCCATCACCCTTGGCCCACTACCATAGATCTCATCCTCTCTAATACTGCCTGCATGCTGCAGAGTGTTTCTGTCTTTTTCTTACCAAAGTACTCAGCCTGCTGTACCCATCCTGTAGTTCTTGACATCTCCATATATTTCTATTCCTTGTCTAGCTGAAAAAATGGCAAAGGAATTATGTCATCCATTAGGACAGACTTTCTTCTACTCCGTTAAAAGGGATATGAGATTAGTAACCGGACAGCCTCACTTTCACTTGCAAAATGCAGGCAGACACTGCAGTCGCCTTATAGAAAGATTCTTCTGCTTTCAGTACTATAATTGTAATGGGTGATGACAACCATTATTAATACAGAAATTATCTAATCAAAGATTAAAGGGAAAAGATCAGAAATTACTATGGCTTCTTTAAATCAAGCAAAGAATATTATGAATTTCAAGATAAATTCCCAACTTTTGGCTATGCTGGTATCAACTGCCATTCTCTCTCTACTCTTCTCACATAACATTATTCTTCTCTTCCCCTCATTCATACCACATATCTTCAAACAGATTTCTTTCACTTTTTTCCTCCAGTTTGACAAAAGCAACCACTGTCTACAATTTCTTCTATATTTCCACATCTCTATTCTATTTTGTGACACATAAAATTTAATATATTTTCTCCCACTCACCCCTTTGCTTTATGCGTGAGAAATAAAGCAAGCAAAATATATCTTTCCACTAATAAGAGGATTTTCTAGGAATGTAGGAAAAATTGCTAAATTCCTGTTTCTCTCACTAAGAGTCAGGCTGAATAGCATCGACTCCTGAGTTCTCAGAAATTTCCGGCTTGATGACTGTCTATATAGAAATGATCCTGTCAGTCATTGCAGTTCCTTCTTTCTCTGAAGACAAATGAAACAAGGTACTCTGACCTGGTGCTCTCAAATTTTCCTCTTCATGATTTCATGGTTTGGGGATGGTATATTAATTTTATTCACTTTATATTTTATTCCACTTCATAGCTAACATCCTTTGCATGAAATATCACACGTATTTTAGGGGCCTGTTCCTGTATTTGAAAACTTTATAAAAGAAACATAGTAATATTTACTATATTTGCCCCTCTACAGCACTCCATGAAGTAGGAAAATGCAACCTCACAATGACAGAAGTGACACAATTAAATATCTATGAAAGTTCAAGCTAAGTCCCAAGACCTTGCATAAAGCCTTGGAGCAAGGAACTTAAGTAATGCTATTTAAATTCCGGGAATGTTCTATAATCTCTACTAAGGTAAAGAATCAATGTTTGCAAAAATTCTGTTAGTGAAAGGAATTTCCTGACAACAAGTAAGATATTCTCTCAAAAATCAGAACCAGGCCTTTTTATTCTAATGAACAGATTAGCCAAGAAACTGTAAAATTATGGTTCTAGCATCACTCATTACAGGAGATACAGTAACTTAAAACTGAATTTACACAGAAACAGAAATAAGTCAGCATGCCACTTAGCAGGAACCTTTGGTTCTATCACTGATGGGCATAATCTAGAAATGTAGATTTTACCCTGTTTCAGGAGACTTCTGCCCCTGGATGCTGCTAAGGAATTAAGATACATAGATGCATTCAGTATTTTCTAAAAGACTCTTGCATGCCTGTAGATTCCAGGCAGTGGATCCAATATGATTTTTATTGCTAGTATTTCATAGTTTGTAGAGGCATAACTACTTAATTTCAGATTTTTTTAAACTCAAAACTGAACAAAACCATCAGTCATGAATTCAAGACCCAAAAAGTGCACCTTCCTTAAAATAAACAGGTAAGTCCTGGGGAATGGCTAGTAGATCCTGTAGAGACACAGTAAAGAGTCAAGAGGAATGAAGTAGGGGATTTATCTTTCCTACATGAAGGAACATCTTTTATACAGCATCTTTCAGTGTTTTATTGATTTTCCAGTTGCAAATCCACTCTGAAACCATATGTGGGTTTTGTCATCTGCAGCTGTTGATTAAAGTGTACTTCCAGGTTTACGGTTTTATATTTTATCTTGTACGTGTGAGTCAAAGCATAGACTTGACTCTTACTATGATACAGGTAAATGCACAGCCACAAAAAACAGTACAATAAACAGACATGCAACTGGGAATGCAAAAACTTCCATTTGAAGATAAAATTAAAAATAAGGTGAAGTAGAATGTTATTGTATTAATTGTTATCATAATATCTGTGATGAACTTTAAGCATTGTCCTTCTTTAAAAAATATAAACAGATTCATACATACACACACACGCAGAAACACTTATACAAAGTTGATTTATCAAGACTTACATGGTTCATTCTGCTGCATTAAATTTTTTACAAAAGAAATTAAAAAGCAAATGTATGGACAAGTTTCTTTGAAAGTAAAAATCTTCTATGTCACTAAATACTAAACATATTGTGGTCACAGGAGCTGCACAAAGAGACAGTAAAAGATATTTTATGGAGAGCTCTAGTTGAAAGTTGCTCCACTCCAAGGACCATTCCAGATTGATCCTATCCAGATAGGATAAAAGGTTGTAAAAAATGTTAGTATCTTTATTAGTTCTGTACAGATTGAGGTGAAGAACATGATAGAGAGTGTTCTTAGAAAAGAATTTTGAGTAGGCTTAAAGATACCAAAAGAAAAGTACAGTAGCAGTGAAAAAATAAGTAAATGAAAAAAAATTAAAACAGTATAGTATAGGTAAATAGGTTTCAGACTTGAGGAAGTGCAAGATTTTATGCAGTATTTCCTGAAATATGGAAAAAATGTGGAAACTATTAATATCTGCAATTACCAATGTTGTACTACAACATGAAGTTTGTGAATACAGGAGGATAACAGTGGTAGCTGACACAGTCTTACATTGAAACTCTGCAGTCACTTGCTCTAAAAGTATTTCAGAGGAGGGTGTGGGAAATTCTGTAATGGACAACTACTGTGGGAGTAAAAATTTCTATATTATTAGTTTTCCCTTGCCCTCAGCAGTACACCATTGTTTCATAAGGTGAACTGCGAGACTCTATTTTAACTCTTATTTAACATCAAGAAAGGAGTCCATAACAATTTTGGAGTGCATCTATCGAATCTGAGGATTGATTTTGATCATAACTTCACTGGTTTTGTGCCTGTTATTCTGCAGAGACCAGTTGAGTCATTGTTGATTTAAACATGTGTGAGTAAAGCCAGATTCATTCCATTTATTGTGAAATAGGGAAGGGATAATTCCTCTCTAACTACCACAGTGAGACAAAATTTATTATAGGCATTTCAGTACCTACTCATCATCTAATTATTATTAGAGTGAAGGAAATGGTGTGAGTGAAGGAAAGGAAAACATAAGAAAAGCGGAATAAATTTTACAACATTTGGTGGAATTATAATGAGAAAAATGTCCATAAAATGCACATGTATGGGATGAATAAGTGATAATAAAGAAGGAATATGTGCTGCTGTTCTGCTGGGTGGTAACTGTCAACAAAAAATAGATTCAATTATTGTTAAGGATTACTAATAAACAGTGATGTGAACCCATAAACTTGGTAAAAGTAACTTAAGCTGTTGTAGTGCTTAGACAATGTTTCCCATTTGCAAAAGATTATTCAAACAGTAGTAGTTCCCCTCAATACAATAAAATGATGGTGTAATTCAGGTTATTTCTTTAACAAACTCCATAAATATTCAATTTCCTGACATCTTCCTCTTCTGAGTCATTGATAAAACAGCTATTAGAGCAGCTGATAACTTCTTATGTCCTACCAGACCTCCCACCTTCACCATTTGGATTTTCCAGGCTCCATTGCTCTCTAACCTGTCTTGGTGGAGAGAAAGTTTTCAACAAACTGTCCTCCATCTTTTTAACTGCCTGGTTGTGCTAACTGCTACCACCATACCCACCACTCTCTCTGTTGATCTTGACTCGGTAGCTACTCCAGCCTAGCACTGCTTGCTTTGATAGCACTCTACTTGGATGCTCAAGCTAGTTGCTCCTGTCTATAGTGGTGTCTGCCCTTTTGCACATGCTCATGTCTCATAACGGGTCTCAGAAACAAGGTCCTTACTGACCAAAGAAAACTCCTGAAGAAAACTCCTCAACTCATAGGATTATAGAATGATAGAATGGTTTGGGTTGTAAGGAACCTTTAAGGATCATCTAGCCCAACCCTTCTGCCGCACTCAGGGACATTTTTTCCTAGATCACGTTATTCAAAACCCCATCCAACTTTGAACACATCCAGGGATGGAACATCCACAGCTTCTCTGGACAATCTTTCCAGTGCCTCACCACCCTGAGTAAAAGATTCTTCCTTATATACAGTATAAATCAAGCTTCTTTCATTTTAAAACCATTGCCCCTTGTCCTGTCACTACAAACCCAGCAAAAACTTTTTTCTCCATCTTTCTTATAAATCCCTTTAATATTGCAAGGGTGCCATAGGTTCTCCCTGGAACCTTCTCTTCTTCAGCTTGGGCAACCCAAACTCTTCAGCTTCTCTTCAGAAGAGAGGTGTTCTAGCCCTCTGATAATTTTAATGGCTCTCCTCTGGACTCACTCTAATAGGTTCATGTCTTTCTTGTACTGGGGCACCCAGAGCTGGGTACAATAATCCAGCTGGGGTCTCACCAGAGAGGGTAAGGGGCAGAGAGGTGCAGGGGCAGAATCACGTCCCTCAGCAGCTGTCCATACTTCTTTTGATGCAGCCCAGGATACAGTTCACCTTCTGGGCTATGAGGGCACATTGCCAGCTCATGTCCAGCTTTTCATCCACAATTACTCCAAAGTAGTTCTCTGCAGGGCTGCTCTCAATCCTGTCAACACCCACCCTGTATTGGTACTGAGAGTTGCCCTGCCCCAGGTGCAGGATATTGCACTTGGCGTTGTCGAACTTCATGAAGTTTGCATGGGCCACTCTTCAAGCCTGTCAAGATCCCTCTGGATGGTATTCCTTCCCTCTAGCATATCAACTGCCCCACTCAGCTTGGTGTCATCTGCAAACATGCCGAGGGTGCATTAAATCTCACTATGCCATTGATAAAGATACTGAACAGTACCGGTCCCAATACAGACTACTGAAGGACACTACGCATTTAATCATCTCCCTTTGGACATTGACTACAACTCCTTCGATGCAGCCATCCACGCAATTCTTTACCTATGGAATAGTCCATCCATCAAACCCATATCTCTCAAATCTAGCAACAAGGACTTTGTGTGGGACCACGTCAAAGGCCTTATAAAAGTCAAGGTAGATGACATTAACTCTTAGTCCATTGATGCAGTCATTNTTCGATGCAGCCATCCACGCAATTCTTTACCCATCGAATAGTCCATCCATCAAACCCATATCTCTCAAATCTAGCAACAAGGACTTTGTGTGGGACCACGTCAAAGGCCTTATAAAAGTCAAGGTAGATGACATTAACTCTTAGTCCACTGATGCAGTCATTCCATCATAGAAGGCCACTAGGTTAGTCAGGCATGATTTGCCTTTGATGAAGCCATGTTAGCTGTCTCTAGTTACATCCCTGTCTTCCGTATGGTTTGACATGTCTTCCAGAAGGGTCTGTTCCGTGATCTGACTGGGCACTAAGGCGAGGCTGACAGGTTGGTAGTTGCCAGAGTCCTCCTTTTTACCTTCTTTAAAAATAGGTGTGATGTTTCCCTTTTTTCAGTCACTGAGGACTTTGCCTGACTGCCACAGCTTTTGAAATATCATGGAACATGGCTTAGTGACTACATCAGCTAATTCCCTCAGGACCCTGGAGTGCATCTAGTAGGATCCCATGGACTTACATATGTTCAACTTCCTCAGGTGCTCTCAAGCAGTTTGCTCTCTGTAAACTCCTGATAGGTCATAGACTTGCCAGTCTATGACTTCCCAGTAGATAAATATAGTCTATGACTAAATCCTTCCCAGCCTATGACTTCCTCTAGACTCCAAACTATTGCTTTAAACTTACTGAGTTTCTACAAAATTTTATACATTGTTGCAACTGTGTTTTTAAGGAAGAAATCATCCACAAATAAACTGCAAAATATTATAGAGTGTATTTCAGATGTACCCCATAACACCTTTCAATCAGATCCTTCTCCCTCTGAAAATGTCAGCAAAGCCCATTTCCATTCTAGACTCTCTTCTCTCTGGAACAATCTCTAAAATCTTGCTCATCTCTTTTTGTGTCAGCCACAAAGTCTGCAGATAAATTTCCTTAATTTACTTTTTAATTTATATTAAGATAATTCTATTCCATTTAAATCAGAATCTGAGTGCCTGAATACTAAGTAGAATTGTTTAGACTGAAAACAATTGGGATGAAATCAAGCAGGAGAAAATAGGTATTAAGGCAGAAGATACGGTCAGCTCTACTAAGTTGTGGAAAATTACTAAATACTTTATAGAAAATTTTCACTGTGTCACATCCAGTCTTCTATTGAAAATTGCAAAATATTCAGATCTTAATCGTCAAAGGCATTCAATGTGTATAAAGCCCACTGAAATTCAAAATGTGTAACAATAAAACTTCTGGATGATATCTCAGATGCTCTTGCAGGTTTCTTTTGACTTTTATCTTCTGGTGGTCAGATTCTGCTTCTTTTGTTTTATAGGACACATAGAATAGCAATATGTAGCACAATTGTGATTATCTCAAAAGTTTGTATGAAGATATTTTACTTTAATAACTTTCATTGTGGATTATAGAATGTATAATCACTGTAATTTGTAAGATGATTTTTCCTAGAATTTACTAAGCATACCAGGTGATAGAAAGGCGGTGGAAAAAGGATATATAAGATAGCTTCATCCCACTACTGAATCTTGATTTCATTGGAATTATTATTAATGTTTTCACTTTTTGCAGGCTCAAAATTTATTAAAAAGTTATTTTTTGTCTTCTGAAAAGTTTGAAGTAGGTAGGTTTTTCAATGGAATCTTCTGAAGGACTATAACACTTAATAGACATTGTTACCAGAACAGAATTACAGTAAACAATATTTCATTTTTTAATGTGTGTATCACAATTCACATTCAAGTACCACTTCTTAGTTTAGTAGTTTGGTAAATTGAAAATGAATATGTCATAAATAAAACCAGTATGAATTCTGAAAGTACTGAAATGTTATTTGATATAAGGAAGTTAAATAACAAAAAGTAGAAACTGTAGTTTAAGTTAACTATCTTTCTTAAAAAGAGAAATGTGTAAAATCCCACGTTTCTTTTTATGTAAATGTTATAGTAATTGTTCTTTGTTTTCTAAATTGTTCCAAGTTTTAAAATTTCATTTTACCATCACACTGCTAAAATATAGCTGTCAAAAATATTTTTAATGTTAATAGAGTGAAATGTTGTCTGAAAGTCTTGAAATACACAAATATATCTTCAATTCTTTATTGTTGCAGTGGTAGAACTTACTTTGGGTTATCTAGTGGTCTGAACACAAATAAAATGACAACAACATCAGTTCCAAGTTACTAGCTAGTTCCTTCTTGGTAACTGACATGAAAAAAATAGTCTCTGCAGATCTATTTCCAGATACACTGTTCATAATAGAGAGTGATTTTAACATTTGGAGAAAATGACTGACATGATATTGTTTCTTTTTTTTATAAACAGAGTTGGAATTGAATTGACGTCTAAAAGACCTTTTGTCAGTGATAAAATAAGGAGTGTGAAAGGGAGCCTGCACTGTTTCTAACAACTCTGAAGACAGTTAACTAATACTCCATAAGTTTTGTTGATCACTTAAAAATGCGACTTTAAAGAGAAAATAAAAAATGTTACCAACACAGACGAATTACACTATAAAGAAAAAAGAAATGCGTTGTGAATGACAAAAAGGTCAGTTTGGGTTGCCAGTAAGGCAGCCTTTCGTTAACAGATCAAGAAGTTTAGACCACTAAATTAAGACAAGATTTTTTTAGAAATGGGTGACAACAGACTAGTAATTTTTTCAGTTACACACAAGAAATAAGTTTTCACACTGAGCAAAACCAGTGAAGCCATAGATTGTCTATCAGTGGTTAAGCAGTAAACATTGAGCCCTCTGTACTACCTTTAACATGCATGTAGTAAAGAGTGGCCTTCAAGTTTAATGTTAATTTCCAGATTACTGTAAGAAGACTGCTCTTCAGCAGACTGTTCTGATGGTGCTGTTGAACTTTAAAATCTGTAGTATGTGACCATTAAATATTCTGCAAATGCTTTCTGCACCTGATATGCTCTTATAAGCTGCCAAGATTTAGCAATTGACCTGTGATGGATGAAGTGAGAAGAGCAAAAACAGTCTGTAGAGTTCTGTTGTCCAAACTCTTGCTATGAGTCTGACTGGATTCAAAGAGCAATACTTAAGTTTTATGTCTGACCAAAGAAAAAGAGAAAGGATATTGCTTTGTCTCTATCATATATTCAGCAAAGTCCTTCACATTTAAAGTGTGAAACCTGGCTTGTAAAGTCAGTTACTCCAAGTGACTTCAACTCCAAAGTTTTTTTTTTCTTAACCACCTTCTTTCTCACCTCCTCCTCCCCATCAGTGTAAGCAATTTCAGGGAATTTTAGAGATAGAACTTAGGTTTGTGATGTGTGCTTACTGAAGTAATATCAAGGGTACAGAATCACATCCACTTTTATTTTACATGGTCACAGATAATAAAATAATCTTGCTTTTTCAGATACTGCATGAACTTCAGTCTGCTTTTAGGTGTTCACTTGAATTGGCCTATTCTCACTGGACAAGATGAGAATAAACTAGTTTTCAATTTAAATCCTTTGTATTTGCCACTTATGTTGAGTATGTATATGCTTGTTCATTTTTTTAGAAAACTGCTGTACAGTCTTACTAACTACTTCTTTTATGCCTTCGGTGTGGAAAAGAAATTATAGATCATAAATGTTAACAGTAATCATCCTGAATAATTACTTCTTTTAAATATGAGCTTGATTTCTGGCTTAGATACCAAGAGAATTTTGTTAGTTATCCTATTCATTTCAGTAAATACAAACAAAAGCTCAGTTCATGAAAGATATTTAGATATAAATCTCTTACTGGTTTGCAGGAAGTAGGTTTGAATTTCTGTAAAGATCTGTACCGCAGCATCATCTTCACACATGTAAGGTACATCTACTACATGTTTTGATACATTACCTTTTGAGCACATGTGTTTTTGTACTTGTATAGATATTGTGAATTCCTGGGGGCAAACTACCCCATGAAACTCGTTGTTTAAATATTTAAAAAAAAATTGTCTGACCTGAGAGTTACCTGAGAACAATCCTCAGGTATAACAGATAACTTCATATATATTTTCCATGGTCTAGTTTACTTGTCAAAGGAGGATAAGGAATTAAGTTTTGCTTAGAGGAACTCAAGATTAATTGTAGTTTCAAGATAATGCTGTTTCCCACTCTTAATTGATGGCATAGTATCACTTAGTCCTTAGGGAAGCTGTGCTGTCTTTCTGCTGACTGAAGAGTATAAAGTCAGGAGAAACTATCTGAGAGTGCTATTCATGTCCACACTGTTGGCTACAAGATGTCATAGCTTTGATTCAAATTTCCATGCTATTCGATACACAGTACAAGCCTATAGTACACACTATACAGACTCTGTACAAATCCCATTTTCTTCCATGACTTCAGTCTCTCTGAGAGAGACATTAGCCCATGACAAATTGTGGTAAAGTCAGACTGTACATGCAACAGAGTCAGATCCTGTTCATCATGCCTAGATTCTTCACATAACACATTTAGTCCACAGTAACAGATTTGGTTTGTTTTATTTCTTCTGAATTTTGCAAAAATGACCTCAGTTTGCTATTACAAATGTCAGGTAGATTTTTACTAGAGCATAAGGCTGAGCTTGAGCTTGGCCTAAGGGCAGCTGTACCTTGCCATATCTTTCTGTCATATTGCACATTTCAACAAAACTTGTGAAATGCCTACAGGATTTTAAAATTTGAACAAATGACATGAAAGAAGCTTGGAGGTCCTATCAGCTGACCTAGTCTGTCCCTTTGCTCTAATGTAGAATTAGCTATAATTAATAGCTAAGAGTTTTCTTATTCAATAATGGCCTGGTGTTAGAGGGAGTACCACACAAAGTGTTTTCTTCATATTTCTCAAAGAGGCTAAGTGAATACAGAAAATCTAAACTGAACCCAGCCTTATTAATGAAACCATATCTGCTACATTTACATCATGTGTAAACATTTCTCCTTTTAATTCTGTTATTTCTTTCTATTCATTCTTTCTAATATATTGCAAGACACTTTTTGTTTCCTTTTTAATATAAACAGTTTTCTTCCTTTTTTTCTTCTCTTTTTTAACCCAATATTAACAGTTTTATATAAATTGGCATCTTAAAAATGAGTATACAAAGAAGAATCGATTGTTTACTCATTTATATTTACATTCATAATCTTATTTCCATGGATTTCAGTACATTTGGGCATGTCTGAAACTGAAGTTATCTCAATTCAGATTCAGAACATCCATATTTTCCACGTAAGACCATATCTTACATGATAGGAAATCAAAGAGATTATGTTTGGGTGTGTTAAGTCCTGTTATTTAATTTAAAAAAATATTGGATCTTTAGAATTAAATTAGAGCAACTGCAACAGGAAAGTTTTATCAATTTTTATCTTTAAGTTAAACCNATATCTTACATGATAGGAAATCAAAGAGATTATGTTTGGGTGTGTTAAGTCTTGTTATTTAATTTAAAAAAATATTGGATCTTTACAATTAAATTAGAGCAACTGCAACGGGAAAGTTTTATGAATTTTGATCTTTAAGTTAAACCTTTTTCACACTGAGAATTCCCCTACATGCATATAAGTGATCAGGCTTGTATATTCAGGAGGAAAAAAAAAGAAAAAAAATAAAAAAATTGTTAAGAATAGTAGACACTCTTTAAAACAAAAACAATTAGTTTCTAACTGCCTCAAGTGTCACTTTATCAGCAGGATCTGCTATTGCCTTTGTACTAAAAGAATGAAATAAAATAATCTTGTAATGGCAAATGTGTAAAATCTCCTTTAATTACATATTTAAATAATTAATCTAGCTACAACTCTAGCAATAAAAATGAATCTTTTGCTTGTTCTAAGCATACCATTAATGTAACACTGATTTGTTCCCCAAATATGCCTCTCAATGGTAATATCAGAATTAAAACAAAATTGTCAAAAAAGTTTACAGCTGAGATGTTCACAACCCATATCTAATAGTCTGTCAAGGGAATAATTACCCATAATGGGTATCCAAGGGATATAATTGTCTGCTGCTGTGAATTAGGAGTGCCACAGGTGGTGTTAATCACTTGGAATGTATTGGAGTAGAACAGCAGCCAGAGACAGAGCCTGCTTAAGCTTGATTTGTGGAACTATTGTTTCTGGATGCTTCAGACATAAATTGAGTGCATGGTAGTGATAATGCACACTCAAGTAGTTATACTGAAACAAAGGGCTATAAATATAAATGAAGAGCAGAGGAAAGTTTGGTTCCTTAGCAAAGGTTACAGCAATGGTCGTGAGCAAAGTTGTTCCATGCTGCAGCACTTGCATTTTTTGATAGGGAACAAAAAAACAAAAAGAAGGTCAATAGCTGCTTTTATTGCTTGAACTTGCCTGGTACATATCATCAAAAGAGCTATCATCAATTAGGTACTCCAGAACTTTCAATCTTCCAATATTTCAATGGTATATGACTTATATAGATATATCCAAATGTAGTGCTCAATTTGATGGGGAACGTAAAACTTTCTTCAAATCTGTTACTGATTTATTAGAACATTATAATCTGAATTTAAGATCACATAACAAATAGTTTCTCAGAAATGTGATGAACGCCAAAGGAATTGAACTGACTAGAATTTATGTGAAATATGTAAACATACAGTAATTAAATAAATGTAGTGATGCCTGGATCCCCTCAGAGCAAAGTCCTTGACTAGATATCTCTAGATAAATTAGAGACAGAGGAAATGAAGCTATGAATAACACTGTATGTCTTTGAAGATGCAATTCATTCAAAATTGAATTCCTCAAATCTTTTAAAGGCAATAGCCTGTAAATTCTGTACAAACTCAAATACCAAAATCAGTTGTCCCTCTAAGGCATGAGGGAAGTGAAGGCTTGTCAAATCACAGAATCACAGATTGGTAGGGCTTGGAAGGGACCTCTGGAGATCATCACAACTTCTCCGGACAGCCTGTTCCATTGCTCTGTCACCCTCACAGTAAAGAAGTTTCTCCTCATGGTCAGATGGAACTGCCTGTGTTCTGGTTTGTGCCTGTTGCCCCTTGTCCTGTCACTGGGCACCACTGAAAAGAGTCTGGCCCCATCCTCTTGACACCCACCCTTTATATATTTATAAGCACTGATCAGATCCCCTCTCAGTCTTCTCTTCTCCAAGCTAAACAGACCCAGCTCTCTCAGCCTTTTCTTGTAAGAGAAATTCTCCAGTTCCCTAGGCATCTTAGTAGCCATGTCCTGGACTCTCCAGTAGTTCCCTGTCTCTCTTGAACTGGGTAGCCCAGAACTGGACACAGTATTCCAGATATGGCCTCACCAGGGCAGAGTAGGGGGGCACGATCGCCTTTCTTGACCTGCTGGCCACTCTTCTTAATGCACCCCAGGATAAATGTCACTGTGGAACAGTCTTTCTAAAAGTCAAAGCAACCTAAAAACCATCTTTGTTTCTGAGGTCTTTAGAAGTCTTTTTGCATTTTAGAGGACACAGTTTCATATGCCCATTACATATAGAAAACTGATTTATTTGATTGGAACTTTTGCAATTAAAAAGATTGTACCTAGAAAGAAACAATTTCCAGCCACTCAAGTATTTTAAAGAGAAAGAGAAAGAATAAAGTGAGACCTCAAGTTATATGTTTCAAGTTAATCAAGGGATTTTGGTGTGCTGTTTGTTTTTTTTTTTTTAAAGTAATCTAGTTTACTAAATTGTACCATTGCTGAGCTATCGCTTATAAGAATTAACACACATTGTTAAACCAAGTCTCACACTCCAGCAGCTGCTTCTTTCTCAGAATGCTTAACTGTATAGGCTAATTACAGCTTGATAGCAATCCATGAAAATGATAAATATTATTATCCTCTTACTTTGTAGATAGATTTATCAAGACATAGATTATGTCTTGCTTAGAGAAAACATCTGAAAATTATCAAAAAAAAAGAAAGAGATACTTCAGCTTTTGCAGTTCCATGTTATAATTCTTAGATTGTACTTGTCCTTTACTAAATTTCTTACCAATTTTCTGTTTGCGAGACACAAAAAAGGAGAGAAGAAAATGTGAAAATCTGCAAGGGAAAGAACTATCACAGTTTAAAGCTGGTCTGGCTATTAAACAGACAGATGCTCTTTGTTAACCCCCTCCCTCACCAAAGTGGAGGAAAGCGAAAAGGGAAAGAGACTTGAGTTGGAAAAGTTAAAACAGCTTTAATCTATCAACAATAAGGTATTATAATACTAGGAAAAAATGAAATATATACAAATATATATAAACCCAGTATTGAGCTCCCCCCCCCCCACCTGATGATGGTTATATTACCTGGACTCTGCAGGACATGCCCCAGGAAAGTTCTGGACTGGACTCAGCAGCAGGCAGGAGCTGGATTCAGGAATGCACAGATTGGGATTGAAGGCAGAACAATTGGACAGAGTCTTCCTCAGATGCCAGCCATAGAAGAAGACAGAGTGACCCTCATGATCCCTCAGCTTTATACTGAGTATGATGCATACAGGATGGAATACTCCCTTTGGTTAGTTTTGTGTCACCTGTCCGACCCGCTCCTCCCCACCGCAGGGTCACAGGTGTGACCACTTTTCCAATCTTTCATTTCTGGTCCATAAGAAAGTTAGCAGAAGCAAGCATTGACCTTGGTCTCCATAGGAATAACTATAAGCAACAGCCTTTCTGTATACCATTCCTACTGATGTTCCAGCAATAACTATAAACATTGAGCCTTATCACTGCTAGAAGCAGCTACCGTCTGGCAAAACATGCAGTTAATTTTAGACAGTGCAGCTTCTCAGAAGAGACTGAATTAAAAAGTAAAGTTACTAAAAGAAAATTTGTTCTGTTGTAGCCCGAACCTGGACAAGAACATAGAAAATGTAGGGGAAAATGCAAAAAAAAATCTGAAGTAAAGAAGAGGAAATCTGCTAGTTGGGTAAATGAATACGTGGAATACAAGCATGAAAGGATTGACAACATTTATCTTAATCTATGAGTCAATGTAACACTTTAAAAATATTCTGAAATTGTTCACATTAGAAACAACTATACTGAATTTACTTCTTCCCTTCGATGGACTAAATTTCAAAGCAAAATTTTTACAAAAAAACCCCAACTTGTGTTCTGAAGATGTGGAAAAAAAACTTAAATGAAACTGATATTATTTACCAAAGTTATGTAAACAGAATAACCAAAGTGCTACAGACTTTTTTGGTGAATGATTCCTAAAACCCCTCCTATTAGAATGCATAAAACAAGTACCTAAATACATAACTACACTCAAATAAAGGAGATATAAAGTTTTCCATTTTAATACACCTTCAACTTTAGTCATAAGAGATTTCTAAGTGAGCAGAAAACAAATCCACAGTACAAATACTTGCACTGCAGTATATCTCACTTTTTTTCTTCATATGTTTACAAAATAAGTGAAAATTAATCATCATACCAATAATCCACTAGGAATACCACCATAAGCATTTTTAACAAGAGCAAAACAGCTGTTCACAACTACAGGTCAGGAAGTAAATAACATATTCTTTCACATTAATATGTGTTACAGAAAGATATTTTTCCTTCTCTGTGTAATTCTCTTACTATTCATATCTTTAGAGTATTTGCAGGAACAGTACTTTATTCAGTGTTTTATTTCAATTGTCTCTGTAAAATTACAAGAATTGACACTCTATGGCTCTCAAATATGTAAAACTTTTCCTGCAGTGCCAAATTTCTCTCCTAAGTTAATAATCAGGAATTAACACACCATTACACATATGTGTAACCATCTTAATGTGTAAATCTAATAAAAGCTGGTAAAATACAGTCTGCCAAAATCAGGTGTGTGCTGTGAATAATGCAGCAGATTAACTCACCACTCTCTGTTGGAGAGCTGTTGTGTTTACCTTCCAGCACTGCCAAAACTGTATTTTGCAGGAGATGCCTAAATTATCACAATCAAAGAGGGGGAAAAAATAGGCTAGCTCTTTGTCTGCAGATCCTTAGAGGTGTCCACCTCTCTTTTGTTCAGATAAATAATACGAGGGCCAGGATTACTTCAGAGGGCCCAGAATCTGAAATGTAAATGAAAAATATGAAATAGGTGAACTGGGTTCGATGCACCATTGGTGTTGGCAATTCATGCAGGAATCCTCCAGAATACAATGAGTCGACTAAGTAAAATGATCGTGCTTTTCCCAGGAACAATGGTTTTTAGCCTCTTCAAGTGAAATGGCATAATACCTTGTTTTCTCTTTGGAGCATGAAAAAATATAATTCTCATCACGTCTTAGTACATCTCATCTTATGTACCTGTGGATCAGCCTTTATGAAAGTACAGCATTATATTTATGATGTGGCAACAGTTTTCTTATCAGTTTATTTTAAAGGCAAGTGATACACACTCATACTTTTCATCAGTTAATTTCTACTTTTACTTTAGATAAATAAACATCAGAACATGTCAATAACGGATTTCTTTTGTTTTAAAAATTTATTTTGTTCATAAACTTTCTTTTATATTTTGATTTAAGGGTGTGTTTTACTCATCTGTCAAATAAAATCTACCAGAGTAAAAAAGCACAGTCTTCTAAATGAGGCCATGTCAGTTGACAAATGACTTGTGCAACATTCAAAGTAGGCATATTATAATATGTTTAGTGACAGCAAACACTGGCAATGTTTAATGATAAGCACTGTGTTAGAGTGTGCAGTACTGCTGTATGTATTCATATAGTCTGAATATTAATCCTTAGTTCTGCATTTGGTACATTAGAACTGTATTTTTGTGCCAAGTTTAAAATGCAAAAAATGCAGAACCCTCAAAATGATGGATGTGTATTAATAAGGTTTTATGTAGCACTAAGCTCATTAAATTAGTATATAATAGAGAAATGATACTTTAGAATACAATGACTTTTATACCTAGTAAACAAACATTCAATATTATTAAAGGTAAATTAAGCAGTATAAAGTTTTATTCTGGCATTTGTTATACGACAGAA
>VZSC01016851.1:0-16668 GCA_013398225.1 Steatornis caripensis | reverse complement strand
CGGGCAGCTCCCCCTGAGCGTGAGGGAGAACTTGTTTGGCGTGAGGGTGCCCGAGCCCTGGCCCAGGCTGCCCAGAGAGGCTGTGGAGTCTCCTTCTGCGGAGAGATTCAACCCCGCCTGGCCGCGTCCCTGTGCATCTTGCGCTGGGGGCTCCTGCTTTAGCAGATAGTTGGACTGGATGATCTCCAGAGGGCCCTGCCAGCCCCTGCCATTCTGTGATCCTGTGAACATGCTTAACACAAGAAGTCTAGACGCTAGGAGGCTGGAGGCCATCAGAAGTGGCCTGTTTGGGTGTTGACCCCATTTTCTGTGCTACTTACGGGGTGGGTTGGATTGAACACTTCTTCCCTGCAGGAAATACTGTATAACTTACCTTTAGCTCTGTCTTAGGAATTAAAGAGTTAAAGGTAACTTACACAATGATCTCTTGGTCAAACACGTGGTCAAAATGGGCATCCCTCAACCCCAAACTTGCCCGGCTTCACAGAACCCTTAAAAAAATGGGTCTGTGAGGGATGTCAGCAGGGCTTGCAGTGCAAACCTCTCCAAGCTGGGATAGCTCCCATGAACACCTGAACCCTTCCTTTTCACATGCACTCAACAAATGCAGCGAGGCTTGAGTTTCAAAACACGGCTGCTGGGATAGCAATGCTGAAAGTGGAGCAGGTTTTGGAGGGTTTTTTCCCCCTCTGTGTACTGTCTCACTAGCCAAAAATGATTTGTTTACCCTGGACATCAGCGATTTCATGAGCATCACGCGTTGCACACGTTGCAGGACTTCACAACTCAGCCCATCCTATGCAAGCCTACGGGGATGCAATCTCACTCTGTTTTTTCTGGCTTCACAGTTATCGCATCACGCTTATGTGGCTTCACAAGGCGGTGTTGGACCGTCCAACCTCATGTTTCCAGGTTGAAGGGTACCGGTAGCAGTGCAAGCAAATCATGGGGCACGTTGTCACACCTCCATGCTGTGTCATGCCAAGGGCTGCACCTTAATTACCGGGGTGGGTAAAAACCCTTAAGATGATGTTCAGACCACAGGGAGTTGGAGGTGGGCAGGGAAGCCACTGGGCCTCCGCTTCTTGGCATGAGCTTCCCACGGTGACAGTGAATTGAAAAGATGGGGGAGGTCTCTTTAGGAAAGGCTTAAACTTTGCAGCCACACGAAGCCGAAAGTTAATGGTCATCTTCCACCACAAGGCAGTAAGGATTTTGTACAGGGGCCAGGCTGTATCCAGCTGAGCAACGTGGGCTGCGCAGGGCCAGAAAATGCCCTCTGCCAGTGCCCAGCTCAGCCCTGGGGTGCAGGCTCCTGCCGCAGCAGGGAAGATGCCGGTGCTGTGTGCCCAGGCAACCCCTCCCCAGGCCACGTTCACCGCTGGGAGCAGCGCAGAGCATCCTTTCAGGACGGGTTTTTTGTTGAGACTCTATATTTGGTTCCGTTCTCCTTGCCCAGCCATGGGTGCCCATGGCCCTGGGGAGCCAGCAGCCCGGCACGGACTGAATGTGACGTAGCCGTCTCCCACCTCACGGTCATAAAGAGGGGTGGTGTGCCCCACGGGGTCATCTCAGAACTGTTGATGCCTGCTGTCCATTGTGTCATGGACATTTGTGGAGGGTTTGAGGAGAGGGCTCATCTCTGGAGGATGGGTGACCTTCCTCCCTGGACAGGAGCTGAGAAGGGAAGGGGGCGGGCAGGGTCCTTGGGCTGCGACATTGGGAGGTGCTGAGTTCCTCTCTTTGCTCCCTCTGCCAGGCGTGACCGTACCCAGCTCCATCATCTCTGATCATGGCACAACCAGGAGCCCGTGCGGTCCAGCGTCACGGTCGCGTGGCTTGGCGATGGTCTGCTTTCCTTGCACCCGCCCAAGGGGCCAGGCAGGCTCCTCGCCCCATAGCCATGCCTCCAAACGCAGTCTTGGGATGCAAAAACCCACAGGTCCTCCCGGGGCCTCCATCACGCCCCATCCCTCTGCTTTGCAGGTGACAAGACTACTCACTGAAAACCCCAATTACAGTACGAGCATGGAGATGTTTAACATAAACCCAGGGGTTTGTGCTAAACCATCACGTGCCCCGGAGATCGGCTTGTAAATTCCCCAAATTCCCTTAAACTCAGGATGAGAATCAACGCAACCGCGCAGGGGGGTGGGGGGTGGTGAAAACTGAGCGTGTTTACAGCTTAATCTTGGCCACGACAGCATGGTTTCTGGACCACCTGCCCCTCATTCTTTATATTATGTGATACCCCCAGAATACAGGCTGTGGGTTTTATACGCGTGATGGCTTCAGCGACGTGAGTTCGGGGCAGAATGCAGCCAGAGCATGCTATTGCGTGTACAGAACCTCTTGAAACTCCTTATTTTGGCAGGGGAGAGGAGGCTTCTTGCCCTCTGCAAGTACCCTGGGAGTATCTCCGTATGGCGGGGGTTCACCTTTGGATACCTGCAAGATGAGGCTCGGCTTTTCCTGAGGGTCCAAACCTCTGTAGGTGAGCGTTGCGAACCCTCCTGCTGCTGGATCCACAGCGTGGAGCTGGCTGGGGATCGGGGCTGTGGGGATGAAATGGGGCACACGCAGCTGGGAGTGGGGGGAGCCTCCTCGCAGACATGGCTCGGGTGGTGGTGAGGCCACTTAAACCACTCAAAACCAGAGGGCAAAATCCCAGGGACAGCAGGGAGGAGGGGTCAGTGCAGGAGGAGGGATGAGTGCCAGGCAAACACGGGCTTGTCGCTGTAGAGGAGGGGACAAAACTGCTCTCACCACCCCGGGGAACCCAGCTCAGCTTGCAGCTTGCTCTGGGACAGTCACCTGTCCTAAGGCGTATGCGACGGGCATGGGGTTTTCGGGACGTTGCCTCCTGTCCTTGCACAGCAACCTGGCTGGCTTCACCAGAGCAGGGCTCCTCGTCTACCTGGCATGCCTCTGTGGTGAGTGGCTCTCGCATGGGGAAGGAGCATCCTAGGAGAAAGACGAGGTCGGCGATCTGCAGGGATGAGGGGGACTGGGCTTGCAAGTGGATGGGGCAAATCTTCCTTTGACCCACCAGCCTTTAAAAAGGGAGAGAAAGCAGTGGACGGGGAAAGAGGCTTCGTTCGGTGGGTAACTATCCTGGCCTCTGCGCCGCTGCGCTTGCACAGAGCGGCTGGGGAAGGCTCGGAGCCTTGCCAACCAGTGACAGTCAGGACCAGAAATCGCTTATTTGTGTTGGCCACCCCTTCAGGGCCGGCCAGTTCGTTTACAAAGGGCGCAAAGTCCTCTTCCCCCTCCGAGGGCAAAGAGGAGTTTTTATTCTGCTCTTCACCTTGCGGTCACAAAGGATTTCCAGGAGGCGACCGGCGGTGCTGCAAGTGGGATGCCAATGTGCTTTTCTTATTTTTTTTCTGCCTCTGCCTGCCTTGTTTCGCATCCCCTTCTCCCGGCGATGCTGCAGCCTCTACCCAGACCCCAACCTCGGCGTCCCACAGCAGCTCGGCCACACCAGCACTTACTGCCGCGGTGATTAAACATCTCATGTTTACCTGCCTTGCTGTAGTTTCAGCTCATGTAATGCTCCCCTCTAAGACAAGCTCCACTCGGCTAGAGGCCACGGGCCAGTTTGCCTCGCAGGCTCCCTAGCGCGCGGTGCAAACGGCTAATGGAAGCACCGGGTTGCACACAGACGGGTCCCCCTTTCCACCGGATGGCCGGCAGCTGCTCTCTACATCGTTTCCCAGAGTTTTCAATCCAGCAGCAGTCTTTTCCTTTTCATTGATTGGGAATATTAAGCAAAAAAAATGTGTGAAGCCCCCTTAAAGATAATTGTCTTTCAAAAAAAAAAGGGGGTTGCGGAGCGTTTTCTCTTCTGGACTTGGATTTTTGCTTCGTTTGGTTTGTCTTTGGGCCAAAGGAGAAGCACGTCCGTGGTTCACATGAGCCACCACCGTTTGCAGAGGCTCCGTGAAGCTCATGCAAGCAACACAGCCTTTCCTGGAACTGCTCTTCCGCTCCGAACTCTCTCTATATCCCTCTTGCAGACCCGGTTGCCTCCCAGCGGGCTCCCATCCGCCTGTCCGGTGGCCCACACCGCTGCGCCGGCAGGGTCGAGGTCTTCTACAAGAACCAGTGGGGAACGGTGTGCGATGACCACTGGGACCTAGAGGATGCTAGCGTGGTGTGCCGGCAGCTGGGCTGTGGCACGGCACTGTCAGCCCCCGGGGCTGGGCATTTTCGGGCAGGGAGCGGTCCCATTTGGTTGGATGACGTCAACTGCACGGGGACGGAGGCCGCGCTGTCTTACTGCAGGATGAAGGGCTGGGGGAAAAACAACTGCCACCACGGTGAAGATGCTGGCGTGGCGTGCTCAGGTAACGCCTCGTGGAAATTATGGGGTTGCGAGGGGAGGGGGGGACTATGGCGCATGGTCCGCAAAGCAGTTCGCTCGCAAGGAGTGTTGCCCCTGCGGTTTTCCAAAAGCTCCCCTGCAGTGCAGAGCGCCCACGGGTTTGTCGTTTGACCCACGCAATGGACAAGGCACACGGCGGACTGCAGGCTAGACAGCAGTTTGGGAAGCAGGCTTGGAAATGGTATCTGTGCTAACTCCACCTTCCTGAGGTGCTGAACCGCCTCTGGGAGATGCGTAGGGAGCCCTAGTGCATCGCACACCTTCACGGTGAGCAGAACCCTGCACGCCTTGCTTCGGCTGCGTGGTTTAGGGACGCGCGCAGGGCTAGAGACCCGTTGTGTTTCGCAGGCAGGCACCGTGAGGCACAGCCTTAGGCAGAGGAGAGAGGGGCCAGGAGGAGGCACCCAGATTCCTCCTCGCCACCACCAACACGAGGGACAGGATGGTTTCTACGGGCTTGCCTCTGGCGAGCCACAATCAACTAGAGAGCACTCTTTTACAGCCACAAACTGTGGGGCTCCAAAAGCTTGGATCTCCAAAGGCCTGGAGCTTTGGTGGCTGATTGAGGTGCAGACACTCATGGCAATTGGTAGATGCTGGAGCCACCTCTGCCAGAATTGTCCCAACAGACAGCAGCACACGGGTGTGCTGAGCCCTCCCATTTGTCCCCTCCACCTGCAAAGAGGACGTGGTGCCCCATGAACACGCAGGAAAAAAAGCTTTCCTCCTTCTCCCGTCCTGGCATCCTCAGCACCTCCAGCCACAGCCTGAAACGCCACTGGTTGCTGGGACCACATGGCATTACCCCCGTCCTGGTCCCGAGGTGGCTACACGTTGGTAGCGACTAGGCGCGGCCAACGACCATGGCGAATGGCAGAATGGTCCTGCAGAAATGAGGGGCAGGGGGATTTTCATGGTGCTCTTCTTTCGCCCTCCGTAGACTCATCCAGCCGCCCCATGGCCTTCCACGCCAGTCCTGCAGAGCTCCGCCTGGTGAACGGCCTGAACCGCTGTTCTGGAAGAGTAGAGGTGATGCACGACCACCAGTGGGGAACCATCTGTGACGACGACTGGGACTTCCTCGATGCCACCGTGGTGTGTCGGCAGCTGGGCTGCGGAACGGCGGTCTTAGCCTACGGCGCAGCTCACTTTGGCCAGGGATGGGGCCCCATTTGGCTGGACAACGTTCAGTGCAGTGGGACCGAAGCTGCCCTGTCCGAATGCTTGGCCCGACCTTGGGGTGTCAACAACTGCGAGCATAGTGAAGACGCCAGCGTCGTGTGCAGAGGTAACATCATGCTTGCAGACCAGGAGAAGTTGAGCAGAGGATGCTCTGCTCCGGGGATTCGTACCAGTTTCACAGCTGCAGTCAAGGGCTGGGCAGCAGACACCTGGGTGGGTGGCCTTGTCCCCCTTGTCCCATCTCCTACAACATGCCACGCCGCCACTCTTTATCACGCAGGTCCATGAAAGTAAGGGGCAGCAGGGATAACACGAAGGAAACGGCGCCCTTTGGGCAGCATGCAAAAAGTGCGCGCGCATGGGCGCCAAGGAGAGACGGGAAGCACCGGACTGGGTGCTNCCGCCACTCTTTATCACGCAGGTCCATGAAAGTAAGGGGCAGCAGGGATAACACGAAGGAAACGGCGCCCTTTGGGCAGCATGCAAAAAGTGCGCGCGCATGGGCGCCAAGGAGAGACGGGAAGCACCGGACTGGGTGCTACGTGCTCCTGGCAAGGTCCCAACCCACCACACTACGGGGACCAGTAGCCCACAGTCTGTGCAAACACGGGATGGGGAGAGCCTGAAGTCCTTTGGAAGAAGGGGCAGTGGCAACGAGGGTCTGCAGAAAGCCTCCTCCTTCAGGGGGCTGTGCCCGTGTGAAGGGTTCATGGCCAGACACCTGGGAGGACTAAAGGAAAAGGACTGTAGCCATTTACGGTTCGCTTGTGCTCGTGTTGAACGTGCACGGGCTCTGAGGTTACACAGCTGGCTTTGCCTGCACCTGAGCTGTTTAGCCCCAGAGATCAGATATTCCTCAACGGCTCGGTGCGGACACGGGAACCTCCCTGTGCGAAACACGGGGGAGCGTCCTCCAGCACGGGTCTCACCATGGTGGCAAGAAGAGGCGCCTTGGGCGAGACCTGGTCTCACTCTCCCCTTGTGTCTTGTGTCATGAGCAGGCACAGCCACCAACACACCAGCTCCTCTGCGTCTGGAGAACGGCCCTGGCCGCTGCGTGGGGCGCGTGGAGGTGCTCCACCACAATCAGTGGGGGACGGTGTGCGACAACAGTTGGAGCCTGGCCGAGGCGACGGTGGTCTGCCGCCAGCTGGGCTGCGGGACGGCCACCTCAGCCCCAGGCTCGGCTCACTTTGGGCAAGGATCCGGCCGCATCTGGCTGGATAACGTGAACTGCACGGGGACAGAAGCCACCCTCTCCGAATGCCAGGCCAGGCCGTGGGGATCCAACAGCTGTGACCACCGGCAAGATGCTGGCGTGATGTGCTCAGGTGATCCAGGCTCGTCGTGATAATTGCCGTGCGGGTTGGGCTGCAGGATCAGCAGATAGCCAGCCATGGGTGCCTTTACCCCACCCTGGTTTAAAAAAATAAAATTAACTCAAGAAAAGGGCATGGATGCCACAGCGGGCGATGCTCTTCCCTGTGTTGGCGCAAGCCGTGAGACCCCAGCGTGCTGTTAGCATGGTTCTGTGTAGGAAGGGCAAGCCCTTCTCCTAGCTGTCCCCTTTCCGATAGCTCTAGCTCCAGAAATTCATCGGGCAATGCCTCCTACCGACCCCCACAGTCACTGCCGATCACAGGACGCTCCCGTAGTCACTACTGACCCCAGGACCCTTTGTCAGGCTCCAAGCCCCAAGCTCTGGAGATGCGAGCGCTCTTTATCCGCCCCAAGGAGAAGCAAATCCCAAGCCAGCCCTGATGGTGTAGCACACTTCCCAGGCAGCCAGAGGCTGCACGCGCAGGAGGATGCTCCGGTTTTCCCACGGCTTAGCGCGTTGCAAAGCCCAGATGAAGCTGTGGATGACGGTCAGGCGTGAACGTGCCCCTTGCTCGCTTCGCAGGCGCGGACGCTTTGGGGCAGCACCCGGTGCGGCTGGTGAACGGCTCGAATCGCTGCGTGGGGAGAGTGGAGGTCTTTCACGACCAGAAGTGGGGGACCGTGTGCGACGACACCTGGGACTTCCACGACGCCACCGTTGTGTGCAGGCAGCTGGGCTGTGGGATGGCACTGTCGGCGCCAGGCTCGGCTCATTTCGGACCAGGGTCAGATCCCATCTGGCTGGACAGCATTCAGTGCACAGGGGCCGAGTCCGTCCTCACCGATTGTCAGCTGGCTAACTGGGGAGAGCACAACTGTGCCCACAGTGAGGATGCCGGCGTGGTGTGCTCAGGTAACGCCAGGCTGCAGGGACTGGGGCGCGTGAGCCAGGACGGTTGGTGTCCATCCCAGGGAGGGCTTGACGAGTGCTGGAGCTGCCGTTCTACCCCTGGGCTGTGCCAGGCTCTCTCCTCTCTGTTCACTCTTCCCCATCCCCAGCATCAGAGCAGAAAGCAGCTTTCACCCCGCCACCTGGCTTGGAGTTGAGCAAAAATGCCACCCTGCCTTAGACAGGAGTTGTGCCCCTAACTCGTACCGATTAAATCTAGACCATGCCCCTCTAGCTCATCAATGACGACATCCTGCGATGGGCAAAGCCTTGCTTAAAAAAAAATAATCCAGGCACACTTTTCCTAGACACGGGAGTCCAGTGCCACCGGGTGCGGGTCTCCCACGAGACCCATCTCACAGACACCAGCCCTGTGGTGACATTGCTTGTTAAGGCATCTTTGCACAAGGGGGTGGAGTAAGGCAATCCACGCCTCGTAGCTGGTCGCAGGTGCCGGTGGCTTGCCTTCGGCAGAGCGCTAGAAAAAAATGCCTGGGAGCAAGTCAGAAGCTCTCATCACCGTATGGGGCCAGAGGGGCCACCTCACCCCCTTGCACTCTTCCTTGCAGGCACAAACCCCTTGCAGCTGCGGGTGCAGGATGGTCCGGGTCCCTGTGCGGGGCGGGTGGAGGTGCTCTACAACGCGACGTGGCACGGGGTGTGCGGCAGCCGCTGGAGCTTGCTGGAAGCCGAGGTGGTCTGCAGGCAGCTGGGCTGCGGGCCAGCGCAGTCGGCACCCGTCAGAGCCGAGCTCAGCCACGGGCACGGCCGTGCCTTGCTGGAGGGGCTGAGCTGCCGCGGCACCGAGTCGCTGCTCCTGGAGTGCCAGCAGAGAGAGATGGATCTGGGGCCGTGCAGGCACGGTTTGGCAGCCAGCGTGGTGTGCACAGAGCCAAAGGGTGAGCGCCGGGATCCCGGTCATCCGTTGGGTCTGCATCAGGGCCAACCCGGTGCAGGCACATGGTGAGGTAAAGGCTCCTGTCTCCGTCCTTGTCTCGGCTCCCTCCCAGGCAAGGAAAAGCGTTGCCACAAACCCTCCTGCCGGGAGCTGTTAGGTGGGCAGGGTAGAGGCACCGGAAGGCAGTGGCTGTGAAGCAGCAGAGTGGCACCAACTGGGTGAAGAAGGCATCTTGGTGGGCATGGAGATCTGAGCACCCTCGGTGGACGCGCTCTGTTTGCGTTAACCCTATGAGGGGGTGCCCAGGCACCCACCCTCCCAAAGCAGAGGGTGAGCTGTCACTCCTGCTGATGAGGGTCAGCCCCAGCCTCCGGGACGGCAGTGAGGGAGGATGTTACAAGTTCCCGAAGATGTGCAGCAGAAGGGAAGGGTGAGGGGGGCAGAGGGGATCAGGCCATCCAACCAACCCCCTCTGAGCTTCTCTCTTCCCGCAGACCTGATACAGTCCTGCTCGGTGCTGGCAGGCCTGCTCAGCACGGTGGCAGTGCTCTGCGGGACCCTGTTGGTCCTGTACCTGTGGACAAGGTGCGGAAGACGGGCTGGACGCTTCCCAGGTAAGAGGGGAACCACAGCATGTGGCGCACCTGGCCTGCCTGTGGAGCTGGTTGCACTCCTGGCTGGCACGGATGCGCCCCACCCTGGGGCTGGGGACCGCCCTTTCCATGCATCGCCCCGTTCTTTCATTTCGCAGACAAGCCACTCATAAAGAAGAGAGACGATGCTGGGACGTCATCTGAGGCTTAGGCAGCCGTGCTCCTGGTGTCGACAGCAAGGCTCCCTCAGGATCCCAGAAGACCCCGTTCTGTGGAGCCAGAAGAGCGGAGCAGCTGCTGCAGTGGTCAGCAGAGAGGACCCCTCTGGCAGAGCGGAGACCCCTGCCCTGTGTGCCCCATAACCCCCAGCTCACTGTGCTGAGCCTCTGTGGGTCCCAGTTCCTCTGTGCAGCACCAGAAAGTCCCTCAGTCTCCCACCAAGATCTTCTCAGAATAACCTCTGTCTTGTCCTCTGGGTAGGCTCCCGCATCCTAACCCCATCTGCACAGACTCCTCTTATGCCCAGACCTATGACCACTATAATCCCTATTCCCAGCCCCATAGCCCCCTATAATCCCTATAATCATCTGCAGTGGCACCCAGTGCCATCACCCTCCCCGCAGTGCTAACGGGATTGTACCTTTTCCCCTTACCTCCCATGGAATTGAGGATTATTTCCCGATCCAGCAGCAAGCGAGCAGGGTGCTCTCCTGCACTGTACGCAACCACCTTTGCAAAGTGAGGAGTGCACTGAAAAGCCCATCCACACGAGGGTGAGAAGTCCCTCATCCATTGTATTGATTCAATCCACTTTTGAGCACCAGTAAAAACCCTGAAACCTGAAAGAATGAGAACTCAGCATTACACAGATTCAGGGATACGGCGTGACTTGGCGAGCTGGAAGTCGTGGAAGAATAAGCCCGTTGGTTAATAGAGGGATTGTAGATGATCAGGTCAGATACAGGAGACTCAAGATTGCTAATGTTGGGTGAGATACTGTCCCGGCCACCAACAAGGAAGGGTCACGTTCCTAACGGAGCAGCCCATGGAGTCAGATCCGAGCCCCAAACCATCCACCGCTTTGGCGAAGCCAAGAGGGGCCACGAGCAGAGGAACGTCCCAGTGCCATGGGGAGGGAATTGAAGGGACCACAAGCTTGACAAGGTTGTGATGAAGGTGTGTCTTGCGAGCC
Source organism: Steatornis caripensis (assembly GCA_013398225.1). Lineage (NCBI taxonomy): Eukaryota > Metazoa > Chordata > Aves > Caprimulgiformes > Steatornithidae > Steatornis > Steatornis caripensis. The sequence goes on along the minus strand of VZSC01016851.1, from coordinate 6,147 downwards.
GAGCTGATCTCTGCACAAGGGCAAGCAAGAGAAGTCAACGCAAGAGGCAGCAGGGAGAAGATGTGCGTGACGAAAGAGTCACGGCATGTATTTCCATGCCTTTCAGGTCTAGCCTCCCACTTCTCCTTCCCTCCCAGCCAGCAGCTGGCGGCCGTGACCAGTTTGCGTCTTGCTACTTGTCCTAAGACGTACAGCCTCCCCAGCCAGGTGTTTCCTGTCAACGCATGGCCGCCAGGTCGCTTTCTGCTCCTCTGCAGACATACGCCGCTCCTGGGACTTCAGGGTTTCTCACCCTCCTGCTAGCACCCGAGTCTTTTCACCTTCCTGCTGGCTGCTCCAGCAGACATGGTCATTCCAGCCTTGCCTGTCCCAAAGTTTACGTCAGGCCCAGGGCTCCTTCTAGCTCTGGAGACAGTGTCCTCAGAAAAGGGGAAAACAGGAGCTTGGACCCAGTTTTATGCAATAAAATATGTGCACACGCTGGAGAAGGTCTTTGTAATAAAGCTGGGATGAGTTGGGGCTCTTCATGGATCCGTGACAAAAATACGCAGGACCAGCACCTGCTAGATCTGAGCTCCTCAGACCATGAGCTACTCCGCAGACGTACTCTGGGGAGGCTGTGGTATCTCAAGAAGGACTTTCTTCAGGCTTCTCAGGGGGACACGACACCCAAATTCAAAAGGAGCAAGAAGGGACGTCGGACATGACTCACTTCCAGAGTACCTGCTTGTATGAACCGTGAAAACAGCCCCGGCAGAAAGACAGAGCACAGAGCTCGATCGGCCACGTCAGTCTACAACGGTTCACGGCATTTCCATGCCGGTCCATGTTGGGAATCTCTTTGCTGCTGGCCTGTTTGTTTGCAAAAAAGGGGAACAAAGTCCTTGGGCTGGCTGAGCCTCGGTACAAAGGAATACAGTCACCTTCCCCCACTGCTCTACTTTTTGTGAGATGAGTTTTGACTCATTTCTAGTCGAATTTTCACCTGCTCCTTCTTGTGCCTTTGTTTAGTACACCTCTTTTTTCCTTTTGCTCTTCAGCCCTAGCTCTGCATGCCCCTGGGGTCTGGGTTTCTCCTGTTTGATCTTCCTACAGGCAGCAACCTACTCTCCACTCTACTACCCCTCTCGGGTTTTGCCAGGCTGAACAGCTTAAACTCAGCCTGGGACCTTCCTCGCCGTGCTGTCCTCTTCCCATTACACGCTCTAGTTTTGCTCCTTATTTTTGCACCGACGCCGGCAGAACCATCCACCCTGTTTCTGGTCACACCCTTGCCCAAGGCAAGCCCCATCGTCAACGAACCACCAGCACAGCACCCACCCTTGTCTGAACCCTCCCATCGGCAGCAACGAGCGATGTTAATTTGACGACCCTTTTGCAAAACTCCTTTCTTCCAGTGGCACGCTGTTCTGGCTTTGGGCGCTTTCCTCGCACAACTACAGCGTGCTACCACGAAGGGGTGGGGGGACAGCAAACTCTTCCATCCTCTCAGCATCTCGGGACGTGCCTGGAGCATTACCTGCATGACGGCAATCGGGGAGCAAACTGCAACTCCAGAAGGGACCCTTGGGGTCTTGCAAGTGCAGCCACAGTAGGATAAGAAAATGGCAGTTCCCCTTCTTTTCCAAATTCGACGGGGTCGTCCGAAGCATCACAAAGTGCTCCCCACAGGTGAGCCTGATGGCAAATGGCTACAGAGCAGGTGCTGGCTCCAGTCTCCACAATAAAGCCGTTTCCAGCCTTGAGTAACCTATTTTCTTGCAGTGGATTGTCCCTCACCTCCCAAAACCCAAGCCGGCACTTTCTAACGAACCTGATGTAGTTCTATTTCCCCAGGCCTGTGCATAAGTGCTTGGTTTAACTTGTTGAAAGTAGCTATCCTGTCCCAGAACATGTCAGGGNTAAAGCCGTTTCCAGCCTTGAGTAACCTATTTTCTTGCAGTGGATTGTCCCTCACCTCCCAAAACCCAAGCCGGCACTTTCTAATGAACCTGATGTAGTTCTATTTCCCCAGGACTGTGCATAAGTGCTTGGTTTAACTTGTTGAAAGTAGCTATCTTGTCCCAGAACATGTCAGGGCAGCCAAGGTGCCCGCAGGGACTGGCACGTAGGAGACAGGACACGAGCGTTGAGAGGGTTTTGTTTGCTTCGTGTTTTCCTGGAACAGCACGTCATTTCGCAAGCTGATGACAAGACTGGCTGCCGCATGGGGCAGCGGGTCACCTCCTGGCAGAGCTTCACAGGGAGCGGAGCAGGGCAGAGGAAGAGGAGGGCTCGCTGCAGAAATCCCGGTTTGCCCTCCAAGCTGGCTAGTGGGACACCAGACTCAGCTGGCATCTCTCACAAGGACGGTCCACGCCAGCCTCCAGCCCGTGGCCAGGCTGCGAACATGCCGTCCAGCCGCGCCGCGGGCAGAAACCAACCCACCCACGGCGGGGCCAAGAGCACGGGGACCCTCCTTCTGATGGCATGCCTTTGGGGTGAGTGGCCTTCCCCTTCGCTGCCGACCGCAGGGAGCCCATCGGCCACGTCGGCTCCCCCAGTCTGTTCCGCTAGCACTTCATGGAGCACAGCAGAGGCTGGCTGCGTGTCCTGGGTTTCGCTCGGGGGTCTGGGGCAGCGGGGAATAGTTTGTGACGGCTTTGGAGGCGGGCGAAAGCGTTTTTTATGTGGAGCTGGCAGCCCATCTCTCTCTGCTGCAAGAGCTGCGCGTTGCAGGTCTACTCCTGCAAACATGGTTTTGCTCCATAATCGAAGGCTCGTGCCTCTTAATTAAAGGCTTATGAGCATTATAAGAGTGGAGGGAAGCATGCCCAGTGCTGAAGCTGTCTCACAGCTGGCCACGGCCTCCTGTCCTGCTTTAATCTCGGCTTATTCCAGAACGTGCGTGGCAAACTCATGGTATTGCAGCACCAAGGGCGCTTGGCCAAACCCAACAGCACCGTGCGTTAAGAGGGGCGTCTCCCCGTACGATGGAGAGGTGAGAAGGTAGGGACCCACGTTGCCAGGACAAGGCTGGGTGGCTCATGGCTGTGCAGCACGAGGAGCTGAGTGTTTGTCGGGCTAATGGGGCAGACAGGCAAGACGGTGGCAAAGAGACACAACCCTTGCGCTCAGGCAGAGCTGTAGGAAAGCCGCAGACCCTCCAGGTCGCTGACGCACAGCCATGGTTTGCTCTCAGACATTGGTGCAAGGATGGGGAAGAGCTCTGCTGCAAGAGCAATATCATGCCCGTGGTTAATGACAGATTCACTCTGGAAACAGTTAAGAAAGGGCTTAGGGCTTTGCCCAAGTTGCCCCAGCTCGGAGCAGAAGCTGGTTATTCGATTTCGGCAGCCGCCTTAGTGCTGTTTCACATCTACAAAGGGCGCGAGCAGAAGCAGTCATCTTCTGACCAGGTTTGGAGTGAGCAAAATTAGGAACGTGCTTTCCCCTGCTGGCAGGGGCTTCGTTTTAATTTCCAGTTGGATGAGTTGCTAAGGGCGGTTTGTACCACTGCCTCTCGGAACTAAAATTTTGCTTTAACTCGCTTGGGTTTTCTCCTGCTTTGGGGATCTATTCACAACCAGTACAATCTTCCCTTTTTTATTTAAAAAAAAAAAAGAAAAAGGTCCTGCTCCTGGAAACTTCGGCGCAGCGTTTGCCTCTTCGGCAGTCAGAATCTCCTGGCTGGCTGGAGGCATCTGGGCTGGGACTTGTCCACGGTCAATACACACGCGAGTGGGCAAGAAACGTGCCAAGGAATAGATCAGCTCTGCCATCTCAGCTGCAGGGTTGATTTATTGCTTACCACGGGGTAGCCTCCTCAATCCTAGCAGAAACGGGGAAGCAGAGCAAAAAGTGCGTGGGGAAAGCAGGGAAAGGATGCAACAGAAGAGCCAGCCATGATCAGGACTGTGCTCTTAGCCTGAGGACAGGAGAGCTTCCAAACTGGAGGCCAAGCACCTGCAATGCGTCTCGTTCAGCCTCCTCGTAGAAGCGCGTTCCGAGGGGCGGCTTTGCAAAGGGCCTTTATTGCAGCCACTTCATTGCAAAGACGCTTTATTGCGAAGGTGCTTTCCCGCTCCCCGCTGTGCAGCCCGAACGAAAGAGCTGAGCTGTGCGCGCCGGCACCCAGCGTGCCACAGCTGACCAGAAGCTGTTCGTATTTGAATGGCTCCGGGATTTTATTTTGAACCTGTTTCATCCTCTTTCTGGCCCCTGCGACTTCCCAAGTGCTACGTCCGGCCCCTTGCTTGCTCGTGGTCAGACACGCACACAGATCAGTGCCTGGGCACTTCGGAAATCGTTACCCGCGGTCAAAAGGCTTATTTACACAGTGCGATCATATCCCTCTTGAACTTTTTTTTCTGCTGACCCAGTTGAGCTCTCCATGTGACTCGTGCCCCGTTACGGCTCCTTTCTGCATGGTCTCCCTTCGGTTAGTGCTCTCGCAAAAGCACGCCTACGCGACCAGCGGCAATCCCGTGCTGGGGGTCTTGCACACCGCCGAGACGCTTAGACCAAGCACTCTTCTACTCATCCTCACAAGCTGACCATGCAGCTGGACCCCGAGGCATTACCCGCTCTTGGTGGTGAAGCTACATCTTTGCTGCTGGCCGCTTGTACGAACACATGCATAAGCTCAAATGTCCACTTTCCTGCCTTTTACGTGAGCAAGAAATGGGCTCCTGGGGTGTGGGATTCACACTGAGGTTAATTCAGACATTTAGATGCCAAGGTGGGACTCGGTTGCCTACAAACGGATGCGCAGGGCCATCTGAGATGCCCACGACAGGTGTGGGATGGTCAGAACCACCTCTGAAACCCTCGTTGGGGGGCAGGAGCCATCTGAAACGCGTGAGCAGCTGAGCCTCATCCATCCCCAGGATTTCACTTCCCCTCTTCTTTCCTCTCCTGGCTTTGCAGGCGCAGCTGCCGGGAGCCCCGGGGAGCTCCTTCGCCTGGCAGGTGGCCCCGGCCGCTGTGCGGGGCGGGTGGAGGTCCTCCGCAACGGGACGTGGGGGACAGTGTGCGATGACGGCTGGGGTCCGCCCGAGGGCCAGGTCGTGTGCCGGCAGCTGGGCTGCGGGACCGTGCTGTCGGTGGCACCAGGAGCTCGGTACGGAGAAGGGACAGGACCGATCTGGCTGGATGAGGTCAACTGCACTGGGGAGGAAAGGAACCTCTCCGAATGCCAAGCCAGGCCGTGGGGGGAACACAACTGTCACCACGTGGAGGACGCCAGCGTTGAGTGCTCAGGTAGCCCGGGATGGCAGCGATCCAGCTGTGCACCACCGCCGCCTCTGCATCCCTTCCTGCCGTACCGGTGGTGATGCACAACCGTCCTCCAACTGTTCCCCTTGTGGTACCGGCAGGCTCCAGCGTCACCGCCCTGGGCACCCTCCAGCTGCGCAACGGCCCCAACCGCTGCGCTGGGAGGGTGGAGGTGCTCCACAACCGTATGTGGGGGACAGTTTGCGACGACGGTTGGGACCTGGCGGACGCAGCAGTGGTATGCCGGCAGTTGGGCTGTGGAACGGCGCTGTCGGCCACCGGTGGAGCTCGCTTCGGGAGGGGCCACGATCCCATCTGGCTGGACGAGGTGAACTGCACCGGCAACGAGGACGCCCTCTTTGACTGTCACGCCAGGTCATGGGGGGACAACAACTGCTTCCACGGGGAGGATGCTGGAGTGATATGTTCAGGTAACAGAATGGTAGGGGTTGGAAGGGATCTCTGGCGATCATCTAGCCCACTAAAGAAGCTCTTCCTCACGTTCAGGTGAAACTGCCCACGCTCCCGTTTGTGCCCTTGTTGCCCCTTGTCCTGTCGCTGGGCACGACCGAAAAGAGTGTACCGAAAAGGTGCAAGAGGGGTCAGCGTCAGGCTTCCAGGGTTTCCTAAAGGATCGTGGGTTGGCTCCCGCAGCCCCTCCGAGGGCGCTCGCCTGCAGCATCCCCTTTTGCAGCGCCGGGGAGCACCTGCAGCATGCGGGTGGACGAGTGGCCCTGCAAAGCCCTCACCCACCTCCCGCTGCCATGGACCCAACGCTAAGCCGCAGGAACAGCAAAGGGCTGCTCGTTCGCAGTCGCGCGCATGAATTACCGAGGACCTACCCCGAAGCCCGGTGTGCCTTGGGGGCGACCGGGCTGTGTCACGCAAAGC
>VZSC01016849.1:129518-195026 GCA_013398225.1 Steatornis caripensis | reverse complement strand
GGGCCTGGGAGGAAAAAAAATAGGAATATTTTTCTTGCCTCCTTATTTTGGATAAGCTGAATCCTGGAGGAGAAGGGGCTTGGCTGGAAAAGTGCTCTTACCCTATGAAAGTGTCTTCAGAGGTTCTCTGAAAAAGTCTTCCTCCAGTACAAAATTGGAAAACACACATGCTTTCCATCTGCTTGCACGCNAGGGGCTTGGCTGGAAAAGTGCTCTTACCCTATGAAAGTGTCTTCAGAGGTTCTCTGAAAAAGTCTTCCTCCAGTACAAAATTGGAAAACACACATGCTTTCCATCTGCTTGCACGCTGAGCGCTCCAAGCAAAGTATTTGGTGCCAGAGTGTGTCATGTTCAGTAATGCCGTGCTGTACCTTTGTGGCTTTTGGTATCAAGTATGCAGTAAAAAGCCTAATAAATGAGGAAGCCCATGTAAGAGCTGCAAAAAGCAGTGCAGCTCCTTCAGTAGCTTGTGAGTTAGTCTCCAAGTGGGAACGGGCAGTGCAAATGGGAGCCATCAAAACCACACAATGAAGTTAAAAAAATTTCTGTACTCCCCTATGCAGTTTTCCAGAGTAATTTCTTAATTGTAAAAATTAATAGTAAAGTATCGGAGTTAGGAAATGTGAATGTTGCAAGTGCTCGCTGCAGACTCCTGGTGCTCAGTGATGTGATCATGCTGTGTTTCCCAAGTGCTATACTATGTTTGTGGTGTTCTGGTTTTTTCCCTTTGTACGTTTCTGGGAGGTGTTTTGGATCTAGTTGTGTGGTAGGTGTTACCAGCTACACCAGGCTGCTTGTGGAGTTGGCTGTATGAGTTTTCTAACCTTCTTGGATGCCTCAGTTTGGCTGAAGTACCGGTTTTACGCCCTAAGATAGGGCACAGCCTCTCAAGGTGATCTCAGGGAGGGTTGATAGGGGCAGTGACAAACAGGTAGGGCATAATCCTGTGTCTGGCACAGGGATGCCAAGTTGCCACATCCCTGCTGGTGCTACACTTGTTTCTGTGATGTGAAGGCTCTTGTTTTGTCTTTGGGAATGGCAGAGCCGGCTCCCCTGGCAGTACCCGACAGACGCAGGCTGGGGTGAGCACAGTCATGGGTTTCCCCTCACTCAGAGTGCAATGTGGTGTTTATACTGAGCTTGGGTTGGCAGCAGAAGGATCGATTCTCTGCAGCGAGGTAACCCTTTCAAAAAAAATCTGTTGGAGCAAAGCTGAACAAACTTGCATCTGTTTGCATCCTCTCTGCGTTTGGGTGGCCTAAGCCTGGTTGTGCTGTGCCCTGGGATGCCCCATTGCTGTGCCCTGCCTGCTAGCTGAGCAGCTCTATGAGGCATTTCCAGTCTGTGTTGGAAAAACTGGACCACACTGGTTGGGCACTCCCAAAGAAATTTGGGAAGGGCTGGGACAGCAGTGTTCCTTCAGGACTAGCTGTGGTAGCACAGAGGGTCTATGGGGTCAGGCGATGACGAGATGCGGTCAGTTGAGGTCTGGCCTTGGAGAGGCTGCCCAAGCACCTATGTAAAGTTCCCCTTGGCCAAGCGTGAAAGGGTTTTGAGTCAGCGGATGGACTGCTGGCTCAGGTCAGGCTCTTGAACAGACACGAATCTCATGCTACACGTTAGGCAAGCCAGGAGGAGGTGGTTTACAGTGCAAGTAAACAACGTTGTCCTTACAGTGCAGGATACAGATTGAGTCACATTGGATACTAGGAAAAATCCGTTGATCTGCTTGCATCACTTAGCTTACAGCATTATTACAAATAATTATTAATTGTAAGCTGTTTATGCATTCATTTTATTGGGTGCAAAGCCTCACCTTCAGGAAAGATGTGCTGGAGTTGAAGGGAAACATAAATGATTGTGCTTGGCAGGCTAGTATGAAAAATAGGTTATTTGGTACCTTCTCCCGTCTGCTGGCACTCAGCCGTTGGATTGTGCGGCTCTGCCCTGCGTGGTTAGTACCGCTCTGACCTTTGCTGCCCCTTGCACCTGTGAATCAAGGGGCCTACCCGAGTGCTCCTGCCACCCCCATGGTTTTGGACACATCAGTCTCATCATGGCAGTGCCGTGGCTGTAGAGTCCTCGTGCTCACTGCCAGCATCCTCAGGTCAGTGGCTCTCACCGACGCCTGCTTGCATTTACTCACTGAGGAACTGGCAGGGACCGTGTACTGCGGGAACCTTGTTAGACGTGTATAATGCCTGCAAAGCCGAGCCCTTTAAGTCTTGGTGCCCCAGTTAACAGGGATTTAGTCCTCCCAACCTGTCACAGCCCATCTCATTTTTCCTTCTCTTTCTTTTTAGCTAGAGGATTATAATTGTCGCATTGAGCTTAAAGGGGACTGGAATGCTCTGTATCTTTCTTCTGCCTTTCCCCAGTATCTCCTAAGAGGCATTATAAAGAAGGGTGAGGAACGGATAAACAGGTATTAGCAAACACTAAAGAAGGGATGAGAAAATTCTCCCTAAGGCGCCTGCCTTCTTGCAGGGTCTGCACGGGATGCCCTGTGACCTCCTGAGCTGTGGCAGCTCCCCGACACGCTGGCGTTAGTCCGTGTCCCCACATGGCCTGGTAAGCAGGAGCAAGGACTCCTGGCAGTCAGTCAGGCAAGACCCGCAGCTGCAGGAGGGGAGAGTGCTGATGGGAACTGGGTATATGAAGGGATCCCCTTATTCTTCTGTGCCTCCTGTACCTTAGGAGGCCTGTAAGGTGTTACTCTAGCTCCCCAGCTCACGAGTGCACAAAAGGAACTTGCTGGTGCCGGTGGGTTGCATCTTCAGGAAACTCAGTACACAGAGGCACTCAGTTCCTTCAGCTGGGCTTCAGCAGAACCCAAAATAGTAACATCTAAACTTTGAAATGTCTTGGCTTTTTGGGGGAGGGGTGTAGGTGGGTCGTGCTGTGCACCATGGAAGAATCCTTAGAAGTGTTAGAAAGCAGAAATGCAGGGTGACCGTTTGAATGCCCTAGTTTACGTAGCAGTGAATGTGAGAAATTAGAAAATAACACCATGCACGGCAGTTACTAAATGTCTAGGAATTTGCTGAACTGAATCTTCTGACAGATTCATTAGGACTAAGTAAGTTTTGAGGATCCACATTACATCATCAATTTTCTTGTCCCACTTAGAGTTAATGCTTTTGTAATTCCGCTAGAAATATACCTCCCACTGCTGTATTTAACTTACTGGCCTTCATCATTGTGGTCCTCACCATTCTCTGTGGCACAGACAGCCATGAAGCATGTTGCCAGAAGATTACTTTGACTCATTAAAGGCAATTCATATCTTTCCAGTCTTGGGTAGGTGATTTGAATTTGAATGGAAAATATTTCTATTGAGATCAGAATTTGCTTTAAGTTACAAGTTCAGTATTTTGCTTCCCAAGGTAAATTCCTGTATCATTGTCCCATATCTGATAGGGGTTGATTTAGATGCATTTTGGTCATTTCCTGTCAGTTGGGGGCCCTTTGAGAGTCGGATGCTGCTTAGCCTGGGGTGGGCTTGGCAGCCCTGCAACGCAGGGGTCGGATCTGCACTGGGTTGCGGTTGGGGTGACTCCAGCCTTTACCTGGGTCTGCTTGGCGAGAGCTGGGTGAGTGCTGGCAGCGTGCTGAGGGTTCAGGTGCAGAAGGAGAGATGTGGAGAGAAGCTATTCCCTGTGAAAACAGGCAGCTCTGGCAGCTGCCAGCCTTCCCCCTGCCCTGGCTGTAACTCTGTGCCAGCAGAGTGCATAGCCTGGCTCATAGCTGCATGTGTATCTCCGTAGCAGACTCATTCTGTACGTGAGGGACTTGTTTTGGGGCTCTTATGGGATGGGAGAGCAAGGCAGGGAGACTCGTTGAGTAATGAAGTGTTAGGGGCTGCCACAAGCCTGCTGGAGTTACCAGTTGCCTTGCCATCCTTTTCTGAGCAATTTGAACGTCAAAGTTACGCAGTCTGAGACCTCCCGTGAGGCGTGCTCTTAGCCCAGACCTCATGTACAGCCTGTGCTACTGGGTCCCTCATGATCCTCTGCAAATCCGTCCTTATAGGTGTGTTTGGGTATCCAGACCGGGGGCTCTTTGTGCAAGGTGAAAAGTGAACAGAAGAGACAGCGTCTGTCCCGGGGAGTTTCTAACTTCCATAGATGAGTAAGATAAAGGCTTGGGGAGAGAAAGCGTTCTTCTCTTCATTTCCCTGACGTAGAGCTGAGATTAAGCCTCAATCTCTGCTGAAAGGAAGAAAGGAAAAGAAAAAAAAAATTTAGATCCGCTAACCTCTGGTTTTTACTGTGATTAAAATGCCAGTGAAGCCAAGACATCTTGGATATTAACTGTGTACCAGCATGAATTCAAAGAACCTGGTACTGGATTCGAGCTACTACCCGGAGACAATTAAAACTCAGTTTGCCCTGTCGTAGCTGCTGTTGTAACCGGCTGTACCTCTTCCTTGTCAGGATTTCACGCTTTGCCTTGGTAATTTATTTGGACGACCTCCCTACCCCTCATAATTTCTATGTAGTCAGTAATGGGTTGGCCACCTGCAAACTGGCGCTTTGCGTAACCTGAGGGGGCCGAGATAGCTTGGGGGGAATAAATTCTGCTTGTGACTGTGGCCGGGTTGGGTCAGGGACTTTGCACATTCTCGGTTACCCCAAGTGCGAACTCGCGTTTTGGTGTGCGTTTCCTTCTGCCTGTTCATTTGGGGGAAGAAGAAGCATTTTGAGAGTAAGCCACTGGGAGCGGGGAGACAGGCTAGAAAAGCTTCTAAATGATTGCTGTATGTGCAAATGTTAATCATTAAACCTGTTACCACTTAACAGCATGACTTCTCATCATGATAAGCCGCCCTTCCAGGCTGAACAGAAATAAATCTCCGGGTGTTTGCTGAGCTCTGGGAGCTGGACCTCGGCCCTAATACCGAGTGGTGTTTAAACACTCCTTAATGGGCTGTGGTGGCAACCGCGTGGCACTGGGGCTCCTTGGGGCTGCTGCTGCTTCTTCAGTCTTAACTCTGCCTTTGGAGATTTAAATTCTCAGATTTATCAGGGTAAAGTGAGGTTCCCCATGTTATGTTGTTCTGAATGCCAAGAGACATCCATCCATGTAGTTCTGTGCTCAGACCAGTAGCCAGTGTGATTTGCTCTTCTTGGGAGGAAAAGTACGCTGAAGGCACTTTAATGTCTCTGCAGAAAGAGTGTTTGCATCTGGGAATACACTCCTGGCATTTGTTGTATGTACTAGTTTTCTGTCTTGCTACCAACTAAAGCAGATAGATAACAGCAGTGTGAGTGCCTGCATGCGGAAACGCTTATGTTCCTGCCCGGTGGCACGTGGCGCAAGTTCTAACAGGCTGCCTGGGCATATGGCCTTTTTGCCACAAGTTATTAATAGTCAAATGCAAGTGCAAGCAGCAGCGTCTGCTTTTGTAGGAGCACAGTTTTACAAGGATGGATTCAGCTAGTTGTACTCATTTCCCCCCAAAATAGGAGACTGAATGCAGGACATCCACTGCTGTAGATGTGGACAAGGGGTAAGTAGCTCAGATCTAGCAATCTGGACAATATCAGTTGGATGATGAAAAGTTACAAATGTATGACTATGCCTTTACCCACGTTATATTGGCAGATGATATTGGGTAATATTCATTGCTAGTAATTCTGTAATGCAGGCAGGGGAAACTTGGAGGTCTAAGGTGTGAGGGCCTCGAGTTACAGCCTGTAGCTGAGCTGGATGACCCACTCTGCGAGGCACACTGGAGACCATCTCTCCTGATCAGAGAGGTGAGGAGCAACATTTCTGGGGCAGCAGCAATATTCCACCTCAAGAAGGCTTCTAACAACCACAAGCACCTCTAAGTCCCTAGGGAAGTCTGTCGTGTTTGGCATGGATTTTGCTATTGCTCCTTGAACGTCTCCATACAGCGCTATGGGATTGGGACAGAATTGGTTCTTCAGAGTTGGTTCTTCAGAACGATGCTGTGCTGTAAGCAGAAATGGGCTCTTTGGAGTTACTTGAGGGGACCAAATGGCCAAAATAGACTGAAAACCCTCATGATCTAAAGGAAATACCTTTGCTCCTGAGAAGGGAGAGTGGAAGTGTTTGGTAGGGCCACTCAGGCACCCCATGGGCTGTGCTTCCAGAAGAACTGTTTGTAGTTCTCCTGTCAGTTCAGTACCTCCAGCATTACCAAAGGGCACATGAAAAATAACTGCGTGGGAATGTCTACGGTGTGATTTAGAGGGCAGCTCAGCTATCTGTCCTCCAGACAGACACCAGGTCTGCCCAGGAGAAAGGTGTTTATACTGTAAGTGTTGACCTAAAAGAGCACATCACCGTGCGTTTCTCAAAAACCTGTTAGTTTAAAAAAATCTCTCAAAAAAATTAAGTTGATTTGGTGCATTTCTGAGAGCATGGAGGTGATCGGCAATATTCCCCTTGGTTTGCTGAACTAGCTTACGTGAACTTGGAGGAGCTTCCTTGGTCCTCCCCACGGGTGAGAAAGGCGTGTGAAGAAGCATGGGGTGCAAGGACTTCTGTCTTTAGTATGTGCTCCCAGTGTAGGGCAGGTGTGAAAGTACTACAACTTATTTAAAACATTTGAATGTTTGCTGAAATGTAGAATCTTACTGTGTCACTTCAGCTATTTGAATTTATTAGGAAAGAAGTGGTTTTTTTTTTTAATTTCCTCTTTACACATACGGTGTTGTTTGCGTCAGTCACACAAAGTGGAGGTGTTAAAATAACTTCTTCAACAAGGCAGATGCCGACTGCCTCGTGTTGTAATGGCCCACACTCTCTGTTGGAGCCTCTTGTTTGGCGAGGTACAGAAACCCTCCGATAGCTCTTCCTCCCCTCCACCCTATTAAACAGGTTGACAATATAACATGCAGGATGCACAACACTGTGGTTTTAATCTGTATTGAGCCAAATTGAATGCTCAGTGTCTGATACCAGAACTAATGATTATCTCAGGATGCTGGGATTATAGAGTGGGATTCAACATTAACGGGTTGGAGCTGAAAGCTCCTTGCTGTAGAAGGAGCTCTGCCACATCCCCTCCTTTGAAACCTTGTGATTTAGGAGGAGAGGACTGCTGTTAGAGAGGCCTGTCTGCTCCTCTGGAGCTAATTTGACAGACTGGTCCCATTCAGGCAAGGGAAATGCTATCCGTCAAATTTTTCCTATTATATTAAATGACTTGGCTGTATATTATGGCTTAATGGTGCATAGAGCAGTGCATAGAGGGTGTTCTTCCTTGAATCTTTTCTTTGCTGTGTGGGGCACAGGCTGCTCCCATCTGATTCAGCTGCTAGGCAGACGGATTTCTCTTTGTTGGTCGATAAACAGAAAGTGCTGGTTTATGCCCTAGAAACTGGGGTACTGGCTGCTATAGTTATGACTTAATTTTCTAATGTCACGTTAGTTAGGACTTAGATATTGCACCAACCCAAGGATCTATCTACTAAGATGTACGGGCTGAAAGTGAATCTGTATTTCTATGTTAAAACAGATTTGTAGCAGCATCTGTTCTGCCCCACGGTTTTTACAGGAGAAACGGTCCAGAGACAGTAAGATGGAGACACTTCAGTTGGTACTTTTGGTAATAAACATTTTTTGCATTGACACATCTGGTGCACTTGGCTCTTCAGAAATGTGGTAAGTGCTTGAGCATCTTCTTTTACAGATCAAGAGTCTGAGAGAGGCTCAGAAAGGTTAAAGTCTTGATTTACACTGATTGCTCAGGCTCCATTGACTTTCCCTTTGAATGTCTTTCCCACTGGGCATTTGGCTGACATCTCTTTCCCTGGAGCTTCAGTGCATGTGCAGATAGTCATGGCTCTTTTGCAGGGAGAGGTGGATTAAGGAAAAGTGAGGTGAATGTACCCCACTGATACACAGTGCCAGCATGCTTTGCCCCCCCCCCCCCCCCCCCCCCCACCCCCGACATAGCGTGGGGTTTCATGCAGACAGTTACTATGGTGTCAATTTTTGCCTTAACTCCCTGGACCATTAACAGTTCCACAATTACACCCAGGACTTTAAAAGCCAGACACAAACCCCACAAAAGCCAGGTACTGAAACAGTCCCAAAGAGCTCATCTGTGCATTCTAGCACTTTTTTAAAAAATCAGGCCACTTNCCCCCCCCCAGGGTGACACTTCTCCTTTTGGGGTGTCTTTGGGATGCAGCATTGAAAGCACTCGGGTCTCTGTTTGCAAGCGTGACACCTTGCAGTGCTGCAAGGTGAAGGCCCTTTTATTAATGAGTGTCTCAAATGAGGCAAACAGTAACGAGTTGTGCAGGGATGGTTCATTGGCTCCTGCCTAGCAGAAGGAAAAGTCTCGCTGTGATTTGTGCTTACCTAGCTATGCAACTGAATTTTATCCTTGAACTGAGTTCCTCGTTTAGACAAAATCCCTCGGGTGAGACGCATGCCATTTGCAGAGGGTTCTTAATTAGAAGAATTCATCATAAACACGGGCATCTTTCTCTCGTTAATATGGCAGGGGACAGAGATAATTACATCAGCAGAAATGTTGTTGTTTACTATTTCTGTGAAATGTGGCAGTCCTTGGTGTCTGCGGACAGAGATGAGGTTCCATATGATATTGCTGTGCTGCCACTATTATGCTTTTAATTATTTAACGAATTACTGACTTTAGAGTTGAGGTAGCTCCACAAGGCTTGCTATCTGCTCATCAGGAGATGCTTAAAGCTTGCATATTCAAAAATTTCTAGATCTGCAGTGATAAAAGGGGGGAAATCACGTCATGATTAAAATTTTAATAGCCCTCTCCTAAAATACCTGTCTTCTCTCCCATACTGCCCCAAGCAAACGAAGGGATAGAATACAAGGAGATAATTTACTGTGATAATTTCAAAATTAACAGCTTAGTTTGGACACAAGTAGATCTTGCATCCTGCTCCTCTCCCCTCTGTCCTCCCTCAACTGGCCAAGGAATGTCATTTTGAAAGTGTCCGAACTGTGCAGAGGTCAAGAACTGGAGATTAAAATTGCTTATTGGGTTGTTCTATGTGAAAACTAGCTTCCCAGTGCCAAGGATTAATTGCTTACATTCAGGTTTTGAAGGGTCTGTGTCTTTCACAGAGAATAATGCAAGAACATCTCGCTGGCTCCAAAGCACATAAGCATCGTTTGAAGTGCTTGCCAGCGGGGTGCAGCAGGGCTCGCCTCTGAAGCTAGTGGGAACAATTAGACCACTGGAGAGTTGGGTTTGGTGGTTTTTTTTCGCTAAAAATTCCTATCTATCTCCTCAGGAAAATTTTCTTTTAGCTAGTTTGTCTGTTTTCTTCCTCTCCAGATGGATATCACGGTATTAACAGATTGATGAGAACTGTTTCCTTCCCCTGCCTAAAAAGGAAGCGAACGTATGGAAGCTGTCTCACAGAGACAAGTTTTGAGCCCTCTTTTAACTTGGCAAAGACTTTGCTGTCACCTCAGAAGCCTTGAGGAGCAACACCAGGGAGGCAGGCAGTGGCAGAAAGGGAAGCCCGCGTAGACGGCTTGCAGAAAGGATGGAGAAAGTGTGTTTTGAGGAGATCAGTGTTGTAGCAGTTGGGTACAGCGATAGTGTACTGGGCCAAATCCTGCTCCAGCTCTCAGTACATAAGTTGTGATTTTCAGCTGCTTCCGTCCTCTAGGCACAAAAGCTCGGTGATGAGTGGTATTACTAGAGAGCAGACGAGTGTTTGTCCATGTGTTTAATTAAGACCTGCTCTGCGGTGAGTGCTTTATCGCAGATGCTCTCCGCACACTTCCTGCACTTTTGAGATTAGCGTGTTAAGCAATTTTCTTTATTCCCTTGTCTTCTGTGCTCTCATGTAATGCATTAGGGATGAAAGTGCCTCCTCTGCCAAATACGATCTGATGGAAGGCCTTGCCTGGAAGATGTATTTATTTGAGTATGAGGTTTTTCAAGTTTAAGCGGACATTAAGTTGGAATTTAAAGAAATATCTCAAAATGGAGGAGGACAGAACAAGCACTCCTGCCTGTACTTGTTCTCAAGTGTGCAGTGCCTATCACTCTCAGAAGAGGAACAGACTGTTGTGGAGCTGTTAGGATGCTTGAAGAGCCACCGACCCGTGGGCTGTGGGGCCTTCTCTGTCCAGGAAAAATCCCCAGTATAGTTTCTGTCCAGTTTTTTTAAATGCTTAGCTTGCAGTTTGGGGGCCCAGACACGAGTGATTTTAAGATCTGTCACACGTCTGAGGACAAGAGTTACAGACCCTTAGAACAGATAAGAGTTTAGTTAAAATAGATAAGAATTTACTGACAATCCATAGCTTATTGGATTCCTCCATGTAAAATCACATGTACAGCACTGAGGACTAATTGATTAAACTCTTCCCTAGAAAAATTTATTCTTTAAGATGCAAGTAATGAAAAATTGCCTTACTGGCTCAAAAAAAGCATAAAAATGGGAGTTTAAAGCGGCTGTCGCCAGGCAGAGAATGCTGTTATCTGCTTTTAATTATAGGACAGTATTTTCCTTAAAATAAAAAAAAGGTGATTCCAAGTCTTTTGTACCCTTACAGTGAATGGAAGCAGTTAATTAAAATAAACACTTTTGTTTTGAGATTTGCAAAGTCTTTCAGATGAAGGACTTAGGTAGGCCTGGAAGTAGGTGTTCTATGAAGCTGTTTCTGGCTTTGCAGTTCTCCCTTTGAGCTGTGATGGAAAGGAGGTGTTAATCACCTCTCAAGGGCTCTGCAAGATATTGCTGCAGTCTTGTGAACATCATTGATTGTGTCCTCCAAAAGATCTTGCTGGGGCCATGCAGCTGGGAGAAGGGCTGGACAGCTGTGGTAGTTTGCTGAAAGAAGCAAGAATATTTGATTTAAAAGCTTGCAGGCACTTATTACTGCTCCTCTTGCTCTGTTAAGGCACTGATCTTACATTTTGCTCTGCAGGCTACCATGAACGACTATGCCATCCCTCCAGATTTTGCCAGCTGCCAGTAGGGACAGTGCCTGGGAGGTCAAGAAACACAGGAGAAAGTAGTCTTATCAAGGCGTCCCTCCATCTGTCTGCAAACGGTGCTTGTATTTCCTTGTCCCTGGGTGCTGCCTCCCTTTTGGGCTGTGAAAGAGGCAGGGGCTGAGCTAGCACAGCCCCATACCAGCAGAAGCCAGGGGCCTGCTAGGTCATGAGAGGCAGAGGGGGTCATCTTCCAGTAACTGGACTGAGAAGACACTGAGGGATGCGAGGTGTGTTTGGAAGGAGCGTAGGGGGAAACAGGAGGAAAAAAGTCAAGTTGGTCTCCATCGGATACTGGCTGTGGTCCCCAAGGAAAAGCTTTTTTGTTCTGTTGCCACTGACATTTGTACTCGAGGTTAAAGCACTTGGGTGGAGGTGAAGACACCGTTCTGGGAATGTTTTGCCTCAGGTGGGTTGACTCAGAATTCTTGTTGTTAGCCTGGTATTACCCAGGGCTATGAGAGGGATGATAACTCTGTCGCTTGCCTGATAACATGGCAGCATGCAGTGAAGGGTGACATTAAGTCGCTATCAACTAAAAGAAGTTGAGGAAGTTCCTTCCCTCTTGGTTTAAAACTTGTTGCTTCACACAGGTTAACACGGTGCTCTGGGAAGACATCAAAGGGGTGAATGTGTGTAGGAAAACAGAGGATGGGAACGGGTGTTCTATATCTGCTTTTCCTACTTGCTGCTTCCCTCCAAAATTTATCAGTCATTTGGGAATTGGTTCTGGCATATTGCTCTTTACGTTATAATAGGAGGAGTTTGTTAAAGGCGTATCTGGTGGGTGACGAAGTACTTGTGTGAGTGTTCATCTGTTAAGATGTTATAGGTTAAAGATGGTTATTTGCTGGGGTGGTTGCTGCACCCCCAGCTCCAGTTCAGCACCGAGTGGAGGGACTGGGTGGCAAGGTGCCATTTGGACTGGCAGCCCTCAGTTCAGCTCCAAGGGCTGCTGGAGCAGCCTTGCTGGAAATATCCTTGCAGTTTGAGCCACTCGCCTAAGTGCTATACGCGTAAATGCTAAACGCCTAAATCCATAACCCAGAGAGTGAATATTAACCTGGAGATAGAAAAGTCTCACAGCCTTTGATTCAGTGCATCTAAGTGACATGGAATGGGGAGAGTTTGCAGGAGCCCAAGCAGGGTGGATAAAGAAAGTTAATTTGGAGGGGAAGTATATTGCAATGTGGCAAGATAGGACCAGCTTTGTTTCCTTGTGCTTTTTCCTCTATACTCTGAACTGCAGACAACAGCAGCTACTTAAGTATCCCTGTAGGCTTTCCTTACTTTCGGATGAGGAAAGAAAGCGATAATAACTTTTTAGGAAACCTGAGGTGCGGCGATGCGCACAGTTTCTCAGCTGAGTTGCCCAGGAGATGTGTATGTGTTGTACACTGACAGCCCTGAGGTTTGTGTTGGAGCCGAGCTATGAGTGTGTGCTGTAGTGACATTTTAATTGTGATAATTTCTGGAGACTTTTTTTCAGTGCAGAGGATTTTTATCATCTTTGTACTTGTTTTCCTGTTTTATTTAAAGTAGTAATTCCAATCTAGTGTTTCTCCTACTGCTCTGAGTGGCACAAATGAAATAGTGACGAGCCATTTGACCTCCTGAGCAAAACCATTGGAAGTCAGAGGGACGCCTGCCTGTATCTGCCAAGGGAACTGACATACCTACCTAATACGAGACCAAACCTGATCAGTTTGGCTGGTGTACTTCCGGCCCTGCCAAGAAGAGATTCATCTTGGACACCTTGAGTTTAAAAGCCCCAGAGCCATCCTGCATAAAGGGCTGGTGGCAGGTGGCTCCAGGACCCAGCTGCCTGCCTTCCTCTTGGGTTTCTCTTGTCTGGGGCATCCAAGCAGGACTTGGGACATCCAAGAGCTAGGGACTAGCCAGGTTGGAGTCCCCTGCTGTGTGAGGGTAGGCTTGCCTATGGCAGGATGGCTTGTGGGTGCATCCTGTGATGAAGTCACCAGGACAGTAGGTAGAGCCCTCTTTAGTTGGAGGTGATCTCTGAGCCTCGTAGCAGAGGCTCCACCAGCAAGAGCTAGTGAAGCACTTTCAACTCCATTGATTAAAACTACAATAAAAGAACATTTGCTTGTGATGGCTAACTGAAGTTGTTAGGTTTTATTAGATGTTTTGGTGTTCTCAAGTTAACGAGCCTCCTTGAGATAGGTATCTCTTCTCTTGACGCCTATCATCATGTCTCAGACCTGGCACACTAGGACTTGAACTCTCTGGCACTGGTTAATGCAGAGATATAATTTGCTATTGTGTTACCTTCACCATGGTGCATGGTCTATGTCAGTTGTCTGTCTCTGAGACAGCCATTCTTGAAGCAGTCCATCACACGCTGCAGTTTCACTCTCAGTGAGGAAGATCACTTGCTTTAGTGCAGAGAAACATGATTTCTTCCCTACTCTATGATTAAAGAACAGTAGACTTCTGAAAGAAACCTTTCTACTTTCCTGTAATAAAATTATTCATTCTGTTGCTCCACATAGCTGATAGATATGTATCACCCCCAGGCCTTTAGCGCTGCAGTACAAAACTCTACTGCCTGCATTTTAGGACTGATTATTCATTTGCAGGATGGCACCAGGCAGTTACCCTCTGCGAACTGGCGTGCGGAAGTGGGTAGTGTGCAGTCCTAGCAAGTCAGGAGGATAGCTGGGCAAAAATTCCTCCGTTTTGTGATGGATGTACCTTACAAAGATTTGATGCTGTGAGGTGGTTTTCTGTTGTTTAACTTCACTGCTAGTTTCTAATGAAGAGTGTGCTGCTAAGCTCTTACTCTGCTCCACTTAGTTGGGGCATTGATTGCTAAAGGGTCAGCTTTCCTGAATTGCCCAAATGTACCAAGTGCTCGGCTCTTTTAAGCTTCTTGTAAAAAGGTACCTTCCTTTCTGCTTCTGGAAGGATTCTCCATTGTATATCCTTAACTTTGAACATGACTATGGTTAGTTATACTTACTTGGAGGCGGTGAATGTCTGGCCACCAGCTTGTTACATCTTTTGCAGAGCCTTTGGAGTAGCCCGTGAATGACACACTGAAGGCCAAGCTGTTGACCAATGCGTGCTGATGTGGCAGAAAACACCCTTATGATAGCTGTATAAAGACTTCTGTAGGTCATTACCAGGCCTTGGAAGCAGGCTCTAGGAAAGGAGTCTAAAGTTGGCTTTACATCATTATTTGTGCTGGTTTTGTAAGCTGCTTTTGGCTGAGCTGTTTAGGGGAGA
Organism: Steatornis caripensis; assembly: GCA_013398225.1. Taxonomy (NCBI): domain Eukaryota; kingdom Metazoa; phylum Chordata; class Aves; order Caprimulgiformes; family Steatornithidae; genus Steatornis; species Steatornis caripensis. Next base: position 180,796 of record VZSC01016849.1, on the reverse strand, counting down.
AGCTGAAAGTGGATGCTTGTAACAATCTGACGATTGTGCTGTGAAAAGTTAATCAGGAGAGCTCCCTGAGGAGGCAAGGAGGCACAGCTGCATGGTACTCGTCAGCGTCGGTAGGTAGCAACACCGCGCTGCGTGCAGGCATCAGAAGCGGCTTTGGTGAATGAAGTGGGTAGAGCCCTGCAATCGCCACGGGGTGTGAGGCAGGAGCTGGGCATCTCCTCTCAGCACCCAGGCAGCAGGCCCCGCCACGTCTGCAGCATGCTGTGGGTATTAATTTCCTTCTCGCATAACTGGGAACTGGCTCTGTTTGCACTGGCTAAGAACCTAGCTTTTAAAAAGAAAACAAAAGCAACAAAACAAACTAAAAATTACTATGGTATTGCTATGGTAACAAACATCTAGAAATGCAGACAGATCTGTATATCAGCTGCAGGCTTGGGCTTTATGGCCTGTGCCCTGGTGGTTGCATATGCAATCAGAGACAGAAATGATGCTGTAAAGGGAAGACAGCAGCAGGTTTATGATGCTTTGGGATCTTTCCAAATATGAGAGCCGCTGCTCCCTCTGAGGCCGGCTAGGAGCAGTTGCAGGCTGTTGGTACGCATCTGGCATTGCTGGTTCACTACCCGCCCAGGCAATGAGAGATGAGGGGCCAAATGTACTTCACAGCACTGTTCAGCTGAGCAGAAATGGGCGATTATGGGATCGGTGTTGGGATAGCCTACATTTTGAATTTAAGAACACCTTGGCCTCCCGTCAGCTTTCTGGGGGGCTTTGACTAGCTGGAGAAGACATACGTTCATTTTGCATATAGCGTAATGCTTGCAGCTTCCAGCAGCGTGTTCAACGGCAGGCAGGCCTGGGAGAAGACAAAGGGAGCTCAGCTTCTTCCCTGACATGGTGTTTAGTTGTGAGTGCAGTGGTTCTGGATTTTGCTTTGTTTTCATTCTTGTTTCCTGTTTGCACTCTGTTATCGTCAGCGTTAAAATCAGTGAAGTAGGAGGGGAGGTGCCAGCAGAAGGGAGCTTTGGGTTTGTGGCTGAGATGGAGCATGTTCTTCCAAAGCACCCCTTAAGCAGGGGCTGTCTTGATAACTCAGCCATCTTCCCCTCAACAAGCATCTCCTGAAAAAATACAGCAGGACTGGGCAACAGGGCAGGAGAAAAAGGGAAGGAACTTCCACCAGGGCAATTACGGAGGCATAGGGGACCCCACTGTAATCATGGAGGCTGATGTTAGGAGAGAAGAGAACCTGTCCTGAGAAGGCCTGGCTTTGAGGAGAAGAAAAGACCTTAAATGCTGCCTCCTAGAAGAGGTGTTGTTTCCCTGTAGCCCTCCCTGGGGAATGATCCTGAAAGGATCCCGGCACATCCTGCATGTGAAAAGGAAGCTGCCTCTTGTAATGCAAGGACTTTGGCTTGCTGCTGCTCCAGCTCCCCTTGGGACCCAGTCGCAGGCTGATTCTTCCTGACTGCCATTTCTGGCTTTAAATTAGTTGAAACTACTGAGTGTGAGATATCACTGGGGACTTGATCTGGATGCTTTTGGCGTGCCACTTGTTTCTGTTCTACTTTGCATGTGATTGCAAGGAAGCAGAGGAGGAACCCCAGAGAGCTTTGTCTCCTGTGTTAGGGCGCACGTTGGCATCAGTCACGCTGATTAATGCTTGTAGTGGACATGCATGGTAGAACTAGCTTTGAGCTATTCTAATTTAGGATTGCCCTCTGTACTGAGTCCTCGACTCTATGACCTTAAATATGCATTTTAATATTGGTTTGGGGAGGAAGAGGCAAGGGAAGAGCTGTATGAATTTATATAGATACATATTGACAGACAGTAAAGTACGCTTCATCTGAGGTAGATAAAGTCCTGAAGGATGTGCTCCTGTACGGGTCTGGTACATCTCTCATCACTGGCTTCAGAAAGCCAGAGCAACTCATGTTGCTTGAACACCTGTTAATTAGTGAGAAAGATTGAAAAATGCTGTCCTGGCAATTGGTTGAATCCTGAGCAGTGCATGTTACTCAGTGGGCACAGAGCTGCTGTGCATGCTCCGGCTCATGACCTGTGGCTGCAGAGATCTCCCTGGCAGCTGTCTTTGTGCTAATCAAAAAGTATTTGAACTGTTACACCATTTTATTCGGTCGGAGGTGCTTCTCCGCTTTATTGGCAGTGGGTTATTACTGGTCAGACCACCTTCAGCAGTGGCAGGCATACGCTGCCTGACATAAGTAGGGCATGCGGGTGAATACGCTGCCTGGGTGCTGTTGTCTGTAGTCCTGCCGTGTTCAGGCTCATTATTTAGAATACTTTGTACACCTGACCACTACAGTAGGAAATGCTTATTCCAAACTCTGTAGTGCAGAGTTACGGGTTAATTCCTCTTTCACGTTCACCTCTTGTTATTTAAGGACGGGCCTCCTGCATCTTTTTCCGTGTCTTAACAGTTCTTTCAAGTTTTTCTGTGGTTGGTTTTCTGGGGTGTTTTTTTTTTTTTTTAAATTTATTTTGTGATGCCTTTGGTGCTGCCTGCCCCCATGCTTGCAACCACAGCTCTGCTTTTGGTTTTATGAATTTTTTTAAACCTACTTTGAACAAAGCTGTCAGCACATTTCCTTTGTTCGTGTTTGTTCATCTCCGTGTTCCCTTCTGGTGCCAGAAAAACTAAAACCCAACAAGAGCAAGCCAGAAATACGAGGAATGTCTCAGCATCTTTTTCTATTTGGGAGAAAATGAATTGCACTACAGACTCCATGTCTCTAACAAGCTGTGTTGCATTTAACCTTTACCTCGCCACCACAACCTCCAGCTAGAAATTCATACATTATTTGTCTTCTGGGTAATGAAGGCTATTTAACAACATATTAGCTAGAATGGTTTCTAAGCACAAGATATTTTCTAGGGCAAATAAAGATTTGGAAGAAGGAGAAGTTCAGTGTGTTAAGCAGTTCGATTTTTACACTGGATTGTAGTAAAATCATGAGTGTGAATGACTGAAAGGCAGTGGAAAATTGGGGCCTCAATGAGTACTCAGTGTGTGTTTGTTTCTCTGTTTATATTTTTGTTGTGGCTGAAATCCCGTCCTGCTGATGTCACTGGGAATTTTGCCACTGGATTTCACTCCTAATTTACAGCATGCTTAGATTTTTACATTCTGTTCTTTTGGACACAAACAATGCCTCTGTGCATCATGCTGCTCTCTGCAGAGAGGAGCAAGCAGACCTCACCGAGCAGAGCTCATCCTCATGAGCAACCTTGTGGTTTTCATGGAACTGTGACAGGACTGGATGTATCTAGGTTTTATTTTTCATTCATATTTACAAAGGCTGCTGAAGGCCCAGGCAAGGTTCTTTGACCATCACAGCAGTGGTGGCTTTTGGAGCGCTGTGCTCTCTCTTTGGTAAAATAAATCTGCGTGGTGAGAAATGCACCCGCCCGGTGCTCCTAGGCATGAATTTAAAAAAAAGGCACCTGATTGATAGATCTTGAGAAGGGAAAACAGTCTTCCTTGACAGCGTCGGTTATACTCACACAACACTCCTCTGGGAAGCAAAAGGTTAGGGTCACAGCCCCAGTTATCAGAAACAGACGCCCGCATTTTTCTCGCAACATGTGCATGAACTCTTAGTTTGAAAACTTGCTCACGGAGTGGAAACTGCTGAGCTGTTGGCTGGGTTGTGAGCCGGCCAGCCGTGGGTGGGGGGAGGCTGTCGGGAGTGCAGTCTTTGCGTGGTGCGAGGGAAGCGGGACCGGACCGCAGGGGTCTGGGAGCTTTCTGAAAACGAGATTTGGGCGAAAACTCGCAAGTTGAATATGTGGAGAAAAATGTCAGTCATATCTTTTAATTAACTCAAAACCTGCGGTTTCCAAAATGTGCCTGATCAGACTTACGGTTTAGCCAGACCAAAAACCGGCTACAGCCCAAGGTTTCTGCAGCAGTGTTATTGCTGACCACAAACAGTGAAACAGTACTTGATTTGAAAATCAAATTTTGTGTCCTTTATCTTCACCTTCTGGGTTTTGAATTTCTAGGTATCTACCTTTTTCTCTTCTGCAACTATGAAGGCAAAAAAATTATCCTTTCGGAAGAAAAGCTGTGAGTTCTCCTAACAACATAACCCAGGAGTTACGTCTTTAGGAGATGATGTTACGATATGGGACTGAAGAACCGTGAGCAATGTATGTGCGGAGTCAGATGATGGCTGCCCTTTGTGTTGGACAGGGATTGACAGAGTAATGGATTTTAAAGATCCTTGCTGGTCATTGTAATAATTGACTTTATTTTGCCGCAGTTTGCACCCGCAGAATGAGACGAGTGACCATGTGAGGGACTGCGGCGCTTTGTGCGTGGGGAGAGCTGTGTTTCTGTGAGCAGTGGTTTTGGCCATACCTGCCCTGAGCCTATTTCAAGACTGTCAGATGTGTGTATTTTTGTGATGCCCGCTGCAATGGCTCTGTTCTTCCTTGCATGCCCAGCTCTTTCTTGGTTGACAGTGATTAAACGGCAGAGCAGAAAGGCTGTTGAGGAGGCCTCTGTTAGTGTGATTGAAGTCTAGAATGACAAGAGGCCTGCATAGCATAACACGGGGGTTTTTCATATTTGACAGGCATATATAAGCCCATTGCATGATTCTTCATTGGTATGCACCATCCTTGATTAAATTTGCTATTGGGGAGGTGAATTTAATGTCTTTGCAAATGGAGATCCAAGCCAGGAGCAGAGTGCGGCTCTGAGGGTCTTGTCAGTTCAAATTGATTGCTGAGTCCTGGAATTGGAGCAACGCACTAACTGAAAAATTAATCAATTAAAATGGAATATCATTTGGCTCCTAAACAAAATGCCAACGGCCTGATATTCTCAAATCTTCACTGACAAATAGACAATAAGTTTTTCCACTATTAGAAGACAACGTTGCATGCCCCAGGGCTGAATGCACAGCAGGGAACATATCTGAGTGAACAAGGTCTTGTGCAGAAGGATTCATTTTTATAATAAATCGTGGATGCGTATGCACCATCACTGTTGTCACTACAGAAAGAGTACCAGTACAGTCCCTAAGGATACATCTTATGGCTTCGAACCCCCGAAGTACAAGTCTGCATTGTGAGCTGAAGGTCATTCTTGAACTTCTCTTAAGAAACCAGGTCATGATTCAACGTCAGCATGAGGAGTTACATTAAGTCACTCTGTTAAACGCCGGTGGTGTTGTCAGTTTATGGACAAGTTACATTTCCATATTGGGCCTGGCCATGTCCCAACCAATGGGTTTTGCCAAGAGCCTTTCTGTGTGATGTTCAAAAGCTAATGTGAGGAAGAGTTGTATGGAACATCGTGGTATATTACCTGACTCCTCAAGGTCTTGTCCTACCCAGGTGTTATTTCCTGGGAGGACAAGCTCCGTGCAGGCTCTGGGGCTGTGGGCTAGCCTCCAGGAGCATCGTGGTACCCCAGCCAGCACAAAGGCAGCAGTGTGGCTCCCTGAGGCCAGTCTGCCACCCGGCTCGATCTGCAGGATTTGCCGTGCTTCCCACCTGTGTGGTGCAGCTAACTGTGAGAGGTGGTAACAGGATCTGCCTGGTGGTTAACATGGGGAGAGAGGAGAGAGTTGGTGCAGAATTGCATAGTCAAAATCATGACTATCTGAGCAAGACCCACTAACAAAAACAGGTTAGGGAAAAATCTTTTCCCTGCTGGAAGACGGGGAACAATTCTCACCTCCTGCTTTGGGGCTGAGTCTGTCCCTGGTGGAGGTGTGAAATGTCCCCTTGTCTTCCTGGTTCAGCTGTGCACATGCAGTATTTCTGCAGAGTGTGAATCTTCGCTAGTGGCAAATCCATGCTATTTTATTCTTAATATTCCAGTCTCTGTTTACTCTAGCTCTTGAGGATGAATGATTAGAGAGGTACTTCAGCTTCCTTTCTCTAGCCTTGGCAAAAGCCCTTACAACGTGATCTTGAAGGCAAAGAAAATGAGGCCCAAGTTTAATATAATTAAATATTTTAATGCTTTGGGTGACCGGTGTCTGCTCCTCAGTGCTAGCTGACCTCTGCTCATCTGAGCATTACCTACTCATTAGGTAACTAGTTCACTGCTGACTGTGTTAGCAGCTTATGAGGTCTAAAGTTGCTTTCTCCTTCTCTGTGAAAGTATCTGTGGTGGCATCTGTCCCTCTAGACAGTTGTGATTCACTGGGAGGAAAAGGCTGGATGTTGGTCACTGGAGTTCAGAGGGAATAGATCAGTACATCAGCACAGGAGGCACATGCGCTCTGTGTGTCTGTGCAGACAGCGTAGGTGGGGGAGTGGGCACAGAGGCACAATCTGTGTGACTGGTATGTTTAATGAAGACCTAGACCACGCTCATTTGAACTGCCTTATTGGCTTCATAGGTGCTACCAGGTGATCGTGAGGGCGTCATCTGTCTTGATACAGAGTGCTATGTCAATCTGTCTTGATACAGATGCAATAAATCAGAGTTCAGGTCATGCCTAAATGGCCAGTGATCATCTGACACTTAGAAGCCAAATAACAAAACGTTGTGCCTTTTTCTTCTTTGTTTTAGTAATTCAAAGTCACTTGGAAACTAGGAACATTCTTTACATATTTAAATGTCTGGAAAGACTGGGATATTTTTCCAGAAGAAAAAGTGCGACTGCCTATAGTGCGGGGTTTTTTTTTTTCTCTGAAGAACCTCAAAACACGCTTTTACAAACTGTGTATGTATAACCTTTAGCAGAGCAGTACTCCTATATGCGGTAGGTAACCTGCATGGCTTTTGCTAAGGAGGTTTGCTATATGATACTAAACAGATGTCTGAAGGCAGACAGCTTCATGTCCATGTGACCTTCGTTTCTCTGTACAAAACCTTCATTCCCAGAGGCACTGTGTCCCCATCTACCCTTTAAGATCTCTTTATGACAATGCTGCCATTTTGGTGGCAGTGCCAGCATGAACTGCCTAGTCCCTTAAGTATTCAAAGAGTGTGCTGTCATGTCTGTCTTCTCCCTAACACCAGATGTTGTCATGGATATTTATGGATAGAGAGAGGTATGCTTGGAAGACAAGTGCTGTTTCACGGGAAAACAACCCCACAGACCTCTCACTCCTCTCTCATGCTGGTACTCAGTAATTTTGAAGACTACCCCCTCACTATTTTTCTGGGGTTTCTCCACATTGTTTTTCTCCTGGAGAGAAACATAAAAGCATGAAGGTTTCTGTCAGCAAAAATGGCAGTGCTCATATCACAGCAAAATTTGCCAAATAGGGAAAAAGTGGCTTTACTCCAGGCAATGAAATGAAGATCAAATGAACATAGAAGCCAGATGTATGCGTGTCTGGACATGTGGGTGTTTATACAAAATCAATGTATGTGAATGTCATAAAGATATTAAAACCCAAAATTGTAATGCAACTTTTCAGTTTTGCATAATGGACATCTGTGTGTGTTAGACTTCAAACTGAGGGAAGAAATAGGTCCTGGCAACTGCTTCACCTCATCTGGGGTCTGGTTTTCCACGGTTCTGAGCAGGCTCATTTCCTCAGAGCTATTTGGCAGAGAGTGCCCTCGGGCATCTCTCTTTGAAGCCCTTTTGGCTTCCACTGCTTTGCTTTATTCAACACTCCTAAAAACAAAAGACTGGAAGGATGCTCCAGGGCATGGTGTCCATTCCCTCCAGTTATGTGCAATGTCTGCCTGCAGCTGGGCCAGAAAACTTTGCAGGCTCCAGCGCTTGCTAACTGCTCAAGGTCTGTTCAGGATTACATGGCTGGGTCAAAGATGGACATACTTTGTCGAAGTCATCTCCTGCTATGTGTTATATCTATATATGCTGTATCTGTCTTGGCCAGCAATAGAGCATCATAACTGATAGTATCGTGCACCTGTCACATGGGAAGTTGTATAATAAATTCCAGCTTCTCAGGTTACCATTCTACAATGAATATACATAAGCACCATATTCAGAAGGGAATCCAAGTAGGCATGACTTATGCATGGACTGCTAATCTACGCGAGGGCAGAGAGGAGTTAATTCATCTGAAGCCAGTCACTGCACATGGAAGTGACTTGTTTGCACGCAGTCTGCTGAGCTCATGTAACCAGCGTGGCAGCAGGTACCCCGTGGCAAGTCTGCTTGAAAGGTAGTGGCCAAGCCTTGTCTATCAACACAGTGTTGTGACCTATCAGTCAGCAACACCCTGTTTCTAAATTCTTCACACTAACAACCTGTCTCTGCTTGTGACAGACATCACAGGAGAGCGTGATGCTCACCTCATCCAGGCTGTAGGCAATAACATGGAAAGCACTGTGCCATCTTCTGTGTCTCTGGGAGGAGGCTCTGAAAGTAGGTGTGGGGAGAACATTGCCATGGAAACCAAACAGAGAAAAATGATTGCTTCTCCTTTCTAGCCTTATATAGGATTTCCACCTTTTCAGGCCAGATGCTTGAGGCACTTTCCTTGTCAACATCTCAATGTCTGTCAAACCTGTGAGGGAAGAAAAGAATAAAATAGAAAATGTTTGGTGGACCCCATGTCTTCCTAGCCCTGAGGCAGGGATGGAGAGAAAGGGTTTCTCAGGACTAAACCAGAAGAGAGCACATATGCAGTATTGCAGAGCTGGCAGAGAATTGCCTCTGCATGCACAGAAGGCAATAACTGGCAGGAGACAGAGGAAAAGAACAGAGAGGCTGAGAGGCACCTTGGGCAAGCAGCAGTGCTGGAGAGCAAGCCTCAGCAGACTTTCCCCGCTTCTCACTCCCACCATCCTTTAGCAGCTACAGCTGTCACAGGGCCTGGAGAAACCCTGTGAGCCGGGAACAGTGGCCTCTGCTGGGGGCCATCGCTGGTCTCTCCAGCCCAATTTGGAACCGGCAGCAGACCTCGAGATTGTCCAGTGCTGATGGCAGTAGGAAATCTCTTGCGACCAATTAGCTGGTGTGGGAGCAGATCAGTTCAAGTTGCTTTACTGCTTCTGTTGTGTTACCCCAGTTTGTGCAAGCTACGAGCAAACATTCAAATCAGTCTCTGAGCTCCACTGTCACCACTTGCTCTTCTCAAAGAACAGAGATGGCTCTATTTAACTGTGGTAATTTTTATTAATGTTTCATAACAGAAGTTCTATAAGAGCGTGGTTCCTAAACCACATTTAAAATACTTTACACGGTTAAACAAAGCATGAATAAAATAGGCCCTGTGCTGTCAGGCCCAGCATTTCTCTTAGTTTGAGCAATTTTTCGGAGAAGTATACAGACTATTCCATGAGACATAACAAGAGCTATGTGCACACTAGTGTTCCTAAACCCAACTGAAAATGCAACACACCCTCTAAAACAAATGCTCTTGGCAACAGGCATTCGAGAGATGATATCTTGCAGGTTCAGCCCATAAAGAGAGATCCCCAGGCAAACAGGATCTCCTTGGAGTTTCTTGGGGGTTGCTGCAGCTCCCAGTCCTGCCCTGTCTGTGCGCTGTGCCATTCATAGCCCACTCATGTGCCAGCATATGGGTTACAGAGCCGAGCAGCACCCGTCTNCCAACTGAAAATGCAACACACCCTCTAAAACAAATGCTCTTGGCAACAGGCATTCGAGAGATGATATCTTGCAGGTTCAGCCCATAAAGAGAGATCCCCAGGCAAACAGGATCTCCTTGGAGTTTCTTGGGGGTTGCTGCAGCTCCCAGTCCTGCCCTGTCTGTGCGCTGTGCCATTCATAGCCCACTCATGTGCCAGCATATGGGTTACAGAGCCTAGCAGCACCCGTCTCCGTAGCATCCGCAAGCACTGCTGTGCTCCCTGGCATCTGATTGCTGGTGGTGGTGCTGTGCTGTCCTGTTGTCTGCGGGGCTTCTCTTCAGGTCACTGGGGCGGCGTATGAAGCAAGTGGAGTGAGCCCACAGAGAAAAATTTCACGCCATGTGAGCCCCAGCAGGTCTGCTGTGGTTTACAGAGGTGGCTCGACCCTGGCCTTTGCGTTGAGGGAAGAGGATTTGCTCAGCCAGCAAGGTTGTATCTGAACCCGATGGGTTGAAGCTGGTATTAAACCAGTTCAGAAGGGAAACCTCTGCTGAGGGGGTTTGGACCTGTAGGGCTGGTGGGAGGGAAGCGCTGGCAGGGTTGGGGTCACGGCAGTGGCAGCATGTGAGGCTGCGGCAGCGGGATAAGTCAAAGGGGGCTCTCAAGGGGGAGGAAGGTTTGGTGAGGTGGCTACTCCCTGTCTTGCTTTGTGTCCATATTCATCAATTAGACCTTCCCGGTGAGTTAGTTCTTCCAGGGAAAGACACTTACTGGGGATGGCTTATGATTGATGCTTTTCTGTCCTGGGATTTGACAGAGCTGACACAATTGTGAAAACGAGCTTAAAACAAGAGAAGCGTGGCAGCCCACTGCTCCATTTTTTGTAGTAGCGCTAAACACTTGTAAGAAAGATGTGCAAAAGCTGTAAAGTATACATCCTGTCATATAAAACTGCTGTTGGACTAATTTCACAGTAACTGTAAAATTATTAATTGCACTTACCTTTGAGAGTTTTGCATACCTTGCTCTAGTTAAGTAATGATTCCCNTCCCTGTCTTGCTTTGTGTCCATATTCATCAATTAGACCTTCCCGGTGAGTTAGTTCTTCCAGGGAAAGACACTTACTGGGGATGGCTTATGATTGATGCTTTTCTGTCCTGGGATTTGACAGAGCTGACACAATTGTGAAAACGAGCTTAAAACAAGAGAAGCGTGGCAGCCCACTGCTCCATTTTTTGTAGTAGCGCTAAACACTTGTAAGAAAGATGTGCAAAAGCTGTAAAGTATACATCCTGTCATATAAAACTGCTGTTGGACTAATTTCACAGTAACTGTAAAATTATTAATTGCACTTACCTTTGAGGGTTTTGCATACCTTGCTCTAGTTAAGTAATAATTCCTNCACAATTGTGAAAACGAGCTTAAAACAAGAGAAGCGTGGCAGCCCACTGCTCCATTTTTTGTAGTAGCGCTAAACACTTGTAAGAAAGATGTGCAAAAGCTGTAAAGTATACATCCTGTCATATAAAACTGCTGTTGGACTAATTTCACAGTAACTGTAAAATTATTAATTGCACTTACCTTTGAGAGTTTTGCATACCTTGCTCTAGTTAAGTAATGATTCCCGATGACCCCTGAAGTATGGTTAGCCTTTTCGAATTTGGCCAAGCCTGCTGTTAGAAAAAAATATTTTGGGACCCTGAAGTCTCCAGCTGCTCTGGTTTTAGTGGCTGTTTGCGTGATGTTTGAGCTGGCGTGCCAGTGTCTGGTGACAGAGAGTGCACTGAGGTGACTGGCACTGTCTGTATTACAGTCTTGCTATTTTACAAGCGATCAGGCCTAGAGCAGTATCACTTTGCTAGTCGAGAAATGAGGCTTTCACGTTTTCATAGATGTGTATGGCATTAACTCCTTTCCCTTAATCCCTTGCTTACAAAGTTAATTTCTCTAGTTAAGCAGTTTCTGGTCTCTTGCGCCATGTCAGAACACAAATAAGAATGTGCTTTCAACAGCAGAAGAGCAACTCAGTCTGTTCCATCACTGAAAGGGGAAAGTGTCTGTGAAAATGAGAAATGGTGAAATGAGATTAGAAGGTTTACAGTATTTCTTGAAATTTTGGTATATGAATTGTGTCAGAGGTCTCAGCAATATTTGGGAGAAACTTTAGTTATGCAAACTACTTTGCTAATCCCTAGTCTAGACACTCACATTTCCAGTGCCTATTCATCTTTATTTCTGCTTTCATGTAGCAAATTTTTTTGGTCTATCACAGAGCATCAGTAAGAAGGAACTGAGCTCTTCTGCTCCCATAACTCCCACTGAGGCTGTAGTTCAAGCCTCGAGCATGGGGATACAGGGTATGTAACCACGTAGAGAATTTACGGGTATGAACTGTCCTGTTGGTGTGGTGAAAGTCTTGACTCTGCACTCAGCTGGACGTACTGTGCCTTTAATTTACCTAAAGCTCATATGTGCTTATATTGACTTCTTCCCAGAGTGAGAGGTGTTAACATGAAGGGAGAGTAAAGAGGGAGTGGACATCAGCCTGCCCTCCTCGGAGGGTTTGGCAGGGGCTGACTGCTTGTTTCATAGAGAACCTGTGCTGCTGTTTGTCAAGTTTGTTTTGAAGTAACAGTGATAAATGTCCTGGAGTCAAACATCTATATTCTAGGAAAACAATCTGATAAAGCAAATCAGTCCTTAAAGATAAGCTTTATATTCGCTTTGCTAGGCTTGTTCATAGCTGTCTGAGCTCTACTCAGGATATTTGCTCTCCTCTCTTAATATGACTTTATTGTTGTGTGGCTTGTTGTGAGCTGTGACATCTAGGACTTCTCTGAGCAGCTGCTACTTTGCTGTTTCTGCTGTGTTTTGTATTAGCACAGACCTGATGAACTGTAGAGGTCTGTGGTGCCCTAATTGAATTGCATTTATTGTTTTCAGACTTTTTTTCCTGTGCACTGAGATAATTTTGAGTTCTAATCCTGTTCCTCAATGTGTCTGACATTTTTGCTGGATTTCCTATGGATCTGACAAACATACTCTGTCTTGATATCGAAGGTACTTATGAAAATACTGAATAGCGCGGGATCCAGAACAAACCCCTAAGACCTGCTCTTACCGTAGCCCCTCTGCTCTGACAGTGGCTTTCCAACCAGTTTCACTCATTCCACAGTAGTTTCATCTAGACTATTATTTCTCTAGCTTGGTAATGACAACGTCTTACCAGCCCCTATCACAAAACCTTACCAAAGTCATGATGTATCTATCTCCTGCTTCTCCACACCCTTAAGGCTGGATTACTCCATTACAGGAGAAAATGAGGTTGGTCTGGCATGATGTGGTCTTGACAAATCTCAGTTGGCTCCTATTTATTACCTTGTTATCTTCTTGGTGCTCACAAATCAGTTGTTTGATTACTTGTTGATTGCCTGGCTTTCTGGAAACTGGGTCCTCTGAGCTGTCATCCCTTGAATCTTCCCTTTTCCCAGTTTGAAGAGAGCACAAAGGGGTACTGGCTGAGATAAAAATGAGAAATGTTCCCAAGTGACATTTAATTCCCAGTGCTCTTTTACCACTTTTTAAATGTGATGTACAAGTAGTGTGAGAACCGTAGTATGTAGAGGGATTGCCCTGAGGACACTAATGGGCCTTCCTGTTCCTGCCCACTCCCCGGGGCTCCCCTGACCCTGCCCGTGGTCCAGGACCCCATGTCAGCCCCCCAGGTGTCCCTCCACCCTGCCCATGACCCAGGACCCCAGGGGCTGTCAGCCCCTGCCCCAGCGACACTGCAGCAGGGCCGTGTCCAGCTCCCCACAGCGCTGCCCTGCCCAGCCATGGGCCTGGCCAAGGTGGGCGCCCATCCCGGCCCCAGAGAGGTGCCTGATGCCCAGGGCTGGGGCTGCGCCGGTGCCCCCGGACTGCCCCACTCCTGCCTGGGGTGTGGGATGGTCCTTGACTGCCAGGCCCTGCCCCGAGCCTTGCCATGGGGAGCCCCGGGCCCTCGTGGTGCCCTGACAAAATGGCTCCTGAAGACTCATCACTGCTTCCAGCATTTTGCAAGATGTTCCTAGCAATATAAACAAAAAAACAGCCGTTACTTTTCAATGGCTTGATGAGACAGAGAGAAGTAACAAAGGGCAAGCGAGTGACTGCAAAATATTTCAAGGCATGTGATAAGGCGGTCTTCTGCTACAAATCAGTGTTGTTTTCTAGGGCAAGCGGAAAAAGAAAAATGGAGGCTAAGTTTGACAAAACTCCTAGTATGAATTAAAGGAGGAAAACATTTCCATTTTTAGAGGTATGAAAGTAATTATTTTCCCTGTCGCGCTGAAAATATAATTTCAAGGGAGAGTGTAGGCAGCAGGCGGTGAAAGCAGCCGTTCAGATAGCTGAGCTGTCGCCCTGACACAGCGACATGCCTGGCCAGTGCTGCGGCAGTGGGTGCAAGGGGCGGCAGGGGACGGCATCCCTCACCCCAGGGCAGCAGGGCAGGGCATTCGCTGCCTGGAGGGGCAGAATGGAGGCGGACTTATCTGCCCAAGTGTGCCTGTGCGAGTCCTGTGCCAGGGTAAATCCATACGCAGCAGCTGGGTTGTGCAGTATTTGAATAAGTTTCTTTGTGTTGAAAATAGAGGTGCTTTTTTATTTCCTATGAGATTATGTTTCCCTCATTGTTGTATGGTAAGAAAGGGAAATCTGAGCATCAGGCTGACCCTTGGCTGTATTAGGCATGATTTTATGGGCCACTTTCATCTTTTTCTCAGTTCATTCATCTTCTCTCTAAATGGAGTAGTCCTAACATTTAATTTCTCTTCATTCTCCAGTAGCTTCCTTCCAGAGATCGGTTTGACAAAACTTGCGCTCTGGCCACGGTTGCTGAGCTGTCACTGAATTCGTGTAACAGTGTTCACAATGGCTTCAGTCTTCTCTGTCCCATCAGCAGTGCACTCAATTTGCTATGTTTCCCATCTTGGCAGACCCCATTGCAGGGTTTCACTGTGGTGTCCGTGGGGACGCTCAGATCTGTAACCTGAGCGGTCACGGTTCGTTTGAAACCCATCAATGTGCATGAGTAGTTCAATTTGTTTCTTCTAATTTTCATTATCTTGCTCTCATCTATGCTGAATTTAATTTGCCATCATCTTACCCAACTGTCTGGTTCTCCTAGGGCAGGTTCTCCTCGGAGAAAGGTGCAGAGGTGTTTGGTCTTCTAAGCGCTCTCCTGCTTAAGGAATTCGCCGTGGTGCTGGGTCTTATAAGTTGTTTCCCAACCCACTGAGATGGCTTATCCAAAACACTGTGTGATACTGGGGACCAGTCCCTGGTCTCTTGCCCTCTAGAACTCCTCAGAGGAGCCTTATACTAGAAGGAGAAATGTGGTCAAGCCTGGTGTTAGAGGGTATCCAAACTATTTTACACAGAAAGATCTCAAGATCTGGAGATTGTCCAGCGTTTTGGATGAGATGTGGATATGCCAGAATCTAGCCTTTTCCAGCAGTTTTAGGGAGCTCCAGCACTCCTTTGTACAAGACTGGGAGCATTTTATGGCTTCTTCATGATTTGGTCTATCAAATGGCTACCATAGACAATTTGCTAAACTCCTTTTCTTGTATAAACAATCCTAATTGCTTTATAAGCTGATATTTTACAGTTTCTGGGTCGTTTCCAACCAAAATCTTTTACCGAAGAGTTCAGCATGGGCTAGAACTGTGCCTGTCCTCCCTGCCAGTCTTCAGGTGCTGGCATTGCACTGGCTCTGTGGCCTAGGAAAGCTGGATGAAAATTAGGAGAGGCAAGGGATGTCCCAGGTGTTTTAGCTCTTGCGTGGGACTGGGGACAGCCACATGCAGCTTCCAATTTTATCACGGACTTCTGTGAGATTGGGCAAAGCTGGGCAAGGCACAGCAAGGAACCTGTTAGATCAGTTGCCTCTGTGTTTGCATGCGATAGCGATTGCCGAAAGGCTGAAACTTTTTCCTCAAAATGCTGTGTTTCAGCCACATTGGCTGGGGGCTGCTCTCAAACCCGCATTGTCTGGAAGGGTTTTGAGATGCCTGCAGTCTCACACGTTCTGCATTAACAAGTGCTAAAGGGAATTTGGCTCTGCCTGTCCTATCAGGAACAGCAGCTTTCGTCCCAAGCTCAGGCGGTAAGGATAGCAAGGCCTGCAATTTTCCTCAGAGAAGGCAACTGTAACACCATGTCTATGAGAGTTTCCTGCTTTCCTTTCCAAGCTCTTGCCTGTCCTGCATTCCCCATACCTTAGCCACTTCCAGATGTGTGGCAAAGAACCTGCCTTAGCGTACGCGTGTCTGAACTTACTGCCTGTGTCTGAACATGAGTTGGCTGCTCTCCCTGATGCTCCGATGCTTGTCTCTGCTCTAGATGACAAGGGCTCCCCAAGGAGAGAAGAACAGCCGGAGGGGTTTTGATGAAAAGGCTTACTTGTCCTCAAAGCTGCTGAAGGCCGGAGAAGACCCCTACCGCCAGCATGCTTTTAATCAGCTAGAGAGCGACAAAATCAGCAGTGATCGGCCCATTCGGGACACCAGGCACTACAGGTACTGTGCAGCCTTTGCTCCAAGCCGTCGCTGCTGCTTGGTGTGGGGAGTTCATTGCCCTGCTGTGTTGTTCTGCAATGTTGACAAAGGATGGTTTGGGTTTTTCTTCACCAGTGTTGGTCTGTTACTTCACTGTATTTCATGGTTAATCTGTAAAGCTCTCAAATGCTCAGAGACCCTCAACTAATTCGGCCCCAGCTTGTTGCTTTTCTACCGTCTCTTCTGCCAGGTCCAAGCATCATCTTGTTGTTTCAGCACAGCCCCTCCATTGCAGCTCAAATTGCTCATCTGGCAGTTGTTTTTTGCACAACTCCTCTCACATTCGTGGCTTCTCTCAGTGACCCTCTGTGCTGGCTGCAAGGTATGCCATTGTTCCAGCCTTGCTTTACTCTGGTGTTCCTGGCTGTCTGAAGGTGGTTTGGTGCCTTCTTTCCAGCCTGAACATTACAGTTTGGATGAAAGCTGCTGGGGTGGGGATGAAACTACTGTGTGAGTACAGAGAATATTTCATGGCTTGCAAAGTACTCATCATTCTGTCCTTGTTTCACCGGAGGTGAATTTATTCTGCTGACTAAACTCATCTTGAAATTGCTAATAGTGCTCAGGTAACTGTTTTTTACTTTCTGGAGTACAAAAAGATCACATACCTTGAAAACTGTAGGTTTGATAGCGATAGGATAATGTAAAACAGCCTACTTCAATGAAGAAAAAATAGAAGCAAACTAACTGTGTCTGAAATGCTTGTCTATCTGGGCTAGAACCTAGACCCCGCCTAGGGCTGCAAAGCAACACTTCGCAGTTGCTGGGAACAGGCAACCGGGCATCTAACTGTGAATGGGATGTGAGGAGACATGGAGCTTTGCAAGCTTGCCAGCACTGACAGCCATCAGGGTGCTTAGTGAATGCAAGCGGCTGGGACCTTGGTTGTGAGATGAAAGTCTTGTGTTCCTGTTCCCCAGCACAGTACTTGGGATTGGCTTCCTAGTGACTCAGAGGCAGCGGTGCCATGTCCTGCGTTACTGACAAGTCTCCCTGCCACACGCTATTGCTGTTTTCTGTTAATCTGCTGTCATGCTCTGTCCTAAAACAGCCAGCTTCAACAATGAATTATTGTTTATTTTGATCTGTGTCATTGTGCAGAGCATGCTTTTTGTGAAAAGCCTTGTCTGTGCGCTTCAGTCTGAAAACAACATATGTGCGATTCCCTGGAAATGTATGGCTATTTCAGCCGCAGCTTTGCAAGGGTTCTCTTTAGCAATGGGGAGTCCAAAGCAGTGTATAATCAGAGCAGATAAACCTATTGCCGTATTTCTTCCCTTTGCAGAGGCAGCAGTCTGGGAATGAGGGAGCTGTGTTTGAGTACCTTGTCTTGTAACGATATTGGAGTGGTTGCTGGGATGGCAACTTAGGACTTATTTCAGCTGATATGAGTTAGATTGTAGTTTGTGGAAAGCCCATCGTTGTGTCACAAACGGACCTGGCTCCTTGTTTAAGGAGTAGGGGGTCAATAGGTCCCTAACATGTCACTTTTTCTTCAGGCACCCGAGAGGACCTTGGACATACTTGACTCCACATCCTACAAACTCCGTCTGACCTAGCATGCAGCTGTTTTTTGATCCAAAGCAGAGAGGGCCAACTTTCAAGCACAAACTTTGTCCTTGTCCTCTGTGGTGCTGTAATAATGCTGAGATCTTGGGAAGACTTCCCCAAATAATGCATACACCAGTCTCTGCTGCTTTTCCACTTCCTGATGCCTTAATGCATTTTATATGCATTACATCATGGAGTTATTTTGAAACAATAATAAATGTGGTATGTCTCCTGTCTGGTCTCAGGTTTTCCACTTTAGTCTTTATCGAGGTTTCTTTGTATGTTTCAAAATTGCTGTGAGAAGCTGCTCTCCGCTTAATAAAATATTGCAATGAAAAAGTCATCAACCAGTAGGACTGAATGTGATGATAAAAACAGTAACAGTTTAGAAATAGCCATAAAAGAATAGTAAGTAAATGTGGAAGTACAAGTAGTGGCTGTAAGACCTGAATTGTATACCCTTTCAGGATGGATTTAGTCCGTGTGTGGCTTGAGTTGTGAAAAACACTGGGCCACAATTTCAATGTGTGGGCCCTTCATCGGGCAGGGAGTTAGTGCAGACTGACTGCTGTTCGACACTGGCTGGAGGTTAAGAAGGTGGACACTCTGGAGGAGCAGATTGGCCCAAATCTGCCATTCCTAGTATCTGCCAGAACTGGATCAAGGATTCACATCTGTGAGTTGTTCTCCTCTGAGAATCCTTGTTCTCCACAGGGTATGAGCAGCCCTTGTGCAAGCTGATCCTCAGTTAATCCTTGGTTCTGAGTATGAGAATGAATATATGTACCTAACGTTGCAGAGTCAGATGAGAAGATGGGAGGAACTGCTTTCCATTGCCAGCTGAGGTATTAGTGTTGAACCTCAGCAACTCTCTGATGCAGATCACAGCACTAGCTAGTGTTTTCCTTTCTGTAAAGCCCGATGTCCAAAGAATTTGAAGTGCTTTATACAGCAATCCCTGGGTCTACAAGCTCCATGCATCCTTGGCATGTGCATGTCCTGTGCATGAATAAACAAGATTTTACATGAATCAAAGGCGAATCCAGGGACTAGAGTCCACAATGTTGAACCTTTGTTCCCTGTGAAACTCACATGCCCACCNTGCATGTCCTGTGCATGAATAAACAAGATTTTACATGAATCAAAGGCGAATCCAGGGACTAGAGTCCACAATGTTGAACCTTTGTTCCCTGTGAAACCCACATGCCCACCTCAGCATGCAGCATTTAGATATTACAGCAGTTTAGATATTACAGCCTCAAAACTTTGCCTTTCAACAAGCACAGTTCTTTTTAAGCTCTGCCAACCTTGGTGCAGGGGCTGCTGAGGCCTCCCTCGCTGCAGCTCAGCTGTGCTGTTTCTGGTTTTAGCATGTTACTCTCTTCTCCTTTAGAAATGCTAGGTGCATTGCTGCGGTGGCTGCCACTAGGTGATGGTTGGCTTACACTTCTGCTCTGCTGTGTTGCAGGTGCACTTCTGTACGCTATGACACAGACTTGCCAGCTACCAGCCTCATCATCACCTTTCACAACGAGGCACGCTCCGCGCTGCTCCGCACGGTGAAAAGGTGAGTTCAGCAGCGGGTGCCGGGTCCAAACTATGGTGCCTCGTAGGGCAGTGGTGGAGGGTTAGGCATTTTCCAGCAGTTAGTTAAGCAGGGTGGCTGCAGTCCCCTAAGTGCTGGTCCACTAGGACAGGTCAGGGGCTTGGATTGGCAGTGTGGGTGTATCTTCAAAGACACAATATATCTGCAGTTAGCCTCTATATAGCGCCTGTGTGGGTAATCATTAGCAGCAGGAAAGGGGCTGCTGAGCTTGCGTCCACAGGTGGGAACAGTCTGTGCGAGCTTGGTTTGGAAGAGTGAGGGGGGACCAAAGGGCACACTGTGGGCTGCTAGATGCAACTGAGCGTCGGGGCTTGGGAGGGACTGTGTTTCATAAATGGGAATAAGCAGCCGGCCCCCTGCTAGGGCACACGTGAAGGAGCTGATGCTGGCTGAGTGAGGGCAGGGGGCACGGCTTACAAGTCTTTCAAGCAGAAGGTGATGAACTTGAAGTCTTCTGGAGACTGAGCCCTTACAGTCTGAGCAGGTGCTCAGAGTCCCTTGCTGGTAAACAGTTGCTGAACCTGATGGCCCACCAGATCCTTCCTGGGGCTTTGTGCACAGACTGCGCTGAACCTGCCGGACACTTGCTGTCTTGTACCAGTGCCTCCTCATATCTGAGTGTCATCAGCAGTGGCCAAATCTAACCAAGTAAATAAGTGGCATAGGGCCTGTTGGCATCTTCAAGTAGACGGGAGCATGGATTTATCTGTACCACAAAGCAATGTTCCAGCTGCTCCTTCCCTTTGCCATCACCCCTGCAGAACCCAGGGAGGCTCTTTTTATTTTAGTTGTTGACACAAAAAATGCCCTCTGCCCTCTCTGACTTACCAAGTAATTTCTCAAAGGGTTTCTGAAGCCTGCAAGCAGGTCCAGGAACAGCTTGTGGAGGCTGAAGGAAGAGTGAATTGTCCAGGTAGAGGGTTGAGCTGATGGTATCACTAACAGGAATGCATTATTCATCATCACCACTTCTTCTCCTGTCAGATCCTGTGGGCTTAGAGAAGTGTGCTTTGTGAATAAGTAACATACTTTTTCAAGTTGGCCTCATGGCTGGGAGGCTGGGTTTCTGCTGCCAGGTTTGGTGCTACTGTGTTTCCAGAAACTTGTATATTTTGCATTAACACATTTTGCCTTTTTTCCTCTATCATTTCCTTTTCATTTGAACCATAAAACGAGTTTTACAGAACTACTGTTCAGAAAATGAGCAGATTTGTTTGGAACCACGGTGCTGCTAGGGCAACGGCAGGAGATTTCTGCCGATTATATCATAGGTCAGACAACAAATGGTTAGGTGCTCAGAAACCATGTTAATAGGATCCTTAAGAAAATCTCAAGGCAGCCAATCAAATAGGCGGATGCTGTGATTCTTGAAATGAAGAGACGATGACATTCAGAGCAGCAGTAACACATAGAGAGAGAAACTGATATCAAGATCCTATGGAGGTGATAGGTACTAATGAGCAGATGAGTGTTGCCAATGCGTTGACAGGCCACGCTTGCTCAAAGCAAGGTCAACTGGAGTGGGTTGCTCAGTGCTGTGCCTGGCCAGTTTTACTATCACCAAGGATGGAGACTCTTCAACCTCTCTGA
Organism: Steatornis caripensis; assembly: GCA_013398225.1. Lineage (NCBI taxonomy): Eukaryota > Metazoa > Chordata > Aves > Caprimulgiformes > Steatornithidae > Steatornis > Steatornis caripensis. The sequence goes on along the minus strand of VZSC01016849.1, from coordinate 159,933 downwards.
GCATTCTCTTCTCAGGGCTAAACAACACCAGCTCTTTCAGCCTCATCTCATACACCTGATGCTCCAGTCCCTTAATTATCTTAGTGGTCCTTCACTGGACCTGCTTCAGCATGTCCCTCTTCTTGTCCTGGGAAGCCCAGAACTGGACACAGCACTCAAGATGTGGTATTACCAGTCTCTCAGATGTGGTCTCCTGCAACCCGGAGCCCCCAGCAAAGACCTTGAAAAATGGATGACCTATCTGTTCAAACTGGTCCCTGCAATCCTGCTGCCACTGAAGGAATGCAGTTGTGAGGGACTGGCTGTACTGTGCTACGAGTGGTGGGGTGGCTGGCATTTCCTCCCAGACCTCTGGCTACAGCTGGAGTCTTCAGTGCCAGATGGTTTACAGCCAGGGCATGTGATTGATTTACTCCTTGCTTACACCAAATGTCAGAAGTGTCCGTGATTTATCCCTGTCTGACGAGGGATCCCAAAGGCTGAATTCTTCTTGGGCTCTACGATATTTGCAGCGTCGCACAACCAAGGCTACTAGCCTTGTCTTTGAGGCATGGGAGGTTTGACAAGCATACACAGAGGTGAAGGCTCAGGTCATGGCTGCTCTGTTAGAAGAGGTATGGGGCTGAGTCCACTTGCAGGTTGACCGTGATGTTGTAGAGGGAATTGAAAATTTCACGGTGCTCTTCAAGGCCTCTTCTGTAACCTGAGAGTCCTGTCTTTCAGCAAAATGCATCTGAATGTGCCAGGCTGAGTTCCTGCTGTGAGCATGATTGTATACCAATCAAATACACAGTCAGTGCACCAAATGCTATGTAAATATTACTTTGCAGCACTTTGGGTTAAGTCAAGTATCAAAGGGACCAGGACTGTTCTGTTCTCTTTGGTTTATGACCTGAATGTGAGTCTGCAGAGGACCACAGTGATCATTAAGCTATAAGAAGCATAAAATTGCACTGCCTGCTTACCTGCTGACTAGTCAGGCTTGCAGCCTGTCATTATTTCTGTATCCATCAGAGCTTTCTTAAGCCAGGTAGAGCACCATTATTTAGGTAATTAGAATTAACCATTTGACATGCACCTGGTGAAAGTTAAATGTGATTTGACTGTTATTATGGACATTTTCCCGAGTTTAGTTATCGTAATTACACTATGGGAATGTTGTAAGAGAAGTGAGGGTGGAAGAGGACAACTGGTGGAAATGAGCAGCACTAAGAGCAACATTTTCAACGGCTGAAAACTTTTTTAGAGGCCCAATCTTTAGAGATGAGTAGAATAGGTACTACCAGTTGAAGTTTTCATACCTGAGATCTTTGCAAGCCTGGCTGGTGAGTGCCCGAGTTTGGACACTCAAAAACCAGCTGTAAAACTTTGGGAAATTCTAGGAAGAAATATATGAAAAGGGCACTGGGATTAAGCTAATCTTAAGTTAGAGGTACACCTAAACATGCTCTCCTGAGCCAGGTACCATCTTACTGTGTTGTTCTGACAGCAGTGCAAAGTGCAAACTTGGCTGAGTGGCAGTGCTGGTACCAAAAGGTCTTGGGAAGTGACCCAGGGATGAGGCTCCTGCATTGTGGTTTGTTTCGGGGTGATCTATATGTGGCATCTGTAGGGACCAGATCCCGATCGGCAGACCCTTCTTGCTAACCACACCTGCGTGCGTGCAGACATGGACTTGCACAAGCACCCCTGGCAGCTCGGCAGTTGCCAAGCTCTCCGTGCTGCCCCCGAGATCTCTGCTGCCGGGTGGAAGCAATGGGAATGATGTGCTGTTGTTGTGACTTGAGGATGGGAGAAAAGTTTATCTATGAGGGAGTGGGGAAAATAGAGGCGTGACTCTGGGGGGAATGACTTCATCCCTCCAACACCCTGTCGGTTGCTCCTTGTGGNTGATGTGCTGTTGTTGTGACTTGAGGATGGGAGAAAAGTTTATCTATGAGGGAGTGGGGAAAATAGAGGCGTGACTCTGGGGGGAATGACTTCATCCCTCCAACACCCTGTCGGTTGCTGCTTGTGGTCCCCAGAGGCAGCGTGGGCTGCATGCCTGCCTGCCTGCTGCTGTGGGCCCCAGCCATTTTCCTCCTCTGCCCTAGGTAAAGGCAACGGGCAGCTGGACCTGCTGCCCAGCCTGCAAGCTGCCAGAGGGACCAGGGCAGCGCACCAATAGGCCATGCTGCCCCACATCCCACTGGTCATGTGCAGGGAGTCCTTCAGACAAATTTTGTTCGTTTGTTTTCGGTGTAGAGGGAGACAATAGGTTAAAAATATCCGGCAAGAGACTAAGAAGGGGAGTAGGAAAAAAAAATGGGGAATGGGCTGTCCATCAGAACCTGTGAACATGCCAGTTCAAATGGCTTGTTGCTGGCATCCTCGGTCTTGCCGGTGACGTGTGTCAGTCAAGAGCTGCTTGCCTGTGTGATCTCTCTTCCTCGGCAGGACATGGCTGTCACTCTCAAAACAGTTACTTGCTTGGCATCCTATTCTTCCTCCGAAATAACTGTCACTCAAAAGACGTGTTGCGTGATTGATGTCATTAAGCGATACCATCACTTCTGCTGCAGTGACCGTTCTTGCAGAAGGGAAAATCAACTCTTTTGTTGTCTGTCCCTTTCTTTTTCTTTATTTCTGATTTAGTCAGTATTGTGGGTACTGTTTATCTTTGGTGCAAATGTGAGGGTGAATAGTCGGGCTTTAAGTCAATGGACTTGAACAGCTGTCAGTGGTTTGGTGCCTGTGCAGACAGCCTGTATAAATTCTGATTAAAAGGATGCTGTTGTAATGCTAGAGCATTTGGTATAGCAACAATGACAATTTAAATAATAGCAAAAGAGGAGATTATTTTAGAGCAAAGGAAAAAAAGAGATGCTTGTCTGCTAACATCTGGAATCAACAAGATTGTCGCTGAGCTGATGAGGAATGGACAGATCATCAGAGGAGAGAAACTCATTGGCAATGCTGGTGTGGTGTCCTGTGACAGAGTAAGGACACTGATATTGAAAGAAGGAAGCTGTGAGAAAAGACAAAGGAGGTAGAGAATCCATGAGTTGCAGGGGGAATAGTCTGTTGCTGCTGCGAAAGGCATTTGTCATTTGGATTTTGGAATCGTAATAATACATTTTGTGCCTAACAGTAATCGATTGTCATGCCAGTCTCTGCACCTCATTGGAGGGAAATACTAGGATTACTGTGTTAAAAAGACAGACAAGGCAAAGTGCAAAGAGGATTAAGTACCTTTCCCAAGGATCCACAGCAAATTATTGCAGAGCTGAGAGCAGAACTGAGATTTGAACAATGAGCCTCAATGAACAAACTCCTCAAGGAGTGTTTCCTCTCTACTAGGCAGTCAGTGGACAGGTGATGAAGAGGGAACAAAGTGTTTGCTTTTTTTTCCCATTTATGTTGAGTTGGCAGACCTGAAACTTGTGGTGTAAATGTGAACGTTGCTAATAGTCAGGCTGATGGGAGAAGGTGTAGAATACAATTTTACAGCCATTGTAGAATACAATTTTACAGCCATTATACTGCAGGATGCAGCCTGTCTGGAATGGTTATGTTTTGCATTGAGTTTGCACAGACAAGGATTTCAGTGCAGGGCAACCTTGTCTGTAAAATATGCAGATGATGGCTATGCTGGGAGAAACTGCACTTATAAATGCAAAGAGGAACATCCCTCCCTCCCACCCCACCATACTAGAGGATCCAGAGAGGTATGAGCCAAGAGAAGCAAATGAGATTCAGCTTTGAAAAATGCAAGCTCAGTCATCTAGGGACATATAAGCTGAAAATACAAATACTCTCAGAGACATATGAAGCAGCATAAATCTGAGAGTGGGATGTGATACTGAGCAGCAGAGCAGTCAGGATTTTGCTGTGTGAGACAACAGAAAACTCTCCCAAACTGAGGAAACTTTGGCTCTGTATGCAGAGCCATCAGTGATGCTACTTAGCAAGATGGTAATTTAATTCTTTACAGCTCCATTCCTGGGAGCATGGGATTACTCTTGTTGTCCATTTCCTGAATAAAACAAACAAACAAAAGCCAACACTCTTTCTGCAGAATTGCTCAAAATCAGAAGAGCGGATGCCACTGAAATGAGAGGGTTGCTAGAACCAAGAGGACAGTCTTTACCTCTATTTTTATGTATTAAAGTTTGCATAGCTGTCCTCATCACTGAGGTGACTAAATGCAACTGAGCAATCTTGCTGAAGGCAATGAGGACATGCTTGTGCATAGAGACACTGGGGAAGGAGGCTCGAAGAGACCATATTCTGTGTATTCCCTCCCTAGGGGAGGGAATTGAAAAAGGTCATAGAAAAATAGTTTGAGTGTCTTAAACAAATGAGAGGGACAAAGAGGTCAGAATCAGACTGCTCTGACTTCAGGGTACCAGTGTCGGAGGAGGGCAGAAGTTTTATCCCCGCTTCTTGTGTGTGAAAGTCCGCTGTGTCCTGCAGATGCAAACCCACTGCAGTCCTGAGGGTACTGTGGGGTATGGTGTGGCCGGCCCAAGGGAAGTGGGGTGCTCCCAGCAAGTGTGGGGGCTGGTTTAAAAGAAAGGCAAGTGACAAGCAAAAGAGGAAAAAAAACCCCAAATATTGCCACAGAATATCGCCTTCCTCCCAAAGAACAGAATTGATGAGAAAGCCCCAGGAGGCCTCATCTGTGGCGTTGAGACAGAGCTCCTTGCTGACGAAAGCAGCAGCTCTCTTTCGGCTCCCTGTCAGTGATGAGCTTCGCCCAGAGCCTGGCAGATGGGAACAGCCTCCTGGCCGCCTTGGGGCAAGTGGTGCTCTCCTCTTTGCCTCGCTGTTTAGAGGCAGAGAGCATGGGGAAGCACCCTTTGCTAGCAGCCCCCAGGCAAGACCCGCAGTCAGCTTCCTGCCTCAGGGTCCTTGGGAGGTCCAGCTGAGACGCCATAGCTCTCTGGGATGTTCCTTCTTGCAGTTTGGCTCCTGCCAATGAACCCTGGTACAAAGGCAAGGTTACCTCTTCCACATTACTGGAGTTTGGTATTCCTGCTGTAATGCATAGCTTAGCAGATTTGTATCAGTCTTACCAATGTCGTTATTATGACAGCTCACAAAGACTGTCTTTTTCCTCCCTGGGTTCCTGCAGTGTCCTGAACCGCACCCCTCCCAGCCTCGTCCAGGAGATCATTTTGGTGGATGACTTCAGCTCCGATCGTAAGTGTGGACCTATTTCCCTTGCACTTGTTTCTTCCATTCTGGTTTCCCTCTTTTTGTTTGCTCTGTTCAGTCCTCCTCCCTCGCAGAGATTCCCTCTTGTCTGTATGCAAGAGAAAAAGAAAAGGAAGGAAGTTTTTCCGTGTTTGGTTTATGTCCATGCATGGCAGAGGCCAGAGCTTCTTCCTCTTTTTTATTTTCCATCAGGTCTTCCCTTTCTGTCAGCTTGGCAGTTTTGGCCAGGTTGCCAGAGGTCTCTGTCTAGTTTCAGCGTGCACCATTTTGTGAGCTGTTTAGCACAGATATGCACGTAGCAGTGGTGTACATGAGCAGAGTGGGCAATTACAAACCAAGAGAGAGCAGGAAGATCCAATGGAGCCTACAGAAAATTGCTGCCTGGGGTCCTGCAGGCAGACTGGGGCGAGACTGTCTGCCTGCCTCCATGTGTCTGGGATCCTAGGTGTCCCTGTGGGAGGCTGTGGAAGGATTATTGCTTTGGGCAGCACCACACCTTCTCCTGCAGCTTGGCACAGGGCTGGAGTGTCTTCTGCATGAGTCCCACCAGACCTCCAGACTGGAGACTATGGACTCTTTCTATCTGTACAGTTGCTCTTGCGCCTTGCTGTTGCATAGTAGTGGTGAGGTGATGGGGACAGAAGACTTCTTGCTTCTCCCATGATGTGTGCTAGATTCAAGGACAATCTAGTTGTGTGCAGCTTATAGTAATAGATAATTACTCCTTCAGAGCACTTTACAGATAGCTGAGAATGCCTGCCGTAGCCTGCTGAGGTAAGGAAGCCTTGCTCTTTTGATTTTGCAGCTAAATATTTCTGTAGCTTTGGCCAAAAAAGTTTTAAAGGTGGATGCTGAGATTAGAGATTTAACTTTCCGAGGGCCTTAGAGTGTGCTGTGGTTAAGGACTGAGCTGTGCCCAGCTGTTCGAGTTGGCTGTGTCTGAGCACCTCCAACAAACAGTCCGAAACATCCCATTTTCGGCATCTAGAAATTCAGTTCTCAGTGGCCAAAGTGTGCCAGATCAACACTGATGGATCTCTGGGACCTGTACTGTGCAGGACTCAGCCGGAAGCTCCCATTTGGGCTCCTAGGTAAATGGAAAGGTTTTTAAAAAGCCCCATCCTATGACAGCTCTCAGTTTTCTCACTGGCAGCTGCATATTTGTGGATATAGCTACCCCCCTGAGGCACCTGCATGGAGGCACTTTACCACATGTTTGAGGTGTGATGCTTTGCTTTAATATCCGCCTCGGTTTCTCCAAAGATACAGAGTTTGTAAACTCTGGCAAGTTTAGTTACAGTCAGAGTAATGTGCTCCACTCCTGGAGAGTGAATGACTTGATAAGGTTTCTCGTACTTACCTGAAGTTGTGACTTGGCCAAGATGACTGTTCCTTCTCTTGTAGCAGATGTCCAGCACTCTGTAATTAAGAGCGCCCGCCACTTCGCTTGGATGATGCAGCAGCTGCCAAAGTGCCCACACAAGAGCAGTATTTCAGATTGCATACATCCTCGAGAATGGAAATGCTCCCGCAGGAACATGCCAAGAGATGCACTTTGGCTAATGGCCTTCGCGTTCTCCCCAGAGTGCGTAGTCTGTGGGAGGAAGACAGCGGGAAAGGGGAGGTGTGAGACATGAAAAGGAACGAGCAAGGGTGAACATAGTGGAGCAAGGGAAAGAGCAAGTTAGAAATTGTTATTCCTGTGACCTTTGCTAGGACAGGAGCAGAGGGACGATAATAGAGGACTAAAGACCCAGTGCTCGTTGGTGCAGCTGGGCTGGAGCTGGTAGCTGTTCCTCTCTGTCATCTTACTGGGGCAATGTAAATGAGGGATGGCATGAGCTTCTGGCAAGCTGCCAGCAAAGCCCGCGGTTAGGCATCTATATGTTAATGTAATGGTGTCTCCAAGGAAGCAGGTCGCATCCCTGTGGCCTTTATTAAAAAAAATCAAGCAGAAACTGCCCTGATAACAAATGCTGGGAAATGCCCAGACGAGCTGCTTGAAGGCAAGGAGAGCCGACGAGATCACTTCATATGACAGGACTCTCTTTTACTTGGCACTTTGGTGATTTGCAGCCCTGGCTCCCAGCGGTCTCTCTGTTTCATCAGTGCTCGGTGCCATGTTGCCAGCGCATGCCCTGTTGTTCTTGTGAAACGCTGAGCACGGGAGGGCGAAGGCCTGGCCGCTCAGAGGAGCAGGAAACACAGGCTCAGCTGTCTGAGGAGGACAGCAAGCAAGCAGTGCTCTTTCTTCTGTGTACTCTTTAGACAACAGGATTAAGGCCATCAGGCTGACTAATGTGGTGTTAAGTGAAAGCAGAATTTCCCCTCCCATGGAGAAGCAGGAGAACAATTGACTGGAGCTCTCTGTTTAAGCCAAATAATTCATGCTGATGTGCCAAATGTTTTTTCTTTTGCCTTCCCTAAGCTGAGGACTGCCAGCTCCTTACCAAGATCCCAAAGGTCAAGTGTCTACGAAACACCCGTCGAGAAGGTGAGTGTGGGAAGCTTTGTAGGTACAAAGATTTTGCAGATTTTCCCACATGGCCCTGTTTGCTTGCCAGCTGCTTACGAGTTGTTTCTTATGGTTACAGTTTGTTTTTTCAGAATAAGAGTTTGGTGTCCTAGTTTGGAGGCTCTGTGGAGGGAGAACCTGGCTTATCAACTCTCAGGCTTCAGGGCTCTCATTTCGTACTTTAAATAATGAGAAGTGGTGTCCAGAGGCCATGGCTAGAACAAGGACTGCAGCTTAAGATCTTTATGAATGTAGATGCAGATGTAAGTCTTATCCTTTTAAACTCAGAGGGCAAGATAACAAGCCACCTAGGAGATGTGGGAAAGGGAAAACCAATAATATATCTATCATAAATAGGTACAATTAAGGAAAGTTGTTTCTTATGTATCTCCTATGTGCATAAATGGTAATGCTGACTTTCCCATTAGCTCTTCAGTTTGACTCACATGTGCTGGCTTATTTCTAAACCTGTCAGTGCACAGCAGACCTGGAGCGAGGATCTGGAAGGGGAGACGGAAGTCATTGCTCAGTTCACAAAGGTCATCTCAGGTTGTGGGATGGTCTGTAAGAAAGTATGGAGACATCTGAGAGCCAGGTTGACATCTCTGACCACGGGACAGAATAAAGGACAAGTGGGAATAAAGCAGATAAGCAGTAAGAAAGGCAACAAACAGAGAGTAGAGCTTGGTCCCATGGAAGTGATGAAGGAGGCGGCAGGGTGCTCTGATGGGAGAGACACTGAGCAGGCAGCAGCAAGGTACCTGTGGGGAGGGCTGGGAGTGAAGGGGGACATCATCAAGGCAGGAACCAGATGAAGCTCAGTGGTGTGGACAGAAGCGACAAGCAAAGTCATTCTTTGTCTGCTAGGAGGGCTCAGCTGGCAGTATGTCCCCCAGGGGATGCCCTGCTAAAGCTGCTTTCTCCTCCTGATGAAGGCGTACTATAGGAGAACCACCTGCTCTTCTCCTGTAATGGCCATACAAAGTATTTTATTTTCTGAAGGAGGCTCAGCTGTTTCCCTTTCTAACTTTCCTGCTCCTCTGCTGTCCTTTCCTCATTGTAGGACTGATTCGCTCTCGGGTGCGAGGAGCTGACGTGGCTACTGCTGACATCCTCACCTTCTTGGACAGTCACTGTGAAGTCAACAGTGAGTGGCTGCAGCCGATGCTTCAGAGAGTGAAAGAGGTGAGCACCATCTCCCCGTCTGGAATGGATGGGGCTGAGCTGTCTTGTGCTGGTGGATCCTCTGCCCTCACATGCCATCAGCAGTGCCAGAGAGGACAGCATTCCTAGGTGCTCCTCACGTAGGCTGTTGCAGAGGAAGGTACAGCCTGAGCTAGATGGACAAGAGCTCCCTGATGGGTTTCTACGTTTTTCTGCTAACGTGGCAGGGCAGGAGGTTCTTGGTTACGGGATGCAACGGTGAGTGCTTGAACCACTTGCTTATACCTCAGGTCTCCTGCAGGTCCGGTGCTTCCTGTCCACCTGTACATAGGATAGCCACTTCAGTAGCACACACTGTGCAAATTTTCCATGGTTGCCATCTCCCTTCTTGCTGCTGGACCCTCCCCTCTGCCTTGTCACTGCCAAAACTTTCCTTCCATTAATGCTCTTGCCAAGCTGCCAACACACACCACCTGCATGCAGGCAGCTTCCTGGCACAGAGGAGCTGTCTCTGAGTGCAGAGATGTCCCTTTGCTCGTTCACTTGGGAAAGGATTGGCATGAGGCTGGAAGAGTGAAAATGAAACAGGGGTATTAGCAGCCATCGCCCTGACTGCACTGTAGGGCTGGAGGGGGAAGCATATGGCTCTGTTGTAAGAGCAAACTGGGGAGAAGTGATGGGAGAAGTCACAGTCATGCTTGCAAGTGGCAGGGAGTCATCCCCTCCTCTGAAAGGAGGATTCCGTGTAGTGATGGGCCCTGGGAGAGTGGGTGGAGGCTCTAATGCTGCCTTGTATTCATGTCTGCTTGGCTTAATGTGAAGGAGCAGGAGAAGGTGAACCTTCAGGATTTATGACTTAAAAGCTTCTACTTTTTATTCCTGCTCAATAAATCCTCCATCTCAGAAGCCCATAAATTGTTTACTTTACTACTGCCTCTTCAAGTCAAGCTGCAGCAGCAGCAGCACAGGACTATGCAGAAAGTAGGTCGCTAGTTTCTTCAGGGAAGGATCTAAGTTGCAAAAGCTTGGGTGCTGAGTCCGGTATTATTTAGAGGCCAGATTTCAAGTCAGCCTGTTTCTGACCTACTTCCTACATTTCTGATGTGAGTCCCAGTTCAGATTTCAGTCTTGCCCTACCCAGTCCTAGCAGTGGCTGGTTGGAGCAGTGGCTCCACCAGGCTGCCGGGTGGGTTCTGGCAGGGCTCAGGCTGCACAGACATGCTCTTGCTGTGCAGCCTTTGCAGCACAGAAGGCGATAAACACGAATGATAGCTCTCACCTAGGATGGGCCATCCTGGCTAAGTGCGCTACAGCAGGAGGAACTATTGCAAGGCACAAAATGAAGGTTTGATAGGAAAGGCATAGCGGCTGGCAGCTGTCCGATAACAAAATGCTGTTTCTGGCGTTGCCAGCTCTCTGTTTCATCATATATTTCAGCTATCACAAGACTGTCTTTAATGCCCTGTCTCATGATGTAGAAAAATTGTTATAATCTCAACTTCTACTTAATAAAAGAGTTGCAAAGGAAAACTGTAAATATCTATAACCCTTAATGCCAATAAAGTACCCTCAATATCTTAATATTGTAATATTATGTTTTTCTCAGTTTTCACTATGATTCTTGAGTGTGAGATCTTGAGTCATAGTACTTGTTAGGAAGATGCTTTACTAGTGAGTTGATCATTTCTAGGCTGATGATAGTGAGCTAATTCAAGGGTGGCTGAGCAGAAGGTGTGCTGTCAGTAGATATCAAAAACAAGCACAAAACCTGTGGGACAGTGCTTCATGCCCTGTGGCTTGGGCAGAAAACAAAGAGCTGTTTCTTAGCAGCACTCCTGGTGTTGGGGTCCCAGGCTCCGTTCCCTGCATCCATGGCGTGCAGCGGGCAAATAGCCATCATCTGCNTGCTGTCAGTAGATATCAAAAACAAGCACAAAACCTGTGGGACAGTGCTTCATGCCCTGTGGCTTGGGCAGAAAACAAAGAGCTGTTTCTTAGCAGCACTCCTGGTGTTGGGGTCCCAGGCTCCGTTCCCTGCATCCATGGCGTGCAGCGGGCGAATAGCCATCATCTGCATGTTTGGATGTAGTGGCCACGGATCCCTTGCTCAGCTACCAGAACTGTACCGGAGAAGCCAGACAAAGATTTACATGCGCAGCTTTGTGTTTTCTGATCTCTGGTAACTTTGCCAGACATTCAAGAAAAGCCTGACTTTTCTTTTTCCCCCCTTTCTCTCTCTCCCTCAGGATTATACCCGAGTGGTGAGTCCAATCATTGATGTTATCAGCCTGGATAATTTTGCCTACCTGGCAGCGTCAGCAGATCTGAGGGGAGGTGGGTATAATGAATGGCTTGTGTAAGTTAGGCCTGAGGGATGGTGCATGAAAAGTAATTGATGTTCTCTTCAGCTTTCTAAGAAAACAGTTATGATCTTTCCTGATGAGTTCTCTGTCCTCTTTTTCCTGCAACTTGCAAAGTCAGATACTCTGCAGAGTTAAAACAAAACCCAACTAGTGTTTTCCTCTTGAGCTTGCATCACTGTCACAACATTTTGCAATTTCAGGGCCCTGCCTGTGCTATGTGTACACTGGAGTCTTGACAGGCACTTCCAGTTGCTGCTTCTATCTGCCAGGCTATCTCATAGCATTTTCTGAAAAGCATTTTCACCTCTCTCCTGGCAGCTGAACCCCCTTGGTTCCTGTGGTCACCCACAGTGCTTGGTGCTCCTCTCCCGCTTCCATGGCTGGGGTTCACTGCCGCACTGCTTGCCTACCAAAGGCTACTTGTTCTGTGGCTACCCTTAACAGCGGTGTAATGTGAGTGACTGTGCTATGCTCAGCTATCCACCATAGGCCAACAATAAATAAATAGTAGTCTTGAAACAGGCGATGGTTACAATGATCTGCAGGCCTTTGTTCCCAGAATACGTCACATCCCACAAGGTCTTTTGAGTAAAGCCTCTTGACTTTGGCAGGCAGGGAAGTGTAAGACAGACTGGCCAAAACACAATTACATCTTACACTGACAACCCTGTCCTGAACATATGGAGTGGAATTGAGCAGAGATCTGTAATGCTATGGGGTCAGGATGCCAAGACAGAAGCTGGTGACTTCTTAGCTACATTAGGATAGACTCTTGCCATTTTGCGTAGGCCACGAGGGAGGTCAGGGAAGGAACGCAGGGATAGCCTGTGACATAAAGGTGGAGACTATCACTGAAGCTAGTAGAAAGACAATAACAAAACCTATTTGATGTGTGTTTTACCTTCTCAGGGTTTGACTGGAGCCTTCACTTTAAGTGGGAGCAGATTCCTATAGAGCAGAAGATGTCCAGAACAGACCCAACTCAGTCTATAAGGTAGCCGTCTGTGATGAACAGTGATGTACAGTCCTCCAAATGCCTTTACTAAGCCTTGACCTGTATGGCAAGGAGTGCACGTGGACTGCCTTGCTGAGGACGAAATGCCACAGTGTTCGCTTGATGATGACAAACTCTTCATGTTATTTTGTGAATGCATTGAGGTCTATACCCTAATTCTGAGAGTATTACTCCCTGAATATTGTAATAATAGGCATGCCACCTCTACAAGCCACCTCTTCTTCTATGTGTTTGGTTTTGTGGTCTCACTCAACACTCTGAATGCCTCAGAAATCCCTTCGGGGTTTTTTAATTACCTCCATCTTCCAGGTGAAGAATTAAGGAACGAAGCAGCTAAACAGTCACCCAGGAAGCGTAAAGCAGACCTGAGAACTTAATCTTGCCTGGTAATTTGGGCGCAGAATTATCCTGCCCTCCTAAATATGCATGTCCATGGACAAAACAGGCTCTGTTGGCTGAAACAGTTATTGCCAGCCTTGCTGCTGTGTATGTGGCTCTGAGGAATGTAGAATGTGACAAATCCCGATATAAAAAGCCGCTGTGCTTGTCTATATAGGCAGACAGCTCCCTGTTTGTAACATAAAAGTATCATTCAATTCCTCCGTGTAATTTGTGAGCCTCTGTTTTGTACTCCAGAAGCAACCAGCTTCCTAACAGAAGAGCAGTCCATTCAGCAAAGTCTTTCACACTGTTTCTGCTTGGTGAACACTGTCATCAGACAGTGACCCTGTCGTTCCTTCACGCTGCGCATATTTTTGTAAATGCAGAAGACACAGAATTACTCATGCAGTGCTTGCAGGACCATCTACCAAAGGCAGGAGGATGATCTGGTGAGGGGAATCTCAGAGGCCTGCTGCAGGTTCATATCCAAGCTCTACTATTTTTCTCTTTTAAATGAGACACGATTTGTCAAGGCTGGACAAATTGTCCCCCTTCTAAAATGTAAATGGTGGTTCTACGTATACATGTGATTATTTTGCGTGGGCTCGTGTTTTCTTTTCCAGAACCCCTGTCATAGCAGGAGGCATCTTTGTGATCAACAAGTCCTGGTTTAACCACCTGGGAAAATATGATACTCAAATGGACATCTGGGGAGGAGAAAATTTTGGTAAGTTAAGGGTGTTTCAAGGGAATGACACACTAATGCAGAACCACTTCCCAGACTTCATTGCCTACCAGAAATCTCCTTTTGAGAGATCTGATCTGCATGTCAATGTAAGGCTAGGGACATCGTCAGGTAATCCCCATGTTGGTCAGAATTGTATCGCTGTCAGCTTTGTGCAAAGTAGATGGAGGCTTTTTGCGATCTGGGGTATCACTCTCTTACAGGCATATGCACTATTATACGGGTGCTTCCGCAGTGCAAGTAAGAAAGAGGAACCTCCTGATTTTTAAATTGTTGCTTGTTTTTGGAGAATATTCCTCCAGTCCTTCACATGACAGTCTGTGTTGCCCCAGCTCTGAAGTGGACAGTCACTCTTACACTCTCTTCTTATAGCTGTTCCTCTTTGCCAGATGCATCTGAGTTGCTCTCCCAGCTTGATAGATCAGAAGGACGTTTTTCCTAATAAAACAGTCCTCTTTGTAAGTGGAATTTGGGTACAAATAGATTCAGAACGCAAACATTTAGAAGCCAACTAGGGCATCACAAACATCTGAGGAATTCAGAGGCCCAATGTAGTCTGTCCACTCAAGTGCTGTTATCTTACGCAGCATGGCGCTGAAACCCATGTCCTTGCACTTAATGGTACACAGATATTCCAGGCATCTCTCTTTGCCCCGTGTGAAGGCATGCTGCAATGTCACCAGGTGTTAGTGACAAAAGAAAGAAGAATACTGAAGAGAGGTTCACAGAGACCTTAAGTATTCAGGACGTTCATTTAGAAATGATGCAGGTGGACCTGAAGAGATAAAAGCCTTATTCTGTTTTGCAGTCAACTTAAACAGACTTTTCTGTAGCTAATGCTGCCAAAAAAAAATTATTCTGCTTCTACAGTTTCCATAAATGTCACACATTTGTACATAAATCTCCTTAAAGAAGAATTTATGTGGTGTTCTCTAGCATCTGGAGGACCAATTAGAAAGAAAGAAAGTGTCAGGAGGAGGAAGCTTTTGTTTCTCTCAGCACAGCTGGGAGAGCTGCCTCTTTGTGAAATGCACTCTGAAACCAGGAAATAATATTTTTAGCTGATAACAGAATATCAAGGCACCGCTTTTTAAAAGCAAAGTATCTAATAATGAGTGCTTCTGTTCTCTGATTTCTGAGCTCTTGCTTCAGTTTTATAATGTTCATGATATTAAAAAGAGATATTAAATGGGACTTGCACTGGGATCTCAGCAGTGCTAGTAGCATCCGCTAAGTACTGTAGGCAGAAGTAACAGGCAGCTTTTACCCAGGCATGAAGATCCCCTCTCCTGTGTGCCTCAGGCTCCTCTGCACAGCCAAACTCAGCTCCTTGCTGTCAGTAGCCCTGCTCCAGCTGCAGAGCCAGCCACTTGGCCATCCTGCCAGCCTCTGAGCCGCAACTGTGTAGAAGCTGTAAAACCCAAAGACGAAGAAAGCGTATTTCTTTAGGCTTTTCATTGTCTGCTTCTGCCCACCTGGGAGCCCAGTGTTGTTGTTTGGTGCGTGTGTCAGTAGCTTGATGCTAAGCAGAACTCTCTGCCGTAAGTGGCAGTAAATTACCTGCACACCCACAGCCCTTCTTGCACGTAGAGCTGATCAAAACCTCCACAGAATTGCTTCGTTCTCCTTCAAATTGTTCTTGCAAAGCCTGGCAGTGGCTGGGCCAGGCTGTGTGGGACCGGACCAGGTGTACAGGGCTTGCCAGTTTTGCCTTGTTGTGTGTTTTCCCTGTAAATTCACTGCACCTCCACTCTTCACTTAAGAGGGCAAGGCTAAGTGCACAATGCTCTGTTTAATGGGGCCTGTCCCTGAGCCGTGTTGCCACACCACCACTGTGATGATGGCAACGGGAAAAGACTGCTTTTGGTTTTTAAAACTAACTGTTGTTCAGCTCTTCGGCATAATGTGAGGCATTTCAAATGCCCCAACAAATCAAAAATCAAATCAAAAAACAAATCAACCAGTGGCTTCTACATCGAGCCTGTTGCTGTTGCATGGCAGAGGGGTAGAAGCCAACCTGTATTTGACAACAAAAAGTATTACTTTTCCTTGAAGTACCCAGAATGGTTGACTTACCTTCTTAAAAAAAGTTTTCTGTACTTAATTGAAAATTAGACTTTGTGATCAAGGAAAAATGTTGGTAGTGTTCTGAAACACTATTTTTACTACAAATTACAATTTTGAGTGGAAAGGAACTGTTTGGATAAGGTCGTCACTTGCAGGTGAGGTGGGAGAGTGGTTCTGACTAATTTGGGTGGGTGAGATTGGCCATTCCCTGCCCATGAAGGCCATTTTTAATAAATTTCTACTTTGAAACTTTTTTCCTGTGGGGAAACCGGACAAGAGAATATATGAGAAGGGCACAAAGCTGAACAAGATCTACACACACAGCAGATACACAGAAATGATCAGGCAGCCTAATATCTTTCCAGCTGGATGTGAGCTGGTAAACCCCTTTTTTTCCACTGTGGTGGGGAAAAGCCACAGTGATTAAGTCATTTAAAATACATGTAGACTAAGTCACATCCTGGAAAATACATTAGAGAATGGATGAAAGTCCTTAATAAGCTATATTTGATCTCCATTTTCTCTTCTGTGCCCAAAATCTGCATTCTTTCACCCCTTCTTTAAAGAATTCTGTCATTTACAAACCTGGACTTGCAGTCTGTCCGTGTGCCTAAGATATCAATATGGCATGAGGAATCCTTTCTTGGGAAACAGACATCACTTTAAGTTACATGTGCTAGATCGAGAGGCTGGTTTTTGTTCCAGGCTGGAGTGAGTCAGAACTTCATTCCAGCAGAGCACATGCCAGCTGGACACACCACCAGACAGAAACTTATGTCTTGGCCTTTTTTTTTTCCTTTTAAAGCCCTTCCTCTCTTCAAAGCTGAAACTCCCTGTTGAAAAGAGACTGGAAATAGTAAGCTCTAGCAAAGAGGGAGAGATAAGAGCTAGTACAAAATGTCGCAAAATACAGTCTAATAAAATGTTTTTTTACTTAGAAGCTAGATTAAGTACACCGTCTTTCCCCCGCAAAACACACTGTTTAAACAACCTTTCCCAGGAGCTGGAGAGGAAAGCTATGGAGAAGGATGAAGGCTGGGAAGATGTTAGTGTGTGTACATGCTTTGAAACAGTCGTTAGATCTGGATGCGTATTTTCTTTTTAATTTCTAAACATCAGAGCCCCATAATTCAGGCATTACTGGAGGGGGATCCCAACTGAGTAAAGTTTTTGAAGTAATCAATCTACACAATCCGAAGCCCTTTTGGTAAGGACTACCAAACTACCCAGCTAATTTTGATTTTCCTCCTTCCTTCTTCTCTTCTCACCGCCATGTGAAATGCAAATGGAAAACCGCTCCAGTGTGGCAGTGATTAAACTTGCGAGGACAGACCTGTAAGCTTGAGTGAGGTCACATCTCTTCTGTGATGCAAATAAGTGCCTGTACGTCAAAGCTCCATGTTCTTCTAATCTTTTAACAAAATGTTGAATTTAGCTTCAGGACCAGCTGGATTTCTTCAAGTAGCAGAGTTCTCTCCGTATTTTTATAGTCAGACTGATTTCTGCTCTCAGCAGGTCCCCCAGCAGAGGCAACTGGTGCCAAACTGTAACCCAGTCATCCGCTTTTTTTTTTTTTTAATTAGCAGAGCCAAGCAGAACAATATCAGCAAGATATCATAGGATGGGTAACGTGGAGATGTGAGGGAGAGGACTCTGCTCTAGACATTGACTCACCTCCTATGCCCTCATCTTGTTCTCCTCTTTCTCCTTGTCTCCTAAACTCCCTTTCTTCCTCACATGATTTGCTTTACGCAGTGATTATTCTTTTTTTCTTGCTTCCATGTGCAGGGCCGGAGAGTAACAAAAGTCCAAGACAAGGTGGGTGTGGGGGTGATCTCAGTCTGTTGCCAAACGCCATCCTGAAGGCCAGGCAGCAACCACAAGGAGCTGGTCAAAGGGAAAGGCGTCTCACTGAAACACTTGGGGGACCAAAGAGAGGAGTGAAACTGCAGAAGGCTAGGAAGTCTCTGAGCCACAAGGGTTGCCTCCATTTTAACAAAGGAAGGACAGTTTTTCCACTCTCGCCATGGCATTGCTTTTCCTGGTTTTGCTGTTGCAGGCAATACCTCTAGGGCAGAGGGGTGAGGTTTTCAGGCACGCTGCTGAAGTTGCCCTTCCTGGGAATGCTGCCGATCTGCCTGCAGCTGTATGACTCTTGGGGTCTCTTCCAGAGCTCTCTTTCCGAGTGTGGATGTGCGGTGGCAGCTTGGAGATCGTTCCCTGCAGTCGAGTGGGACACGTGTTCAGGAAGCGCCATCCCTATGACTTCCCTGAGGGCAATGCACTGACTTACATCAAGTAGGTGTTGGGTAGTTCCTTTTAGCAGCCAGGTCACTTTGGTGCTGGGGATGTATAAATAAGCCTGAATTCTTTGTTGTGTTTCTGCCTGATGACAGAGGAGAACAGCTTGTGGCTGAGCATCTTTTATCAAGGGAAGGAAGAGTTGCTGTTTTCTGTGAACAAAACCTGTTCCCTTCGCTGTTGTTTGTATTCGTGCGTCTTGTTCCTCCTTAGTCTGCAATGGAGAGTGGGGAGCAGGACCCCAGAGAGAGACCCTGGCCATTTGTGGATACTGCCCTATGACATGTGCCTGTGTATCTACAGTCCTTAGTCATCTCTGTTGTCTCTGAGCTGCTTTTGAGTCCAGAGATCCTACTGATCTCTGTGCTCTGAGACAAGCCCTGAGAACAACTTCCACTGCAGGACAGATGGGAAGAGAAAAAAGATGAGAGAAAGTGCTTCACAATGAGAGCAGTTAAGCACTGGCGCAAGGCTCCAGAGAGGTGATGAAATCTCCATCCTTGGAGTTCTAAAAATTCGACCAGACAAGACTCTGAACAACATGACCTAACCTGAAGCTAGGCTGCTTTGGGCTGGAGGTTCGACCAGGTGATACGTAGAGGTGCTTTCCAAGCTGAGTTATTCAGTGGCGTTATTCTGATCTGGGGAAGGGGATGCTGTAAAGCAGGGTGATGGTAACAGTCAGTCCAGGTGTGTCTGCAGAGGGAGCATCTGTGAAAAAGTCAGGGTAAACTGTGGCTGTTAAAATTTTAACTTCTGAAGTATCTTTGCAAGATTTTGTAAGCTTAACACGTCCAATCTGTAGCCATCTATACTGCCCACTGTGTTGCACGTGTTCATTTTCCAATGCCTGCTCGCTGGGAGGGCAGGTTCTCCAGCAGCACTCAGCAAAGCATCTCCTCATCCCCATGCAGGAACACCAAGCGCACAGCAGAGGTGTGGATGGATGAATACAAGCAGTACTACTATGAGGCCCGACCATCTGCCATTGGGAAGTCATTTGGAAGGTAAGTTGCCCCTTGGTAGGAAGGCTCTGGCAAGCCCCTTGCTAGCAAGAAATAGTTTTTGGGTCTTCTCTGGGGCTAAGTTTGGGAAGCAGAGATGCTCTGAATGGCTGGCTTGCTGAGAAGACTGCACCTTGAGTATCTGGCTAACAAGGTTTGCTTCTAATTAACTTTTTTTTCCCCTCAGAAACCCTGCATAAATCATTTGTTAGCAGAAGGCTAAAGGGATCTGTAATGAAATTAAAAGGCCAGACATTTTAAGTGGATAGATAAAAATATTTTCTAACACAGCATGCAGCTGGTCTGGAAATGTGAGCTATCCAGTTACTAGAGCTTGACACGAAGTTCTGTGTGGATGCAAAATCCTGGGGCAAGCACGGCTAGCTGGCATATGGGACAGGTTGCACCTGGTGTACTGCCCTCTTTGCTGATGAGTGAATGGGTGGTTTGCCTGGTTTGTAGGGCAGGAGAGGGCATGGCCAGTGGTGAGACATCTCATTTAGAAACACGGTCTTGTTGTGACTCATCTACAGCACCTGCTGAGCCCACTTCTGTGCAGAATTGTGCTCCTTACAGCACCTTTGCTAAAGCTGTCTCCAGGCCACATGGGATTAGCTGTTATGGGCTTAAGCATTCTTTGTGACCCAGAAATCAGTGATGGACACCAAAACCTGGGATGAGGGGAGAGCTTTCTCCAAGCGCTAACAAACCCCCGTAGCTCCCAAATAAACGTAAAATATCCCAGGAGTAGCGTATAACTGCAGGTTATATCTGTGGGTTATATCTGCAAGTTATATCTGTGAGTTACATCTGCCTGTGAGCAAATGACTGTTGTTGTATCAGCTTAAGAACTTGGCACACGTGGTTGTATCTCAAATGTGTAGCTACATGCACTGGGTAATGATGCATCTCCTGCTTATTTGATGACAAGCACTGGTTTGGTCTGACCCACATACACTTTTTTGTTGTACATCGTGCTTTATTATCATGATGCATTACATGTTTTTGTACAAATAGCTTTGCCTATCTAATTTATCTGTCTTTGAGCTGACTGCTGGGCTGGGGCCAAGTAGCAAGTAACCCTGGTGCTTGTGAAGGAAACCGGACTGTTGCGTATTGGACGTGGATATACTGCTAATGTGTTTTATGGCCAAAGGCTGCAGTTCTTGTTCACACAGACTTCCTAGTGGCTTTACTGGCAGCATTGGCTGAATAAGAGCTGGAGCAGAGCTGTAGGATTTGATTTCAGGCAATTTCTTGACTGTAGTAACAACCCTGTGAACCTGCATTAAATCCGTATTTTAGAATGCAAGTGCCTCTGACACCATCACTCTCAACTGGGCCTAAAATGGACCCTCCTTCCCCACAATTTTGATGTGAATATAGGATCTAAGTACATTCTCGTGAGGTACGGGCAGTATGGTGGCCTCTGTGGGCTGAGGATAGCAAGGAGCATGGGTACAGTTGAAAGTCCTTCCCAACAGACAAATGAAGCGGTATAGCTTGAGAGGAGTCCCTAGTGTCACTGTTCAGCAGGACTGCTTGAGGAAAGTCCTCCTCTTCAGCCAACTAAAGCCAAGCAAATCAGCAGTGGGAGGACTGCTGCAGCAGTTACTGGGATGCTGAGTTAATTTCCAGATATAGTCCTCCCCTTTCCCAAAACTGCCTAAGAACAAATAATTATGTTCTTTAGGTCTGAAACCCAATCTGAGCCTAGAGCTGCTGCTGTGTTCCCTCACCTCTAGCACACGTAGCTTAACTGTTTGTATATACCTGAGCACCAACACTTTCTAGGCCTTTTCAGGAGCTGACGGTTGGGCAAGTTTCATGGTATGCCTCTACAGGGGCACCCAGGGCAGAAACACTTTCATGGTTGTACAGCAGTTTTTCTGCAATGTGTTATTTAACACTGTAGGACCTGGGCCCTGCTGTTGTTCTGAGCCAAAGGAAGTGCACTAATTGCTCCCTGAAGGTATTTGTGTCTTCCTTTTCTATTTCCTGCCACTTGCCCCTCTGCTGCTTTTCGCCTCAGGTCACTGCTAGTGCTCTGAACCCAGCAACAACTAGGTGGGAGAATGAGTAAGGGAGAAAAGTCATACAGTCTCCCTCAAACCTCCTGGCTGATCTTCATCGTTCCCCTCCCTCCTGTTCACTTCCTTATCCTCAACAACCTGTGTTTCCAGTGTTGCAGACCGAGTGGAGCAGCGACGCAAACTGAACTGTAAATCCTTCCAGTGGTATCTGGAGAACGTCTACCCTGAGCTCAAGTGAGTTAGTTCTCTGCTTGTAGAAACCTCTGAAGGATCTGGGAGGTGGGTCAAAAAAGAGACCTATGCTTGGGAAAGGGTTTCTTTCCTCTGTTCTTTTTGGTGAGAAGCCTCCTGTGATCTCCTGGCTTGTATCATCACAACAACTCTGCAGAAAGTCTGTTGCTCCTGCCTCTGGGAGCCCTCTGCTCTGCCCCATACAGCAGTCCTTCAGAGATGTGCAACAGCGGTGTTTTCAGAGGTGCGGGGTGTAGACAAGTGCCAGAACACTACATCCCTCCCCGTTAAGGCTTGGTCTCTGCCCATTGGATGCTCTGCCTGGAGGTAGTTGAGCCAATAGAGCTGGACAGTCTCAGTGCATAGGTGTGGGTGGTCCAGAGAAATCCCTGGTGAATGCCAGAACCAGCTGTGCCTGTGGCTTCCCCTGTCCCAGATCAGGATGCAGTAGTGCATTGCTCTGCTGGGAGGTAGCCTGGGTAGAGCTGTGTTGTTAGCACTTGCTAGCTAACACACCCTGACAACACATCTCTACACCCCAGTCAGGCAAAGTCTGTAGCTAACATGGTTCGAGGCTAAAACATCCAGCTGTAGCCTTGACAGATCTTTCCTGCATTGCCACCAATGAGACAATGAATATGTGCTAGCCCTGGGAGGAAGACTCTGGAAAAGGAGGAGACAGAAGCAGGATAAATCAGTGTGGGTATGGCTTTTTACTGGCAGTGGCCTCTTTCAGAAGAGACATAACACTGAAGTGCATGGGCTGCACCTAAAGCACCTTATGCCTTCTGAAATGAAAGGCTACCAGCCCTCTGACCAAGTTCTCCATTGACTTTTGCCTCTTCCGGGCATTTCCAGTCGATAGCTACCATGATATTGTTCATTTTCTGTCAAGTAAAGGGGACTGTGTTCAGTAAGTGGCCAGTTACACCCTTCTAAATGTGTGTGGTTTGGACGTTTCTGTGTACGAAGTGTTATGCAACTGTTATTTTACTTGAAGGATTCCTGAAAAGGAGCTGATTCCAGGAATAATTAAACAAGGAGGAAACTGCTTGGAGTCTCGGGCACAGGATACCACAGGGAATACGTTGACTGGCATGGGAATCTGTAAAGGAACAGTGAACAATCCGCCTGTCACTCAGGTAAGGCAGACTTCAGTTTGGTGCTTTGCTCCTGCTTCTGTCCTTTTGATTACTGGTGAATGAAAAGGCATCTCTGGCCTTGGTGGATTTGTAGAGGTGAATGAAGGAAGAGTTTGGCCCTGTTAATGATTTTAATAGTAAGCAGAAAAAGAAGCTGTGCCCATCTCTTAGAGCTGTGTTGGCTCAACAGACCTAGCAGCCAGGCATGGAGTGGGAAGATTTTCATCACTCAAAGGCAGCAGGTAGCGCTCGAACGCTCAGCGGTGTGACTAGTCTGTGCAGTAGGCACGCGACCAGGGTTTGAGTCATGTAGCTGTTCCTACACAGACCGTTGCTTGGGTGTACTCTGTTTTGTCATCCAACCCATGAGAACCGGTGCTTTGGTGTGCTTGGCTAGTACCCTGGCACGTGGGTAAGAGATTTTTCCCAGGATCAGAAACGTTCCTTGGTCTGCCAGTTCAGCTGTAGCTGCAGATGGCTTGAATTGTGCTGTTTTACAGATGCATTTCAGTATAAAGCCCAAATAGAGTTTAAATAGCCAAGAGCCCAGCTGCAGAAATTTAGTGCAGCACTCCTAACTGCAGTGGAGCTGTGCTGGTTTATACTGGCTGAGGATCTGCACTCTGCTTCTTTTGGTGATGAGATGCAGCTTGAGAAAGTTAAGGGTCACAGGAGGGTATTTTATGCCAGAAAATACATATTCACATCTGTTAATTGTTGGAAACCAGTTTGCAGCCAGCGTTCAACATGCCATTTAATCTGACTCATTGTTCCATGTCATTACTGTTTGAAATCTCTGAAACTTACTGTATTTTGTACTTCTTCCTTGGGGAAAGTGTAATAATAATAGTTGATTGGGTTGGGTATCCATGTAGTGAGAGGAGGGAAAAATGAGGCTTGTGCTTTATGTGTGCTGGTGATATGTGTTAGCCCATGGATATGGTTGCACGTGTTGTGCTTCACTTGACAATCTATAGGTCCCAGATACGTGTTACAGAACATGTCTGGTACATAACATACACAGAAGCAGCTGCATGTCCTGTAAATCAGGGGTCAGGGTCCTCCCTGCTTTGTAGGCCTAAATCGGCAAAGCTGCAGAGCAGGGAGTTGCATGGGATCCAAGGTTAATCAGACAGCTCAGATGGTTGGGGAAGCCAGCTGCAGGCTTTGAAATAGTCATGATGCACCAAGCCTGAGCATAAACTTCTGATCAGGTGAAGAGTGCTGCCATAGACTTCCCAGGGAGCCTTTGGTAAGAGCTGAACAAAGGATACAAGTTTTTTGAAATACCTGGTAGAAAAAACTCTTTCTCCCTCATCTGATCACCATTATGATCCTAATAGAACCTTTCTTTTTCTTATGCTAAAGGAGTGGGTATTCAGTGACCCTCTAATTAGGCAGCAGGACAAGTGTCTTTCCATTACCTCTTTCTCTACTGGCTCTCAAGTCACACTGGAAGCCTGCAATCAAAAAGATGGCAGACAGGTAGGTAACTACACCTGTTTTTAATCCCTCCATTGCCACAAACCAGTGTCCCTACATCGGTGCAGCCTGCAGGGGCAAACCTAGTACAACCAAAGTGTATCAAGGTCCCTTCCATCTTCTGCATCTCCCTCTCTGATGTGTTTCGTAAGCTCGGATGTATGAGATTGCCTGCAACCAAAGCGGGGATGCAGACCACACTAGTGTGTAGGTGTCTGCTTTGCCTGGGCCCTTGGCGGTGTGGTTAGCTCCAGCTCCGTAGCACCCCAACTTCGCTCTGTTGAAACATGTATGTTCAGCCAGACCAGTGCATGGACGGAGCACAGCATCACAGAGGGGTAGATAAGCAGCAAATGCTCTGAGATACCCAAGGGAAGAGCAGTGCGTGCTATCATTTGTTTGCTTATTTAGAAGTGAGACAACTGTGTTCTTTTTGCTGTCTTTGGACATGTGAACAGACCTTTAAAACTGAGTGTGTGCAACTCATCTGAGAAATACCAACTGACATAAAGCACCATATGTTCCACCCAAACTGCTCCCTGAGGAAAAATACACAGCAGCGGTGTTCCCAACAAAATGCAGCTCGGTGACTCTTACGCTGTTTCCAAATGTGCATCCCTGATCTGTCAGGACACATAAGTCATTTTGCTTTACAGCAGAAGGTAAGAGAGAGCCTCTGCAATGACCAGGGTGCCCTCACAGAGACGCCATGTGCCTTTTTAGCAGAACTGGGCAAAACACAACAGGTGACAATGCAGCCCTAGCAGGCAGTGGACTGGGCTTGTTTCATCCCTAGTTTCTGTGCTTCCCTCTACACCGAGACAGAACACATTTTCTGTCATCTAAGGCTGTGCTAGCTCTGTGTTTTCTGACACATCTATTGTTTTGATAGCCCAAAGATAGGACGCGGCTCAGCTCGCTGCCAGTCCTCAGCAGCGTCCTCTTTTGTCAATACTTTTTAATGCTACACGAATCTCTGAATTTAGTTCTTCCTGAAAGAAGGCACTGAAATCCAGTCGTGCCCATTTATGGAAAGCCTGTGTAGACTTCTCTCTGGAGGGTTGGTTAATGCATAAATGTCTTGAAGAGTTGTCACCGCGAATACGCTGGGAAAACTCTGAGTTCGGATTAGCCTTGCAAGGACATCCCAGGTGGGCTGTGCTTGCCTGCTCCTTTTTCTTGTTGGTAATCACTCCCCCCCTTGCTGTGTAATTAGGTCACTTAGCTTCCCCTTAGGTGCCTTGCAGCGTTTTCCTTCCTGGCAGCAGAGAGGACTCTAGCAGCTGCCAAAATCAGCTGTCTTTCCCTGCCTGCCCTGTCATGGAAGGACAAGGGTTCCCTGAAGGGGGGTGGAGTGCAAGCCCTCTTAGCCAGAAAAGTGATTAGTCCACACTAACTCAAACAGGCTCATTCTGCTGCTGGAATAGGATTTATTGAGCCTTGATGTCTTCATTATATGCAGGCTCATTACACAGACATGCACACACACTTAAGGATGTGAGCTGTTGTTTTCCATTACCTTATGTGAACAAACTGCACTTAAATCAAGGTCTTCACCTAGCAGATGATTTAGCCAACTGACCTTAAGCGAGGATTTTGCTTAAGCACTTCAAATAGTTAGAGACTGATTTGAATCACAGCTGCCATTCCAAATCACCTTGCAGCTGAAGGGATGAGGTGGGGATGGGGTGGGAGAAGTGCATTTGAGTGTTGAATCGAATTTAGGCTGAAATGCTCTGAAATGTTGGGAGTTTTTTGGAACTCCCAAACTCCCATTTCAGATTTCTATTTATAGAACCAGTTCTACTTGCAGTGCTTAAGTTTGTTGTGTTCTTGGGGAATGTTGTTATGGTCCCTTCCTTCCATAAACACAACAGTAATTGCTGTTAATAGTGACATTGGATCTTAATAAGCTTGAAGACTGTCATCTTTGCAAACTATCCCATTCTCTCTCCTCCATCTCTTTTCTAGGGGGGCATCTGCATTTAGTGCAATGTTTTCTGCTTACTTTGGGAACTGACTCTTTCTCTGCTGGGTCCTAGCTAGACTGGAAAGTGAAGCTAAGAAATGCTATGGGGATCATCTGAGAGTATATGTCTGGGCTGACAAGGCATGTTTCTGGCAACAGAGAGCCAAGGCAGAGAGGAAGTCACATTCTTCCTAGGTTGGCAGCTTGCAGAACCCCGTGCCTTGGATGTCATCCAAGCCCAGCTCCCGATATTTGGGAGGTTGAGTTTCAAGGAGATGGCCAGTAATGTAGAAACTTTAAAGTGCAAAATGAAAGAGCAAAGCTGGAGGGAACAAGCTCCCTCAGTTGTCCTACAACTTGCCTGTCTCCGCGTGGGTACTCACAGCCCAAAGTGTGAGTGCTGAGGGGAGAGCAGTGTTTTCAAACTGCACATGGGCGTAGCCACTCCTCAGTTCAAGTGGGCTTCTCAGAAAGTCAGAGGGGCTGAGTGGGAGTGGAGGAGGGGAAGTTGAGCTACTTCAGAGAGGTGGAGGTGGCAATCAGGAGCCCCAAGGAGGTTGTCTGAGTGGAAGGGGGTGAGCCTGGGCAATGTGCGTGACACGTACAGTATCTTAAGAGGAGATGGTGGCATGATGAAAGCCCAGCTTTGAACATCTCTGGTGTCACTGTCACCAGAGGTCTGTGGTGGAAGACATTTGGACTTTACTCGATCTAAACTTCCCATCTATGTCTGAGTGATGCAAACCCAAGATTTCTGACAAAAGATGGGACAGGTGATGGCTTCATTTTTTACTGTCACTGAAGCAGATTGGTTAAGTCCTTATGACAGCACCATACGGCTCCTAAAGCTGCTTTCGGCATTCAAACATGCTGAATCTATGCCCATGCTACACAGCTGTTGTGCAGTAAGTGTGTCCATGGGGCAGATAATTTTGGTGTTATTTTTGAGTGCTAATCACAGTCCATCTAACATGTATGTAATACTCTAGCGGAGGCTTTACAGTATTGTGAGCTGTATCTAGAGTATTCATTCAAAATTAGTCTAGAACTTTGCAAGGAGGAGGATACGAGACAATGGTCACGATTCAGATGGGTTTTGGTTCTGTCAGACTGTTCTCCCTTGGGTTGAAAGGAACCAGGAACAAAATCTAATTGGCACCACAATCCCGTTGATCATCCAACAGCAACAGCTGGCACTGGTAGCAGAAGACCAGCCAAGAGCTATTCTGCATAATCAAAACTAGATTTCAAAGCAGATGGATGTTATCCATAATGTTATTTGGAGAATAGCATTTTTTAGTTGAATGCACAATAAAATATTGCCTTTAGCTTTGGTTTTGGCTCTGACTGACGGTGGGAGTGGCATTTTAATTTGTATTATAGTGAGGACAAATAGAAGGCAAAGTGAGAGTCAGACACTCAAACAAGAGAATGAAAATGAGAAACACTGGCATAGTATTTCCCAACAGAGCAAGAAGCATTCTGAGAAATCCTATTAAACATCCATATGTCATTAAAATCTACTGAAGTAATGTGACCTCAGCCTGAAAATGAGGACACTAAGTTTTCTTGTGAAACAAACAGTATTTGAAGTCCCATGTGCCTTTGGACATGATTCGGAAATCTTTCCCATCTTGCTTCTCAGTGTATCATATTACCTGAAGTGCAGGCAAATGCAACTTTATATAGACTATTGGAAAAGAGGAGGAGTGAAAACCTGTCTGTTCTGGAAGCACCTGACTTTTGATTACCCTGAAAAAATTACACTAGTGTAAACGTTTTCAGCTCTTGTATATATTGAGTATAAGAGGACTGGCTATTTCTGACTGTTCTCTTAGTAATTGTGCATGGAGTGCTTCTATGCAGCCACCTCAAAGTACTTTACGATGATAGATAATAAAGATGGAGAGCGAGCTTTTCAGAACAGTGGGGAAAATTTTGGTCGACATTGGGGAAGAGGATGAAGACGCAATAATTCAAAGAAAATATGGATTCTTATTTTTCCATCTCCACTCCAAGACTGCTGTGACCAATAAACGGTATTATCTCCATCTGCACAAGAAAGGTAGTCCAAGGAAGATTTTCAGACCAAAAATTTTCAGATTGTATAATGCTTGTATCTTCCAAAAGCTTTTCTTCCAAGTTCAGGCCAGTCATAATGTCTGAGTGTAGGAGAGGAGAGGACCCCCTGTGATGTTTGGCTGCGTGTGCAGGAGATGTCTGCTCTGTTCATTTGTTTTTCTTAAAGATGGGCATCATCACTGTTATTTAAAAGTTAGGTGTCCAGGTCTTGTGGTCTGGGGAGAAAGCTGGGCCCTCCCAGAAAATGCTTGTACCCCTCCATAAGTATGTCACCAGGTGACTAGTTTAGACTAAGTTGCCCAGCTCTGAGGTGACTGACGTTGGGAGACGAGCATCCTGTCTTCTGTTTCCACCCATTCCTACTGCCCACCCTCCTCAAGGGTCTGAGATATGATGTGTACCTACAGGGTTAGGTGTTGGGCTGTCTTTGGTAATCCTGTGGTCTGGCAGCCAGGCAGGAGGGTCTTGTGAAAGGTTCAGGTGAAGTCAGGGGAGTTGCTCTGGTATCTCACAGATGGCAGCAAAGCACAGTTTCTGTCCAGAAAGGGTAGAATCCGCCATTCTGAAAATACCACTTCCATGTGTAATGAGGAGCTCTACTTTGGCTTTTAGTGTCAGTATGCTTTATAATAGCTCCATGCATGGCACCTTTCTGCAGCCCAGATGAGCCTTACATTCTACTCTGCCACCTTTTCAGCGTTTCTCCTCCCCCTTCACCATTCTTGCCCCACTTTCTGTTCAACATAGGGATCCAGGGTGACTTGAAATGCTGGATTTTCCAGTGGTGTTATTCACTGAGAAGCTGATCAATTTGGTGTAGTTTGTTAGCAGCAGAAAATGTGCTCTGGTGAGTGTTTGCTGGTGTCCTGCTGTGTCTATTGCTGTAGACTCTCTCTACAGACATGACAGTGGGTACCTACTCAGCGTGGATAGAGCACAGAGCAGCGGGGCTTTGATCTGGAGGAATAACATGAGCGAGCCTCCCAGTAGTGCTAGTTTTGTCCTGAACGGCTAGAGAGGAGAAGAAAACCAGTGTCTCTTGGTAATTGCCCTTGTCCTCCATCTCAGATCTCATAACAGCATACTCCTTTACAGCAGGGTCTTCTGGTGAGCTGTGGGCTGTGTGGGAGAGGCGGCTGGTGTGCGTGCTCTAGCACAGGCACAGAGGAGGGAAAAGGAGGAGGCTGGGAATTCACAAGTACAGAGAGGCAGGGAAAGGTGGAGGGCAAGGAAGAGTTTCCCTTTGCACAGTGGGTATGCTTTGGAGAAGGTCAAGAGGCTCTTCACTGAGGTGTCTGTGACGATGGGAAACAGTGGTGGGGAGGCCGTTGTGCAAAGATTGCACCAGCTAGGCACAGTGTGCTGCTTTCCAGGGGAGAAGACTTCCTGCTTTCTGCTCCATCATTACAGCTGCTGCTTTATTGTATTAACTCTTCCTCAGCTGTTTGCAGGGAGACTTCTGCCAGATGAGAGCCAGGTGGCTCTGGGACCTATGTAGGCATTGGGTTGCAGCAGCTGGTGAGGGCATTGCAGTGCACAGACTGTGCTGTGTCTTCCTCACCATCATCACTAGAGTCCTCTGCCCCCTTGCCTGTTGAAACCAGATTCTTCCCAGTGCACAAACAGCTTTCCCTTAGTCCTGTCAGTCAGGGCTAGCAGTGCTGGCAAAGTGATCCTGCTTCTGATATTTAGTCTTGAAGGAATGTGTGATACAGGAGCAACAGATTACTCTGAGCTTTGCAACTGCCCTGCCCTCCAAGAAACGTAACCAACACACAGATTTGGAGGAGAGCTGCCAGCGGTATGTGAACATAACTGGATGTCTTAAACCACACAGCATGTGGTAATCTGTTTGCTGTGTTACCCAAGAATTACAACGTTGGTAGATTTTGACATTGTCTGGATATTGTAGGAAATTTTTTATTCCCTTTGCTTGTCATTTCTGCAACAGCCTTGAGATCCATCAGTGTTGTCAAGCTGTTTCTTTTTCTTCATCAATCTCGTGGATTAGCCAAAACATCCTCATAGTATTCCTAAGCTGTTTACTGACTGAGCACCCAAACCCTAATTGTAACTGGGTCATCTGTGTGACTGGAAAGAGTGATGGGAAAATCCCTGGAGCACTCAATCCAATGACCGGCTAATCTCAGCGGTGCTCCACTGACGGGAAATGGCACAGCCTCACCCAGGAGATCCCAAGTCCACAGACTC
The DNA here is from genome assembly GCA_013398225.1 of Steatornis caripensis. NCBI lineage: Eukaryota > Metazoa > Chordata > Aves > Caprimulgiformes > Steatornithidae > Steatornis > Steatornis caripensis. The sequence goes on along the minus strand of VZSC01016849.1, from coordinate 130,029 downwards.
ATTTCAACTTTTTTTCTCTTCACTGTCAGTCACAATGGTCCCAGTTCTTTTGAAGCAGGGATGGAAGGTACAGCCCTTTCTCGGCAGAATTTGCAATTCAAGGTCAGGGCATATGTTCCTGGAAAGCAGCACAACCAAAGTGGATCTTCATGAAAGGGTTGCATGTGGGACCTCATGCATGTGCTCTGAGGGGAGCAGACCCAGAGAACAGCGCTGCAGAAAGCAGAGTAATATGTACCAAGAAGCTGTCAAATGGATGCTTATACACTGAAATGTTGGCAGGACAGATAAGATTACAAAGAAGAGTCAGCTGAGAAGCATGCAGAGCTATCAGGAGCTTTCAGTGTAGTGCTGATAAAAATGTTGAATTTGTTGAGAGATGAGGGGACATCCAAGAGAGTGAGATACAATGTAGTCACAGAATCCCAGACTGGTAGGGGTTGGAAGGTGCCTCTGGAGATCCCCCAGCCCAACCCCCCTGCTAAAGCAGGTGCCCCCAGAGCAGGGGGCA
>VZSC01016849.1:98347-128652 GCA_013398225.1 Steatornis caripensis | reverse complement strand
TTGATGAATACGTTGAACAGGACTGGACCCAGCACTGACCCCTGGGGAACACCGCTGGTCACAGGCCTCCAACCAGACTCTGCACCACTGATCACAACCCGCTGAGCTCTGCCATTCAGCCAGTTCTTGATCCAACTCACTGTCCACTTGTCTAACCCACACTTCCTAAGCTTACCTGTGAGGATATTGTGGGAGACAGTGTCAAAAGCCGTGCTGCAGTTAAGGTAGACAACATCTACTCTCCCCTCATCTACCCAGCCAGTCATGCCATCATAGAAGGCTATCAGATTGGTCAAGCATGACTTCCTCTTGGTGAATCCATGTTGACTACCCCTGATAACCTTCTTTTCCTCCACATGCTTAGAGATGAATTCTGGAATGAGCCGTTCCATCACCTTTCCAGGGATGGAGGTGAGACTGACTGGCCTGTAGTTTCCCGGGTCCTCCTTCTTGCCGTTTCTGAAGATTGGAGTGGCGTTGGCTTTCCTCCAATCCTCAGGCACCTCTCCTGTTCTCCACGACTTTTCAAAGATGATAGAGAGTGGCCTAGCAATTACATCCACCAGCTCCCTTAGCACTCGTGGGTGCATCCCATCGGGACCCATCGATTTGTGGGTGTTCAGTTTGCCTTCTAAAGGTGATGGAGAGTGGTTTGGCAATAACATCTGCTAGCTCCCTCAGCACTCGTGGGTGCGTCCTATTGGGGCTCATGGATTTACGGGCATCCAGTTTGCCTAAGTGATCTCTAACCTAATCCTCCCTGACTAAAGGAAAGTCTTTCTTTCTCCAGACTTTCTCTTTTACCTCCAGGGTCTGGGAATCCTGAGGGCTGGCCTTAAAGTCAAGCAGCAAGAAATGTGATTTTTGCTTTCTGTGGGTGGGTTGCTTTCCACGTTGGGAGAGTTTTCAGTACTTTGCTTTCTAATGATTGGAAAGAAACCTTAGAAGGGTTTCAGGTTTTGACAGGTATCTGGATGCATAGAGATGCAGGACGAAGAATGGCAGGGAAATTGGGACTATAATGTGAATACGCTTTTGAAAATGCCACTAGTTGCTGAGTTTTGTGTTGTTTGCCTTCTAGATGCTTCTGAATATATGGCCCTATAATTCAGCTAAGCTCGAACTCCAGGTATCGTTAATACAGGAAACCAGTGCTTTGGAGATGCTGCCCATACTCAGATTTTCCGTCTCCCCAGTTGTAGGGGTTTACTTGAGGTTTATGCTAACTTTTCCCATCCAGCTCCAGTTCCCTGGTGAATGGGAAGTAACAGCATGTTTCTTCTCTGTCTTCTCACAGAAGTGGAAGATGAAAGGCAGTTTCATTCAACACTTTGTCAGCGGTCTCTGCCTGGAAAACCAGACCGGGAGCGTGGTGACCAACCCTTGCCAAGCAGATGTACCTGGCCAACAGTGGGAGATACTACAAGCAACATGATGGTAGCACAGAGATCTCCTTGTTTCTTTGTGCATGAGACTTTGGGAACAGAGGGAGATCGGGAAAGGGAGGAACGGTTTTTTATGTCTGACCCTAAATGTTTTCATTGTGCCCATCTGCAAGCCACCATTTCAGCTGAGCACTTAGTGTTCTTGAGCTTTTCAGAGAAGAAGCTAGGGGTGAGAGGAGATGAGGAGAGTTGTTGAAATCTTCCCATCTGTTGTCTTAAGTTCTCCTTTGTAGCTGATGTCTGTGCACAGCTGCACCCAGAGAGGGGGGAGGACGCAGCCCAATACTCAGAGTGACTGGAACTGCCTCGCAGCTCTCCCCATCCGTTCCTTTCTCTGCCTCCAGAGTCCACGACCTTCAGTCCAACGGCTTAAACGATGCTTGTACAAACATTGGTAGCTCTGTGGCTTCCCTGGCTTTTTGCTCTAACGTCATGCATCATTGATGCACGTGCGTCTCTCAGTGAGGACTGGCTGGAAGAACAGTCATCGTGATGAGTGGAGGGGCTGGGAAGGAACCAGCAGACCCTGGGGGCAGGTTTGTAACCTCTTTGTGGTGGCCCGTTCCTTCCTCTGCCCGCAGCAGCTGCCCTACAGCCACATGGGCTGAGGTTGGGAAATGGGGCAGAATGCTGACAAGAGAGCTGGAAAAGTGGCGATCTGTTTTAGCAGCATAACCAGGGATTGTTTTGGAGCCTATTCCCTGTTGAATTCCTGCTTCCAGTTTTTTACGGGTGGAAGGCCAGCCCTGCCTTCGTGAATGATCCAAGCCCGCAGGCAGCCCAGCTGGACCTGGGTTTAGGGTACCAACTCCTGCAGAGCTGGTCAGAGACAGATGCCGACACTTTGGGGTGCAGGGGAAGCTGGGACTGTTCTCTGGGTGCTCTTCCTGGTGCTACCAGACTCTGCCCGCTGCACCCCACACCAAAGGTGGCGCACAGAGCTGTGTGGGCAGCACACGTGTGCTTATGGTGCCGCTGCACTTGGCCTGTGGCAAGAGCCCACCCAGTTCCCCACTGCGCGAGGCAGAAGGGGCCAGCCTCTAGGTCATCACAGGTTTCCTGCTGCTGGCTGGATGGGAGCACAGCCCTCTCGCTGGCTCTGCGTGGCCCGTGTGAACGCAGCCCGGCATGACAAACCACCCAGTCCCTGTCTAGTTGCTTTTCCCCCCCCGTCTCTCAGACAGAAGAGGCAAAAAGGCCCGGGGCTCCTCCACTTGCGACGCCCAGCTCTCCTCTGGGTGGGCACCTTGGGGAGGTTAGCTGGTGAAGCTGAAACTGCCCCCTGCACAAATGCTGCCGCAGTATAGGCCTGCCCTGAGACATCTCTCCTTTGTGTTCTGGAAATACTGAAGACAACTGGTATCTCTAGCTAGCATTGCAGTCCTGCTTCCAATTACCAGTCAGCTGTAGCTGAGTGTGGGTTTTCAGACCTGTCAGGGGAAGCTTACCTTTTAAAATTAAAAAAAAAAAAAATCCCTGCAACGTTACCTTTTCCTACGAGATCTGTTACATTTTCCTTCTGGAGCTAGCTCTTGTAAACCAACCCTTCTCTTCAAGAGCCTGGCAGGGGAACCAGACACTGGGGCCACCTTCGGTGGGGAATTGCATGCCTGGATCCTTTCTGATCTGGTGTAAAACAAAAAGGCTGTTCATTTGGATTCTGAACAGCTGGCTGCATTTGATTGTGGTTGTGTCCCTTTTAAATTCTTTCTCCCAGCTTGGTATTAGACCAAACAGTTGACAAAAGAACGGATACTGTTCTTCATACATTGCATGTGCTCAAAAGTGCTTGTGTGAGAACTGGACAATTTGTTTTCTGTTCTCAGTTCTTTTATTAAAAAAATTAAATCAGCCAGGCGGCAGGAGCTCTTTTCCTGTTTCCCCCTTCTCTTTGACATCATCTTACCATCTCGACACTGATTAACCAGATGAATGACCTGCCTGCACTGTGAAAACTCAGGAGGCAGTTCCCTTTGGTTGCAGGCTCGCTGCATGGTGCAGCCGCGCTTCTGTGTGGGAATGGGGGCGCTGACTCTGCAGAGATTTCTCTTTCCCTATATAAAGATGCTTTGGGCCTGAACCACTGAGGGCAGGAAAGAGCAGAGAAGGAAAGAAAATAGCCTAGGAACAGAAAGAGGGCAGGGCAGGCAGACTCGTCAGAGGGGAGAGATGCCATCCTACTAGCAATTGCTTTTTTTAAACAAGAATATGCAGGAGATGCTGCTTCCAGAACAAGCATCATCAGGCAGAAGGAGACAGGAACAATCAAGTTCTCACGTACCTGGCTTGAAAAAAGGTGGTGCAAAGACAGACGAAAGGCCATTGAGCAGGTACTGTATGTAAGCTCTGTATACAATGAAGTGCGAAAGGATTACGTATTTTCATGAAAATGCATCCTAAGTGGACCATCTGAGCTTCCCCCATTTCACTCTCCAGCAGCTTAAGGGTTGCAGCTAACAGCATGTTCACTCCTCCACCAGGTACTGCTTCCTTCCTTCTTGCTCCCACTGTGCGTGTGCAGCTTTCTTGCAGTTCCTCCTTCATAACCGTACTGGGACTAGGACCCAGCTCCTCTACAAACAATTCTCCTGACTGCTGCAGACCGCAGGAGCCCTGCTTATATACAGTCTCCAAGCTTTGGGCCAGCCCTGATTCAAAGGGCTCTCATCAGCACGCTGGCTACTGCCCTTGACTTTGTGCTTGGCTCCAATGTTGGAGGTTACTGACTGCTCCCGGAGCAGAGGTACCTGGACTAGCTCTGTTGGTTGGTGCCTCTCCTCCCACTGCTCACTGCCTGGCAGTGTGAACTGGCATCCATCTGGGGCTGTGAGCTGGGACAGCTGAAGATTGGATGCTCTCCTTCTTCAGGTGCCCTGGCCTGAGGGACAAAAGGGAAAAGGTGGGCATATGCTAGATGTCAATAACTTAAATTGGCCCTGGAGATAAGGGCTAGCAGTGCCCGAGCTCTACATGGGTTTGGACTTGTTCTGCTGAGGTCACCTCCCCACTGTTTGCTCTGCTGTCAGCTAATTCCCTGCTCACAGGACCTTCCTGCAGGCCCAATGCAGACCTCCCCCCGCATCATTTTCTGGAAGCCATTGGCTTCCAATAGATTTTAGCAATTGCAGAAAAGGAGGTGCATTACAAGAGGCTGCTTTCAAGTGTGGGCAAACTAAACTTCTCCTCAGAATAAACAGCGTCCTGTCCAAACTCATTATTAGCACACTTTGTGTTTCCCTTACACCGAAGGAAAGGAGGAGCAATGTTATCTGTGCTTTTTTCCCCAAGGTCCACACAGCGCCGTGTTCTGGAAGAGGACTCTGGTGAGGTTTTTGAAAGCAAACTGACTGAGCCCTCAGTTTTGGCCCAGGGATTCGTTTCTTTAACAGTCAGAACAAGCAGCTGCTCGCCCTTGTTTTCCTGTTTACTTTGAGCAGCCCCCTAGACTGTCAAGACAGAGCATTTGCATTGGTAATACCTTTTAAGAAAGCTGTTATTGTATCAGATCATCCAATGTAATTTAGTGTGCTGTGAACCAATGGGGGTTTATTTAAGAGGAGCTGAAACTACTGTTGTACAGAAATAAGTTTCAAAAGGTTTATTTTCCCCACTCACTTGTAAGGTGCACTTTGCCAGATGTAATTTATGTAGAGCCGAGATTTGTTTTCCCTTTTCTTGAAGAAAGCATGTGCCAGAATCTGTTTAATGCCTGGAATAAAATCCACTTTCAAACAAGTGTTTCGGCCTGTTCTTATTCCCCCTTACTTCCCATCGGAAAAGAGCCTCCATCCTTTCTCGCCTGGTCCCTGCCTCTGTCTCTTGCTGGGTTTGTCTCCCCAGACGTACATATGCCAGTTCTTTGGATGGGTTCCTGGGTTGCTTCTAGAGGGACGCTGCAGGAGCTGGCGGAGAGATTTCTAGGATACAATGGCATCTCAGCTGAAAAGGGCTGAAGAAGCCCTCCCCAGCCGGCGAGGCAGCAAAGTATCCTTTCCAGCAGAAAGAGCAGTTAATGGACTGGCTTTTACATGCTGAAAGAAATAGCTGGAGATCGAGTGAATTAATTTTTCCTGACTCCCTCCTTGATCTTTCCCTCAGCCTGTCAGCCTGCCTGTTCCTTACTAAGCTTCCCGAAGGTCTTGCTTGTGCCTCTATCTTGAGGGCAGGGAAGCATCACCACCCACCGATGCCTCCTAGCGTGTGCTTTGCTGAGCCTCGAATACTGCAACTCCCCAGGTAGGCTGGTAAGCTTTCCTAATCTCACCTCATTAAAAAAACCCAACCTAGCCAGCAATGTCAATTTGAATGCTTTGAGTTTAAATTCAGGGCTTAAGTGCCTGGTAGTTCAGCCACAAACTAGGATCAGCTGGCTCTGCTTCTGCGGAAGGCAGCTGTGCCAGAGCCTCCGTCTAGGGAAGGAGGGTGAAGGTGTGCTGGAAGTTAGCTGGGGAGGGGGACCAGTGCTTCCCTGTGCTGCCTGGTAATGTATCTGGTGTTTGAGTGCTGTAGGAACTCGATAAAAAAGAAAATAGTTGGGGCTTTCTGTCTTAGTGCTGTTTCTGTAGCAGGACATCCACTGGGCTGTGTCCCTGGAGTCCTGCCGTACACATCCTGAGCGATGACCGCTGTAGTGCCCTAGAAAACAGGAGATTCTCAGGCTGTGATGGTGGCCAGGAAGACTTTAATTAGTCCTGTCTAGGCAAATGAGATACTGATCTTCTGAAGAACTGAACCGAGGGCAGGGCGGGGGGAGAAATGAGTGAGGGACGCATTCCCCTCTGAGGAGGACAGGGTCAGATGTGCAGTGATCTGGCACATAAACGAAGAGGAGAAGAGCCTGGAGTAGAAACAGCTGCATCAAAGGGGTCTAGAACCAAATGCGGGGAAAACTATAGGGGAGTCGTTTCTTTGCGGGTGTTTAAAAACAGCAGCACCACATCCACAGGGGTCACGCGGTAAGGTCAAATTCGGTAAATGCTTTGTCTCAAAAGGCAAATAAAGCGTTGTTTGGATTTGTTGTGGGGTGGTTTGTTTTTTTTTAATACTCAAATAGTTCATTTTAGCACTCGCAAAGCAGATTGTTTTCTTAGAAACAGAGATGTTGTCCAGGCTTTGTTCAGTAAGAAAATTAGGCACTAGGAGATTTCCTTTTTCTGCAGCCTTTTAGAAGGGACTTGCTTGATACAGAGACCTTTCGTGAGTGTCTCTTCGCTCTCAAACCCTTCTGCTGTTGGGCTGCAGGGGGTGCGGAGGTGGATCTCTCTGCCCCTCTAATTGGATCTCTTCAGCATTTTAGAAGAACATACTGATTGCAGAAGTGCCTGGAAACCTGACTGCTGCTCTTCCCTTGGGCAAGCATCCTAATACACTTCTTGCATCCTTTCTCTTTGGTCTTGTACTGCTTGGCTAAAACAGCTGAAGAGCTCCTGCATCCCTCGCTCTGAGGGGGGGCTAAGATTCATTTCTTCGTTGTGGCTTGTGAGCATTTTAAAGAGAAGCAAAGAAGCCCCAAAGAACCGCAAATGTTGAAATTAGGTGTTTAGATTTACCTGAAACAAAACTTATTTTCAGTCTGTTTATTTTGCTGCTATGGTAGCAAAAAATCCTGTGAAAATAAACAGGGTGTTTGCAGCATGCTGGGCTTCTGGCTCTGCTTCTCCAGCGGAGAACTCGTGCCCACGCGTGGACAGGAGGCGTTGCCCCTCCGCCACTCTCCCACCTTGGGTGCAAGGTGGCAGGGCTGTCATCCACATTTCTAGGGCTTCGTTTCTGTAGGGTGTTTTGCAAACCCCCGTGATACGGTCCAGAGCCGCATGAAAAGCGTTTCTGTGCCGCAGCGTGTTGCAAAGGAGCCGCTGGGTAGTGGGAGGCTGGGTACGGGAGGGGACTGAACAACCTTTTGCTTTTGTGACTGATCAGTGTCTGTTTGAGAAATGCTGCTTAAATCTCACCTGTGACTGTGGTGAGTAAAAACGGGCCAGAACAAGGTAGTATTTCTGTACGGGAAATGACACCGGGTAAGTCTTCAGACCTGCCTGTCTTTGAGTTGGGGACATCCCACCCGAATGGAAATAGCGGCTTCTGCTTGCCATATCCATGAAACTTGTGCTTTACAAATCCGGGTCATTAAAATAAATCCAGCTTTATCTGTACTGCATGGTGCAAAAAGAAGGATAAGAGAAAAGATACCAAAATAATCCACTTGGGACAAAATCGTGTTTTAATGTGATTTTGGTGGAAACCAGCTTCTCTGGTTTTGATTTCCGTGGAAACCAGTACAGTACATGCTGCTTACCACTGCCTGCAGTGGGGCTGAGCTTGGCAGTACCAACAGTAGCGGCGTGCTGGGTGATGAGCTGGCCAATGCCTAGGGGAATGCTCGAATTCGTGAGCATGAACTGAACAAAATGAGCCACCCATGGTTGTCTCCGCACCTCTTGATCTGTCTCAACTTTCTTTTCCCAAGGGCTCTTCTCCCTGAATTTTGTGGTCAGAGCCCAGGCCTGCTTTGCCTTCTCCCTGTCTTGGTCTCAATCGCTGTGTGGATCTCAGGATTGCCTTCTCTGCAGCAGCCTGAGCTCCCCGTAAGCGTGGTGACAGACAGCTCCTAGAATGGTCGTGAGCTCTCACAGGCTTCACCACAGCTCTCGAGATCCCTCTTCGCCTCCTGCCCTGGCTTGTCTTTTCACTACCCCATGAGGCTGCCATGGGGTCTCCTGATTGATTGTTGTTTAGTTTTAACCTGTAGACACGCGGCTGTCTGCTGTTGGCTTCCCTTCAGCAGCTGGGTGACCAGAACTGGCCCTGCAGTATAGCTGTATTTTGGAAGTGACCACAAAGCTTTCAAAGAAGTGGGGCAGCTGCCAACGAACTAGAGAAAAGGTGACATCTTTTCATGTTTCGCCAGAGTTTGTGTGAATTTCTTCACTCACAAAAACACCTTGTTCCCCGGTCCTCCCAACATACGATGAGGGCAAACCAGAAATCGCGTCAGTGCTGGTGTGTTTTGAAGGCGATGGTTTGAATTTTGCCCTTGCTAAAAAGAAGCGGTGTTGTTCCTAGTGTTCTGGCAAGCAGAGAAGCAGCGGAAGGGGAAGTGCTGAAATAGGTATGAGGGCGCTCAAATGTGGCCGTGGCTTCCAGAGTAGAAGAAATGGGAAGACGGCTGATGAGTGCCTTTGAGCCCGATCAGTAGTAGAGCAGCGGGGTAAAGAGGAAAGGGGTGTGAAAGGAGCAGGAGCCTTCCTGTGATGGCTGGGGGTGTTTCTAGGACAAGATGACTGTGGGTCAGGCTCTAACAACATAGACCTGTCTCTTGTTTCTAATCCCTGCTGCCCTTAGCCCTCTGCAAGCTGTACCCCTTCTGTTTCAGGGGACAGCTTGGCCCATGCCCGGCAGCCAGCGAGACTTGGAATAACGGAGCTCAGGCTGTGACTTTCAAGCCTGGCTCCCACCGAAGGGACGTTACGCAGCCAGCAGCGAGGCTGCGCTGGTATGACGGTGTCTGTGTCTCAGGCTGCAGCAGAAAGCGGGGCACCGGGGTGAGCTGAGGCTCAAGTCCCAGCCTAGATGTTTGACCCGGTTGTACCCCCACCTGCTTCTCTCCTTGGCTTTCTCTGAAACATGCTCCTGAGGTCTTATTTCTTAGGATCTCAGTGAGGCTCGGGCAGCCCAAGGCTGGCCAGGCCTAAGCTAGAAGATCTTTTCCACTGCTCATCCCGGTGATTCCTTCCCTTTTAAAATAAACACAAGAGCCATCGGTGTACAGCTGGAAATTTCAGTGGAGAACCCGTAACGGGGGCAGTTAATTCTGAGTTTTGCCTCATCTTACCAAGGGACAGAGCAAAACCGACGTGTTCTGCTGCAGCTGTGATCCTCGGTGACTGCAGACCAGTCACATCAGCTCCCTTCCCTTCTCCAAACTGGGAACGGTTCCATGTGGCTGCCACATGAAGTGAATTAATTCAGCCACCTTAGAAAAACATTTTCTCAATGGCAAAGGGGAAACATTTTTGTTACTGGTGTTTCCTAATCGATCTTCCCCTGCAAGTTGTTTAATTCTGTGTTGAGTTTTTTCTTTGCTCGATCAATCTCCGAGCTTGCTGCGCTCGCAGTGCGCCGTGAGGAACGCAAGCCCTCCCTCGGGCACCGGGCTCAGCGAGTAGTCGCAACACAGCCAGCGCTGCCCAGAGCTCAGGGTGGGCTCAGGAGCCGCATGAGGCACCGCGCCAGTGCTGGGGCAGTTTGCCCATGCTGATCCCCTTGCCGTGCTGAGTACGGCAGCAACTGCCCCGTGGCTGGTGTGGGCACCTACACGTCCTGCCTTGCCTTCCCGGCCAGGCAGTAAGACAAGGGTGAAACTCCTGCTCTGTTTAGTCTTTGTGTGTTTTGCCATCGTCTTCGCTATTTCTGCTTTTCTCCTTTCTGGTCTTAAAATAGACTTTGTGGACAAGAAAATGGAACAGAGGAACGTTTTTCTTAGCGGAAATAGATGGGGGGCTTTCTCCTCACTGCCGCGNGCCAGGCAGTAAGACAAGGGTGAAACTCTTGCTCTGTTTAGTCTTTGTGTGTTTTGCCATCGTCTTCGCTATTTCTGCTTTTCTCCTTTCTGGTCTTAAAATAGACTTTGTGGACAAGAAAATGGAACAGAGGAACATTTTTCTTAGCAGAAATAGATAGGGGGCTTTCTCCTCACTGCCGCATTTTTTTCTTCTCTTTTTGCAGGGTAGTGGGGGGTGTTACTCATTAGTGCGTACACCTGTCAGATTTGAGAAACAGACTCGGTCTAAATCATTGCTCCAGCTTGGATTACATTTCTGATTGTGCATTTTAATACTGTTGGCTTTAAGAGATGTCAGTGGCTGGGAGAATGCTGCCGGTCAGCAGTCGCTGGCTTTGTGGCAGAAGCAGCAGTAGAGGGCTGGCCCAAGGCAGGGGAGACTGAGGCCGAGGTGGGAGCGCGGTGGTTGTCCTGCTTGGTTTCTCTTCAGCAACAGACACAGGCAAACCACTAATATAACATTTAAATCTTGAAATGGCTACAAGGAAGGAGAGAAATGCAGGTAATGCTTGCAGCGGGTCTGCCTTCTGTACTGGCACTGCCCAGGAGATGCTCCGTACAGATCCTCCCTCAGTGTCCAGCATCACCTCCCTTCCCCTTTGAAACACCCTACAGATCTCAGGTTGCTCATCTGCAGTACTGCTCAATACACTGATGCTTCTCCCCATTAAAATCAGCTTAATGACAGCTGCTGTGTAGATGAAAGCTTGACTATGTGGGCTTTATAATACCATCTGGACTGCCTTTGGGGCTGAGCATGCTGCAGGGCAGGAACCACATGAATGGTGTTTCAGCAACGGAGGTACCTCTTTGAGGCAGAAGTCATTTTCTGTAGGTCATTTCTTGGATTTTTGAGGGAAAAGTAGTGAATCGTAGCAGAGACTTGATTCGGAATTGCTGGATTTGCTCAGCCTGGCCTATTAGGCTTGCATGCTGCTTTGTCTCTTTGGCCAGCCCTGAATAATTTTAAACCATCCCCTAGAACAGGTTTGCAGGCACAGGTTAGCACAGTGCAGCCCGTCTGTGGGCTGAGACGCTCAAGTGCCACAGGGGAGTTCGGTCCCTGGCTCAGCAGCTGCTCCTGCCAGATCTGGGATTTTCATGGGAGCCTTTACTTCCAAGAGTTTTGTTTAGGCTAAGTTACTCAGCTTGTGAGACCTGCTGATGCTGCAGCCGTAAATATATGCTGATGAAAACGGGCATTAAAAATGCGAGAGATGTAGCTAGGTCTAAAAGCGTACCAAAGGGTCTTATGCTTGGGGTTAGATTACGGAGTGCCAGTGTTCGGGCTGGTTCTTTCGCGCCTCCTCTCAACGCTTCGGTGCAGCAGGTTTCGGCTTTTGTGTTTTATCTCTCTTAAACCTATTGCAGGAGATTTGTTGCGTGCAGTTTTTTCACTAGAGGCTGCCATTATAATGCTGTTGACAAGGACAACCAAATGGTGTCAAAGTGCTTCTCATTATCCCAAGCCGAAGCCTCACCTCTGCTTTCTGTCTGAGTAGATGAAAGCAATGTTCAAAGAGACCCACTTAATACCGGAGCATTTTTCAAGGCAATCAACTGCTCCAAGATCTTTCCCCCCTTAAGCAATCTAAATGCTAAATAGATCTTTAAAATAATTACCATATCTAAGACGAGGAGCCATTTTCCCCTGCAAACACCTGATGCTCGTTAGCAATACCTAAGGTGTCACACATCACCTCGGTTTACTCTCAACTTTTTTGGCAGGAGTTTGTCAGGTGTCTGCAAGTGCTGAGCCTCTGCTGAAGAGCTCGGGAAAGCCTCTCGAGCACAAATCCTTTGTGCTGAGAGAGAAGGCGTCTGGATTTAAGCGGCGACGCTCTTCCCTTTTGCCCCCATCCCAGCTTCGTTTTGATCTTATTAGAAATAAATTGTGTCGGTGAATGACACCAACGTGGCACCAGCCTAAGCCGGGTCCCCAAATTGGAGATGAGCTTAGCACTGAGTTTGTGAGGGGCAGGGTGATAGAAAAGCTGGCTTTAACCTGTCTTTGCAGCTCCTCTTTCCCAGGTCAGACCAGGACACAGCTGGCTCTCTGGTGGCTGCTTGCGGCAGCCCAGAGCCCTTATCAGGACCAGCAGCTGCCAGCACAGATGTAGCCCCTTTGCCCAGGAACATCTTCAGCACACACCAAGCTATGAACCCCCCGGGGCTGCCACAGGGCTGTTACAGTGGCTTTCCCGCAGCAAGCAGAGCCTTCTGCTAGGGGAAATCCATAGGAGCGTCTGCTCACTGCCAGGAATCACTCCCACCCTTGTACCAATGAAGGAACAGACCCTCTGGTAACTGGCGTTGCTCAAGGCGGAGCCATCCTTATCTCTGCCTGCTAAAGCTGCTCTACTTTTTGCCTCGCATGATAATAAAGCTTAATTTGGACAAAGGGTGTATGATTCTGGCCTAGTGGTTCAAGACCTTTCTGTCTCTGGAGCGAGGCCTGGAGCCTGAGACTGCTTCAGGAATTAGTTTGTGTTTTTATTCTGTATCCGTTTAATTTTGAGTTCATGAGCTGCCTTTGGAGCAGTGCCTGGAAGGTAGGACCCTCCTGCCATGCAAATGCCCCAGCTGCTGCTAGAAAACTGTAATTACTTTCCCTCTGGTGCAGGACACCCTCAGATAGCCCATACCAAGAATTTCAGAAGAGCCTCACCAGAACACTTCCGGTGTTTTGCCCTCTAATCCCTCCTGCCAGCCCCAGACAACCCCATGCAGCTTGGTGAAGTAGAGAAAGCAGTGACTGTTTTATTTTTGTGTTTCTTCGCAATGGCTGTGCTCTGAGAAGGCTTACCCTGTCAAGGGAAATGGAGGAACCCCTTGTTTATGAGTTCCCTTAGCACTTCCTCATGGAGACGGTCCGAGCACGGCTTCTGGGTAGGTGTTGGCGACATCCTGAATTGTGAAGGCTGAGACGTACACGTTTGAGGTGAATCCAGCTTAGGACAACAGCTGAATAGTGGCTTTTTAGGGATTCCAGTGTGAGAGCTACCGATTCAAATTCCACCTGCACCCATTGGATTTGGGCTTCCGGAGCACAGCCTGGAAAAGAGTCTCCAATTACGTTGACTTTGAGCCCTGTATTTTGGCTAGGATGCCACACATCCGTCTTAACGCATGCTTCTCAAAGTTTTTATTCAAATGTCTCGTTTGAATAACGTGTGCTTCGTTGCCACAAGGGTTCTTTGTCCTGTAATATACTGCAAACAAGGCTGAAGGTCTTGAGTTGGTGGAGTTCATGGGACCCCTTCATGGATGTGCTGTGCGTGGTAATGCTATCACCTGTGACCTCTGTGAACTCAGAGCCTCCAGGGACCATGTCCTTTAGTAAAACAGATGATTACAAAGTTCGAAAGGGGTTTTTTTGGTGTTGCTCAGAGGAGAAGCGAGCGCCGCTGCAGAAATTTCCTCTGAATTAGACAGTAATAAAGCCTGACGCAGAGGACTGTGAGCACATGTAAGAAGGGTTATTTGGGGGCTCTCCCTCACACCCTAGGGCCCCCTCAAGCTGATCTGTTCAATTATGTCTTAATCTGACCATAATCCCAGGAAATTAATGAAAGGGAACTGGCAGAAAAGGCTTGGTGCCTGCTGTAGCGATGAGTGACCAAGCAGATCCTGAAAGCCATAAAAGGTTTTAGGGGATCAATATTCTCGGCGCTCTCATTTCTAATTGGGCTTCATTGCAGGGCTCTGATTCATGCAGTTCATTAAATGGACTCAGATGGAGTTTCTATAACCGAGTTTATACTCCTAGGGCATAGGATCAAAATAGTAGCAGCAAGCAATTGCCAAGGCCCCTAGAACTCATCTGGAGAAGTAATTGTGAGAGTGCTGAAGCATTAGACTTCAAAGAAACATGGATGTGGCTAAATCAGTGTTATTAATTGCATTCAAGTTTACAAAAAAAAAAGTTATCATCTGCCATGTTAACAGTCACTTTAAAAACCACTCAGTGGCATGAAGTAGGTATTCCAACTAATTTGTAGTACCACCTGCATTCTGGGGTTAGTATTTTCTGGATGTTCAAGAAGCCCATGAGTAAACAGCTCCTAAACAGTAACTGTATCAGTCAGAGTTATATCACCTCCAGTTCTCTCATTCTCATGACACCATGCTCAAAACACCAGACTAGTGGAAACAATGAGGAAAACACACAATGGAGAAAGATGCTGCCTATTGCAACTCCTTATCTACCTTAGGTCTGCATAGATACTTTTATCTTCTCTGCAAAACATCTGCGGAAAACATTAGTCAAGTAAATCTAAAAAAAAACAACAAAAAAACCCCAAACCCCAAAGCCTCAACGTAGACTGCTTGAGTGTATTTGATCAGATAAAAGTGCCACCTGGTCCATTAGCTTGTTTCTATCAGTGACAAAAAGCAAGTGCCTAGGGGGAAATATCAGAACAGGGCAACTGCGTGGTGCTGCTCTGCCAAAACACGGTGGAGGCCCTCAGTAAGGCATTGACATCCTGAGCCAGGGGCTGGCATCCTTGCATTTAACAACCATTGGTGGATTTCTCTTTACTGGGCTTGTCTGAGTAAGTAGTAAGAGGGCTATGATTCAGTTCTTAGAGACTCTTCTGCATTAACTAATTAGCACTACTTATTGCTAGTTAGGGTGAGTGTCAGTGTTTGATGGAAGGCAGGGCAGGAGATATCAGTTAGGTCAGTGCATGTGTGAGGAGGGAAATGGGGAATCGCACCAAAGTGCTCAGCACTAAGCTGCCCAGCTGGTATTGGGCTGGGATCTGCATTTTACTCTTACATTACTTCAGGAGCCAAAAGAGAGCCTGGGCAAGTCACACAGGTAGTCTTTTTCAGTCTGAATTACATGTCAAAAACACCTTGGAGGCTGGATCTCCGTTCTCCCTGCAACTAGATTTAAGTAACGTCTAACTTCTACCGGCAGCATGCCTGGAGGTAGTCATGAATTTTCTACAGAAACAGTTTGAACTGAGAACTCAGATTTATGGAGCTTAAAATGTTTTATTTGGAATGTCTTGGGGGGCAGGAGGAGGTTGATAAAAACTCTACTGGCTGCTGTTCCCCACTGGGAGGGATCTGGGGCTCCAAATGAAATGCCTAGCATTCCCATATCTAGGGAGAATGGGGTCTGAGGAGTCAGACAGACAGATGCCAGCATGCTGAGTAGAGAGCTGCATAGGTTATGCAATATGCTAACAAGATGATTAGGCCATTAATTATAAGATGGAGGGAGGTGCCGGTTTTTCCTTGGGAGTTTCCAAAGGGAAATACTCGCTGGAGCGATGGCTGACCTGATTTGGGTGCGTTTCTCCCAAGCACCAGAGCAGTACAGTTTTGTGCTTAATGTAGCCCCTGTTCTGCTCATTTCAGAAGGCTTTGAGTTCTCCAGAATATCCCAGGTGAGTGTCCTCGTTAAGATCTTGTTATTCTCAAGTGTCTCTTTCTCAATCTTTCTAGCTGAAGTTGTTTCATTCTGTATGAATAATGAGTGCTTTTACTTGGAGATGATAGAAGAAAGGGTTAGAGGGTGCACCAAGTGATCACTGAGCAATTAGGTGTGTTGTAAGCACAAAAAACAACAACATGCAATTCTAGGAGGCGTTAAATGATTCATCCTTGGTTAAAACTAAGGACGTATTGTTACCACAGTATGATAGATTGGTAAACTTAGTTTAGAGCTGCAGGTGCCCGGAATGATGACTATGTTCAGTTGAAGACAAACTTAGACAAGAAAAGCTGCAGAGAGTGGCTGTGATGAGCAGGAGACAAAGCAACCTGGTGTATGAGAAGAAACTACCCATTGTGTCTTGCTGATTTGGCAAAACTGAGATGGGGAATGATTGCTTTCCTGGGAGATGAGGGGAGAAGTACTTGGAGAAAGATCATGAGAAGACACTACTGGCCCAGAGTGGATAGAAATTGAAATTAAACTCACTTGGCCCAGACTCTGCAACGATACTGAAGAGCCGGGAAGCGTGTTCTGGAACAGCCTTAAAAGCCAGGCGAGGAAAGCTGCGCTGGTTTGGCACTGGGTAAACTTGTGGAGATGATGGGGATGGAAAAGAAACAATTCTGGATTTGAGAAGACTTGAATGCTGACTCTGCTTGCTACACCCTGATTACGTCTTGGTGCTTCTTTTACGTTCCAGTGTTACAGTGGAACAGATGTACAGGCTAAGAACGCCTTCAGAGATCAGGTTAATGTATTGAGAGAGATTTCTGTTTTTCTTCCCTCACCCTTTTCCTTCCTGATCCGAACCCGAGAGTAGCCATAGCTAAAAATGAAATGTGGAGCAGGGTTTATTTCTAGTCCTAGTAGCGTTGACTTTCCTCTTCCCCCTGCAAGACACTACTGGGTACTGCATTAGGATGCCTTTGGCTCCCAATGAGATTAGCAGGGGGTGTTGGCGTGGGGGCAGGGACAGGGGTGTGATTGCTTTTCTCTCTGTTGTCACGCATGACCTGATTCTTATCCTCCCCTGGCATTTTGCAACGTTCTTGAGCTTTCCCTATCAGTACATCACATATTTCTGAGGCCTTTTATCTCTTGCATGTATTTTTTTCAAATTTGTTGAGGGCTGGAAAGGCTTGTGGGATGTGCGAATGTATGGAGGGGAAGGGGAGGGCACCTGGGGGGCAGGTCTGGTCACCTCTCGGGACTAAACCTCTATGACAAGGCATTATTCTCACTGTCCCATGTGAACCTTCATTTGTTCAAAGAGACTATCGGAACAAGATCAAATCCAGCTGTTCCGCACCCTGTCTTTGTCACCAGGAATTGGTTGCACTTTCTGTAGCCCAGTGACTACTACCATCATGTCACGCAAACCCACTCACGAGTACTCATAGGCTGCCGTTTGCAGCACTGTCCTAGGTGACCTGGGCAACAGAGTCCAAATGCCCGGGGGAGATAATTGGTCAGAGCATGGATTCAAAGCTTAGGTTTCCCATTTTTCATGATATGCGGTGTTCCAGAAGTGAGTCCAATAGAATGATGGATAACTTAGGGTGGAAGGAAGCTCCAGAAGTCATCTAGTCAAATCCTGCTCGGAGCAGGTCTTCTAACCAGATCAGGTTGCTCAGTGCTGTGTCCAGTCAGGTCTTGAACTCATCTCCAAGGATGGATATTCCCCAACCCCTCTGAGCAACAGGTTTGTTTTGGGGGGACGTGAAACACCATCGTCTAGGTAACTAAGAAGGTAACAGCTTAAATTTAGGAGTTGGTTTACCGCACCGTCAATGTAGTGATGCAGAAGCTGTCTGAACGGGAATTAAATACACGAACGGGAATTAAATACACGAGGTTCAAGTACTGATGCGCTAGAGATCTGGGCCACGCAAGTGTCTTATCTAGCCAGTGGTAGAGTCCAGAAACACAGCCCCAAAGTACCCAGCCCGATTTTTCTCTTCTCCAGGTCTTGCTGACTTACACAGCACATGTGCAAGGCATGCAGCAGCTATACAGAAGCTGAGTGTATGTATGTCGCTGACGGCTGATGCTAAGACGACAGTGCATACTAACAGTTTTAGTGGGAAGGACTATGGAGATATTGCAGGGGTTGCAGCAGCAAATCAGCCAGTGTCTGTATCAAATTAATAACAAAACTCTTGCTAGTACTCCACCAGGGATGGCACTGAGCTGGGGTATGGAGCGTGCAAGTTTTACTTCCGTGTTGCATGTAAATTCAGCACAAATATTACAAAGAAAACCTATAAATTGGAGGTGTGCCCAAACCTCGCTCAGACAAACTGTTCATACAGGCGCAGTTCAGATTACAGCAATAAGAAAACTAATTGCTAGAACCTGATGTTTACGTGTAACAAATCCAGATGGGGTTTACTTTAACTTCAATCCTTTTCAGACATAGTGAGGCTGAAGCATTTACTAATGAACGGGTCAGAATAGAGCGCTGCCTTGTACTACGCAAAACCCAGCATCCCCATTCAGCGTATTTCAGTGGCACCTTCATTCCCCTGCCGTTTCAGTGAACGGTACGTTATATGCAGCCAACGTTACGTAACATTATAGCAGACAAGACGCTTGGTGTAGAAAACCTCAGAGACTTTACTAATATGGCAGAGCTTTAAAATAACTTAAAATAATTTTCTGTGTCAACAGATTTACTCTTGCAGTTTATGTATAGCTAGTACAAGTTATTTATCATTCTATCTTGAGACAAGTAATACTGAAGTCAGCAGTCCCAGACTTCAAGGGAAAGTGGTACCTAAGGCGAGTGGCTCAGATGCTCAGTGAGGCTGAGAATCTCCGACTCGGTCGCTAGCCTCAGCCATACCCCGTCTCCTGCTGGAGAATTGCTAAATTATGCTCCCTGGCCCCATAAATAGATCCCCCCGCCAACCTATGATAATTTTAAGACGGGGAATTTACAATTTATTTGTTTTAATGCTCTCCAGGGTTGAGCAGACACTTAGCAGTTTCATAGCAGCTGAAAAACAGGAGCTTGAAATTACTTTGGACTTGTAATCCAGCCACCCTTGATTTTTCACTGTTCATTAGCTTTCTTGATGGATTGTTTGAGTTTCCAGCATACCTGAGTTCCAGTACAATCAGCCTGTTACTCAGTAGGAATCGCAAATTTATGTAACTGTTTATGCACTCTAAAGCAGAGTAGCTGGAGCATACTCTCTGTCTGAGAGTAAGTCAGCCACCTCAAGGCGCAGCCTTGCGTTCAGGATAGCGTGAACTAGCTCGCTGCTTGGCATGTGGAACTGAAATCACAACCAGCAACTCTGCAACTTTCTTACCTCTTTCTGAAGCAAGTGAAAAACCTGGGTTCTTCCCACCTGAAAAAATACTATGAGTGGTGAATTCTCCTCTTGCTGTAAACAGGTTTTTCTAAAGCGCATACATTAGTTACTAACAAAGCTAACAAGGTGGTCTTAGCTACTACTTACCCTTTTCCCCCGCTGTACGTGATGGTGGCATTAAGCATGAGAACAGACTGATGTAATGATGGGGATGCTACTTCCCCGCTGTGCTCATGATGTATTGTGATAGATGTAATGATTTCAGTCTATTCTAAAATAACGTGATGATGGAAGAAACCATGGACAAGTGTTTTAACTGCCAAGCTTATTTCACCCTCAAAGCAGGAACACAAACTCAGTTTTGCTTTTCACAAGCCCGCTTCAGCGTACTGAAGGAGGCCGCAGAGTGAGATTCCTGTGAGAGCATGATCCTGTTTGTTATTATTGTGTTGTCAAATACAACTCAAATTCTAATACTAGTGGGGTTACATCAGACCTAGGTCCTTGAACTGGCTGCAAGATTGTGGCCTGTACCAAAGGATTAATTAAAGTAAGCAACCGAAAGGTGTCAGGCATCCTTCCCCTGCCCCGGTGCGTTACTGACTGACTGGCAGGAGTGTGCAATGGTAGATCAACAGGTCCTTTATCTATATATACAGCAACTTATCTACCATTTTCTGCAACAGCACTTACCATGCTTGACTTTGTTCTCAAAGACTCAGATGAGATTTTGTTTTGTTTTTAAGTAAGTGACCAGCCACTCTGCCTGTCGGTGCCGATTGGCAGTCCTGTCCTCCTGTTCCCCACAACACCCAGTGTCTCTCTTGTACGTAGCATGTAGCATTAAGCTTTTCAACAGCAGTGAACCGTTAGATCAGGCCGGCCATATCACAAAACTTCCCCTTGCTATTTCCTTGGCAAACAGCCATACCAAGAAATGAGTTGTACTATTCTGGTCGTGCCTCAACTTGAAATCAGTAGCGAACAGTCCAAAAACTGCACGAGGGCTTGCCTATTCCAGGAGAAAAGACAGAGCACGGCTCGTGGTTCCACAAGCCAAGGTGAAGTCAGGCAAGCACCTCGGTTGCTCTGTACTCTTCTCGGATGGATGGGGGTTCATACATCTCAATGAATGGAGGCTAGGCTTGCTTAATGGACTTGCTTTAAAAAAAAATAAAGTTATTAAGTACTTCCACCCTTGGAAACACTAGGTCTCTGAATTCCATTCTTTACCCGTTTTACAATACTGTACCACTCCCCTGCAGAAAAAGCAAGTATAATTGACTTTATCATTTCCTCCCACACTGTAGCAGGTATAACCAACACTGCTACTTCTACCTGTCCCTTACGTAGGCAGCACCAGACAATCTGCCACAGGGAAAATGTGCACAGGATGAGTTTCCTTTCTGACATACTTTCTATAACCATGCAATTTGTTTATGGCTTTGCTTGCAAAATGCTGCTGACAAACCTCACTTTTACAGTAGCTGCACTCGGGCAAATGTTTGATGCGTCTTAGAAGTGCTGCCTTATGCCCCCAAGGACAGGCGCAACTGGACAAAGTCCTAAACACCCTGCTGTCATCCTTTATTGCAAAGGAGCCAAGAAGTAAACTGGAGAGTAATTTTTCACCTGGCCTGCTAAAGCACACTGCATTACTAGAGTGCCAGTCTAGTAGCACATTAGATGTTTGCAAGTGCTCATAGCCCTCTTGACTCTATTTCTGAAGGCAGTGATTAGGAGGAGACAGCTTTCCAGATTCTTCTTTCTAACCAGCTGCACATCAGGTAGATGCTGCAGCATGTTTCTTCCTTCAAGTGTATTCCGTCAGCTGCTCAGTTAAGCAACAAATCTGTTGTCTCGTCAAGTAAAAGGCAACTCTAAAGGAATATGGAGAACAGCAGCTCAATAACTATGCACTAGAGAGTTTTAACTAGTAGCTTATTTCAGGAAAAAAAGAAAAGACAACTTGTAGCTGGGTGACAAGGGGGGAAAGAGAGATGATGCCTAAGTCCTTTCTGTTAAAGTGGTCTACAGACCATACCTGTGTATTAGCAGAAGGCTGAGTCTGGCTTCAGAGGTATAAGAGGAACATTTACTTGCATTTTCCAATTCCATCAAAACTTCAAATACTGAGATGACCACAGAAGTTTAAGTGTTTAAAAAAAAAAAAAAAAAAAAAGACTGTGAATTAATCTCGAAGTTAAAGCTTGTTTACCTTCTACTTTCCAAAACCATGCCTTCACAAAGCCCCTTTCATAAAGGCGAAATGTTTATTACCAGCTGCTTTCAAGTACCGTCTTCCCATTTTCTGTTCTAACATGAGAAATTCATATTTTGTACTGGTTTACTGGTCTTAGTTTGCACAGTTGTTATACTAGAGCTGAAACCAAGGAAGAGGAAGATTTCTTTTTTATCAGACTAAACTTCGCATCGTACCTAGCACCTTGAATGATCCACGAGGAGAATATTGGATTTTTTTTCTAAACATTTACCAGAAATGAAACCCAAATATGTAAGGAAAGAACAGTATTTTACCACTTGCTATACAGGAGAAGCTATACAAGGTGTTTAAATAACATTGCTTACATTAAACCCGAATGTTATTATATGGGGCAATGGCAAATTTTGAAAGTTTTGCTTACTGTGTCAAGCTGCATTTGAACATAAAACTTCTGTACAGAAGACTTTATAGATTTAAGTAACCTTCAGTGGATTAATATACTTCTGACCTACTGTGTTTAGGAAGTCACAGTTTATTATAAAGAAAGCATGTTTTTACATTAGCAGATTGAATCGATTTCTGGTCACTTCAGGTCTAATCTCCAATGGGTATTTTTGTTGGGGGGAAAAAAGTTTAACATCCCTGCCCCGTATCTTTCTAAGAATTTGTCTTCTCTTCAGTAATTTGATTCCAAGCCTTCAGCAGCTGTTACTTATCACTTCTTAAGTAAGTAAGTGAAGCTATTTTCATTAAAGCTTTACCACAGAGAGTCAATTATTTGACCTCAGATTCTTTTAAGCCAATCCATTTGCTGTGAGGTTGACCAGAAACTATGTATGTGTATTCGGAAGTTAAGGGCACAGCACTCCTCTCTTGATCCTGGAACTGCTCCTGGTTAAGTATACCTGTACAGTCTGTACCTCTACCCGTAGACAATCTCTAGATGAGCAAAGGCATGAAGCACCAAGCCAGCCTTGCTTTTTTTCTACCTGCTGTATTTTTTTGGTCTAACGTATCCTCCAATTCAAACTTTTTCAGTACAGCAAAATTACAAAGACATTAGCATTCAAGACAGATATCCAGGGGCAGATATAATTCTACAGTGCGTTCAAGCAGCTAAGTCCTTATCCTTTGTAAAGAGAAAATGCAGTTTGGGGCAGATTCCTATCAAAACAATTTGCTTTGCCTCTTCCTCTCTTGGGGAGAAGGTTGGAAGTACTAATTCATGGTGTCTGTGATATGATACATTCCGTTTGCTCTTACCCATCATCTATCCCAGAGCAGGCACACTTATCTGAATATAAATGCCTTGTAGAGTGCAAGAGGGTTGCTGCGCTTCCCAAAGATCCCCAGGAAAGACAGTAGTGAAGACTAGGCCAGAGAACTTAACTTGGCAGGCCAGAATGTAATACAGCAAACAAGTGTTCAGTGTTCAGTCCGCATAACCTTTCAAGCCCTGTTCTTTGGCAAACAGGCAAGAAAGATTTAATTTGTTGTTTGGCAGAAAACACGAAATTCAGCACTCAAGTTTAACTAAATGGTAAATTTTTATTCCCCGTTAAGACCATCTCAAGGATGTAACTAAATGTTGGAAACCCCAGAGAAGGGCAGGTACAGTGAATGTGGCGAAGTACAATGTGAACAGCCCCAGGGGTTCAAATAAGGTCGGACCGTTAGCTAACCAGAGGAAAAAACAAATTAAAACTCTGCTGAAGATGCTGCACTTTCTTCTCCATTTACACTGAAAAAAAAAAGTCAAATCCAACAAAATCCTTGCATCTCTAACAATACATTCAATCCTGGCTAAAGAGTTTAACAAGATGGCAACAGGATGACTATAATACAAAACGTTCACTACTACACTCTGTACACACCTGTTGTCCAAGCCCTCCCCAAACCCATGTAACGATGGTGCCCCCATTATTTGCTTGCTTGCTGGGCCTGCCTGCGGAGGAGGACGTAGATCTTCTCCTTTATCCAGTCTTTATTGTACGGTTGGTATGTCTGAGTATCAGCACGGTAACTAGAGAGAAAAAAAGAATTAATGGAATATCAGTCTGTCCTGTAGTCCATCTACCAGAAGAACTTCACAAACAATTAAGCGTCCTCAAGTGTATGAGGCAGAAAGTTGTGTACAGAACATAAGTAATATCAGAAGTAGGCAGGAATTGCCACTTATCAAAGAGATTTATCCTGTTCCATAAAAAAACATTTACCCAGCAGATCAGTAAGAACCTGAAAAAAAACTAGATGCTCCAACGACTACTGAGTGACTCGATCACTGTCTGTTAAGGTTTTAGTTCACGAATATAGCTACTTATGGGAGAGAACAAATGGAGCACCTTAATATTCTAGAGCTCAGAATGAAGAATAGTTCCACCAGGAAACAGTCTAATTTGTATAATGAGCTAAACACATCAACACTACTTCAAGCAAGTGTTCATGTGAGTTTTCAAGTGTTCCACTTCTGTCTGGAATTTTTTAGAAAATTAATAAAAGCACAATTTTCCAGGAGCAAAGGTAGACTCATAGATGGACAACAAAGAATTCTGGCCAGCTGCCAGTGATGGCAAGCTTACACTTAACAAACAAGGGCACTTCATAGAAAGCAAACTGAAAACAAGAACCCACAGACTCATTTTCTTGACTACTCAGGAATAGTTGATAAAAGCAGTCCACTAGCGAGGTTTCTTGCCAGGGCCAGAGAACTCTAGTTACTCAAGCCACTGCTGAACTGAAGCAGAACTAGACCAAAAAATGAAAGCAAATTGTGTCAAATTATCTTTGTAGAGTCATGCCCTTCTTTCCCCCTTTGTCATTAAAGCTGAACGTTCTTTTGATTAAGATGGTAGTTTCAGTGAATGCTTCAAGAACCACTGAAGTCTTGGTCAGTCTTTAAATCCTGGTATACATATTTCTAATCAGATAAGAAGGGCGAGATGGTCATTGGTAAGAAGCTAAGGAAAACTTCAGAGTTAACTCCATCCAGAATAATTTACAGTTCTTACCTGAGGGGAAAAACCTAAGCATATGGTTTCTAAGCAAGCCTTGTTATTTAAAACCCAGCATGACTAGTTCAAGGCCATAGAAAGCGTTTCAGTATATATTGATACAGTAGTAGTTAGCAGTAGTTCCCGTGCAGCGTAAGAAATGCTAGTTTCAGGAAAAGTTACTGATTTCCCCCTCCCCCCGATCCATTCATAATGCCACACTGCAAGACCAGATAGCAAATACTTTAGGAATCTTCATGAACACAAGACATCTCTGGTACACTACGTGCTACGTGTGCCATCTGGTGGAAAACTATAAGCTGAAGTAGAATTTGGCATGACACTGAGTTTACAAGCTTAATTAAGAAAGGCACAAGTCTGTACTAGAAAACAGCTGCTACTTCCTAAAGTCAGTAGCTAGCTTTGGCCAGTTATATGAACTAAAACAAAGGCTGTCTTTCAAACTGCATCAGCCCAGCACTATGACACTTGAAGATTAAAAGTGGCAAAATGTCTACGAACAAGTTAACTGCAGAAACTGTAATCGTGTTTTACTCGCTCTACTGAAAACTTTGGTAAATGGCATTTGTAATTAAGTCGGTATCAGTAACACAGATTCTGTACGTACATCAGAATGCAAAGGAAAGCAATCTGATGCTCAGTTATTTTAAAATAGATTTTTATTTTAAACTGGAATTGACTGGCAAAAGTTGTTCACTGTGCAGCTGCACAAGTACTTGCACTGGCATTTCAGACAGAGCAGTACAGCTGCAGGAATGTCTGCACCAGATACTCACTGGCTTAAAAAGAGTTTCTGGAATTTTGAGCTTAGAAAGCCAAATACTGTGTCTTTTGTTATTTGAATATGAGATTTGTATCCTTATTCCTACAGAATTTGTGCAAAGTTGATACCACTGTCATATCAAACCATTACCCTGAAATTTATGGCATGGAAAGTACTCACGACTTGGACTAAGTCATTTAGTTGCAATGTTGTGTTCTGAATAGTGAAATTTAACACTTGATTTCACAGTGCAGTCAGAAGGGAAAGTATGCAAGACCACTTTTGCTTGTCACAACTTTAACGCACAGATAAGAGCTGGGGATAACGTGTTCACAAGAACACTGAAACAATTAGCTAGGGTTAATCTGTTCCTCAATCACTTGATTAGGATTTACAGAAACTTCCATCTTGCTGTACATTGACCAAAATAAACAATTGGCCCCAATGCGCTCTATACACTTCTACCGTACCACTAGTAGAGCCTTCAGCTGAATAAAACACTGTAATCATTCTGCTTCATTAAGAATTGAACCAACTGCACAAAGGCAGATACAGCCCCAATTTAAACAGATTCTAGCGTTAATAAAATAGGTAGCTGTAGTAAATGTTGGACTTCGGTATCTGAAATGCTGGGAGCTTCAATGTGACTAAAATCCAAGTGGAATTGTCAGTTTCTGAGCCTTCTTTAGTGATATTTTATTCCAATGCAGTTAATTGGAGTGGGCGACATGGCATGCCAGCTGCAATACTGCTGCCTTACTAACGCAGTTACTGCAAAAAAAACCCAGAATCTTACCACATTTCACATAAAACACATAAGAGTTTACATGGAAAACTTCTGACTTCTCTAAGTCACTGAAATGGACTTGTACGACTGAACTTACACAAGACAGCTGAGGTCTGCCAAGTCATCAATGAAGTCAAACAATTGGCTGATATCATATGTAATGGATGGACTGTTGGGATTCATTCTCTTCAGATGCTCTTCGTACATTTTACAGACTCCTACAGAGAAAAAAAGATTAACAACGCAATTATTAGACAAACAACAATTGTATTTGCTGAATCTTCTTCAGCTATTGAACCACAGGTATCAGGAAAGTTTAGAGATGACTACCATGAAAACAGAGACATAAACTTCTTACTCAGCTTTTGCAGAGTTGAAATGCTTTTCTTCTAGCTATTTGCATTCAAACATAATACTAATACTATAAAATCAGGTAAGATGCATGGACAGAAGTACCTCGAGGAAGAAGTTTTACTTCTGTCAAAGATGTAACTTTCTATGCAGTAAGCACCAATGGAAACCTGAAATGCCTTCTAATAATTTTAAGACCGCAATTGCAATATATATTCCTACTGTACAAGCACCTGAGAAAGAGAAGAACTAATGTCAAATAAAGGTATGCAAATCTCAGAAGAGAGACCGATCATTCTTGATGAAAGAATCAAACAGGCCTACTGAGGTAAGAGTGACAGCACAAGCCTGTATATGAATTTAGATCAGTTTTATTTAAGCTAGCCCATAGATAATTCAGATATATGGTCTTTATTATGCTTTTGTTTGCCTCGCAAAACTTCCTGGAATTAGAATTTTTAATGTCGAGTGAACTTCCACATTTAAATCACACAGCTGTAGTATTTCAATCTTGTTTCCAAGCTCACTATGTGTCTCTTAAAGTCATGCAGAACTTTTTATCTGGCACATATGCCACCAGACTGCAAATTAAATTATGTATCAATTGCACACATACTTTCATTTTATATATTATTTCCAGTAGCGATCTCTCCTTTACATAGCTAGCACAAAAATCAGTGACAGAGTCATGCTTTGATTCTGCAATGCAATGCACTCAGGCAAGTCTGCTGTATGGCCCCACCAAGAATATTGCCTACTCTCACGAGCTGAATGTGGTTCAATCTAGTTAAATCAAAAAGAGACATTCAATGTAAAAAGAAACAAAGAATAGCTGATTTTAGTTTGCTAAAACATTAGTAAACTAAAAACATGAGACATTTTTGCGTTGTTTTTTTGTGAATTACCTTGGGAAAACATGAACAGGACAAGAACTTACTGAGTAAGTTTGGGAATATGTCAAAAATAGGGTTTTAACAATAGTTTTTGTCTACCATTTCTGCACCTACCTTCCATGCACTCATTCACCGATTCATAATCAGCGTATGTTCTGCCTTCTGGCCTCTTGGTAGGCTGGACAAGTAGAATTGTGTGAGACTGAAAGCAAAATGAAACAAACACCAAGAAAACAGGTTACTTGCAAAATCTGAATGAATTTTTTGGATTATTTATCTGAATGAAGC
Source organism: Steatornis caripensis (assembly GCA_013398225.1). Taxonomy (NCBI): domain Eukaryota; kingdom Metazoa; phylum Chordata; class Aves; order Caprimulgiformes; family Steatornithidae; genus Steatornis; species Steatornis caripensis. The sequence continues at coordinate 101,558 of VZSC01016849.1, read as the reverse complement.
ACTAAAAAGCAGCATAATATTAAAACACTGAATCAGCAATCAAGAACACATTTTCCAAACAGTACTTACTGTTCATATAAGCTGTGCTAATAATTTTTGTTTCCAATCAGTCCTATCAATCCTTACCTAAGTTTAAAATGTGTGAAATCACCAGTAAAGCAGCTATTGTGCTGAAGAAAATACCACAGAACTAGTAGTTTCTACTTAAACAAAAAAGCAAAGCAGTAAAATCAATGTATAAAAGCTATGCCATTAGTGCATTTACTTACTCTATTCCAAATGATTTTAAATACCCCAATTAAGGAGCAAGGAGGGAGTCCAACTTAATTTCACTGTCAGTCTCACCTTGAACATTTTAACATAAATAGCTACTTGAAGTTATGCATTCAGCTTCAAGGGTACACACATTATAAAAGAAATCTGCACTTTAGTATTCAAAATTATTTCCTGCAAAACAGATGCACTGTTTTTTCCTGCTTCAGTGAGTTTACTGAAACAGTAATTATGGCACAGATAACTGTTCCAAATGTCAGAGTCTGTAAGCTTGTTCTTCTGCAGGAAAGACTTAGATGATTGTACAGTCTGTGGCTTGCCTTATTTCTATAATATTTTTCACTTGGCTAGTAATCTGAGCAAACAACAAGCAAGGTTTTTGAAGCATACACAATCTGTGATCTAACTCACAGGTTACACAGCGCATCAGGTTTGCAAGCATGCTATGAAACACCATTTCCAGTGCTGCTAATTGGATCCAACATTTTCAGTGCTAATATATGAGGTGAGCACACAACATGTAATATTCATGGAGGCAACTGCAGAGTAAGACACACCGGAAACAAATATCAAAGCCTATTATTTGGCTTAAATTGATCAGCTGCTGATAGAAAAATCCTGACCCAAACTTGGGACCTATCAGTGAAGATAGCAGTTCAGTGTTCAAATGCAGTGACAGAAAAGAAAAACGGCAAATATTAAGATTTACAAGGAACATATAAGAAAACAGTACACGTTTTTATACCATGACTGATAGTATTGCCAGGCCTGGAATACAGTTTTCAGTTCTTTAAATTCTGTCTCAAATAACACGGTAGAAGGAAATTCAGAGAAGCCCAGAAAAAAGTTACACACAGAAGTAGCAAGACTTTTCCCAATCAGAAGTGGAAAAAGAAGGGAATTCAGAGGTACACACTATAACAAAAATTATACAAAGGAGACTAGACCATTTAAGTCCCCTTTCATGTATGCCAGAGCATGCTCGATTTGAAAGGAATTCCCCAAGGCGGCCTGGAATGTGGCTGTTCTTAAGTGCATTGTGCTTGAACAGGCATCTCGGACCAGGGAGTCCAAATGACTCTGCCAAACTTTATAATAAATATTATAATAAAGTACTTTTCCCAGCACTATCATTTTTATTTGCTGGTCACTGATGACAAGGTTTGGTTCCAGGACTTGCAACTCTGATTTCCTGAGAGCATTTGACTAAGGATCCCTTATTAACAACAACGGATGAGGTGTATCAGCCAGTTCAGTCAGTGTGCTCTTAAAAAAGCTGTGTTGTTTCGGCATCAGAGTGTCTTGCAAACTACGTTGTGGTGTCTGATTACATATACACCTTTATCTCTTTCAACTAAACTCCGTATTTAAAGTTGGGTTTCTCTGACAAAACCTAAGACAGCGTAGATAAAAAAGAACTGACCAGGAGTTCCAGAACTGTATCATAACTGAGTGAATTCTGTATTTGGTCTCTCAGAATCCTGCTGGGGAATCATATATATTCTGAAATTATCCCAGTAATCAGACAATAGAAAAAAATATCAGTGAGCCACATGCGTAAGCCATTTCTTTTAGAACTTTAAGGTAGAAATTATTTGGGCTTCTGACTTTAAACCATTTATCACTTTGGACACTTTACAATATCCGTATCAGATACTGGCCTGGAATTTATTAAAATTGCTGCCACTGGGACCATCTGTATTGTAGAACTAATGCATCACATCTCAAACATTTCCTTATTTCACCTTATGGGGGGGGGGAAATGCTTTATTTGATAAAATTGCTCCTCCTCTCCCACCACAGAAGTGCAAAAAAGTCACAAGATCAGAAGCCTGAGCAAAGTTTCCTCCAGGTGTTACCTGCCCTACTGAGTATGTGCCTAGGTGACAGGGCAAAAATCAGTATGATTAAGAACTATTATGTTTTCCTATAGAAATAAATCTTACTGTTAAGAAAAAGAAAACCACAACAAGGGCAGACCCATAAACCCTCATGCATTAGGACCAGGTTATCTGGAAGAGGCCAGTGTGGATTCTTATTATTCTGATGTATGTGTTGGGTTTTGTCGCATTTTCTTTTAAAGCACAGTTGTAATGGCTGCCATTAAGCAGGACACTGAACAAGATACCACATGGTTTGTATCACACCAGTTTTGAACTTCTGGTGCACTTTAGAAAATATTCGTTACTTAAGACACAACCCTGTAAAAACAGTAAAGGCAGCGCCGACCACCAAACCAGCAGGACTTAAGAGCCGGGCAGCATCTGCCCCAAGAGGCTTCTACTGATTGGAGCCTATTCAACAATGAAGTAAGAAATAATTAAAAAGGAAGAGAAACAAGTACTGTAAGAATGAGATGTGCAGCGATGCAAATACAGGTCGTATGCCACACACTCAAATGCCTTTCAGTTACTCCTGCTAGGCAGAAAAAATGTTTTAGGTGTCTTCTTCCACTTTGGATAACAGGGGCTGTCGCTGCTCATCACAGCAGAAGCTTTTGAGCAAGGGCCAGGCAGGTGTAGAACTTTGCTGCAAACCCAGAAGCAGCCGTCCTTCCACTGCAGGGCACCAACTTGCTTCAGCGTATTAAAGTTTCTTAGATGAATGCACGAACTGTTGTGACCGGGGGGCCTTTGTGCTTTAGCGTGCCATTCCAACAGCCCACCGGGGCAGGCTGCCGCCTTTGCCGCCTTTTCCTCCTCCGAGTACTGGGGAGGGGCAGCGAGAGCAACGGGCGCAGGAACAGCTGCAACCAACGCAAATCGGCGTTTGAGGCAGGCGCCCTCGACGGATCCGCGGAGCCAGGGCTTCCACAAGCGCCCTGAAAAGGGGCCGAAGCTCCCGGGCAAGCCCGCTCCGCGCCAGGGCCGAAGCCTCCGCGTCCCCTCTCCGAAGGCAGCGAGCAGGCCTCGGCGGCGGGGCGGCACCTGGCGAGGGC
>VZSC01016849.1:7981-97393 GCA_013398225.1 Steatornis caripensis | reverse complement strand
GGGGAGAGCGGCGGCCGCACGCCGGGCCCGGAGGGGCCGAGCCGGCCGGAGCCGTCGGGCAAGACAGACATGGCTGAAAGGCTCTCCTGGGAGCTCCGTGTCTGCACGGGTTAAGGCGTGCGGGGCGAGGTGGAAAAGTTGCTGCTGAATTTCGCTTTAAGGGACCGGACAGCAAGCAGCGACATGGATGACTTCCGCTCCATCTGCCTGCTCTCTCTGGCCATGCTGGTCGCCTGCTATGTGGCAGGAATTATCCCCTTGGCAGTTAATTTTTCCGAGGTAAGACAGCTTTGCCGCGCTGCTCGTTGGTTGCTGAGAAGGAGCAGGAGAAACTGGATGCAGAGATCTGCCAGGAGGAGTTAGTGCTGTTCCCTTTATAAGTACAACAACGCCGTTAGGGGTGATGTTGTAACGTTAGAAGACTTTTAAGGAAGTTGTGAACGCGATACTAATTTTCATTCAAAATCGCAGTGTAAAATTATGCTCATTCTGCAGTGTGTATAAAAGCCATTTAATAGTTGTTCTAGTTGATCCAAATGATCTGGGTGTCCTCGCTACAGATGAAACAAAGTCAGCATGTAGTGGAAGGACAGGATAGCAGCTGGATGTGGTTATTCTTACAAGCTTGCCTCAGAAACTACTGAAGTCAGAGGTTAACTGTTACTATGTGTCTATGGGCTACTCAAATTAGGGCTTTTAGAAACGACTCCAGTGATGTTCTCAGAAGACTTTGGTTTGATTCACAATTTTGTTCACAGCTTGTGCTGCCGAAAATTAAAGCTTAGCTCTTTGGTTACAACACAACTTCAACTTATGTTACTGTTCCATGGAACTCAGTGCATTCTTTTGGAAAAATATATTGGATGCATAAGGTGGTGTTGTAGGAGAGGGAGACTTCATAGATTGAATGAATTTCCAAGCAGTACAGGAGTTCAGAAGGGGCTGTATTTCTAAGAGGTGATTGTTGAGGTGGTGATGATGATTGTTCCGGTCTCTGGAAGTCTCGTAATACCTTCTGATGCCCCAGATATTTTTTCTGTTTCTAAACAAGGATTGTTATATACAGGTGTGGTGTAGTGAGAGTTTAGTTGTTCTAAGGTAGTAAGAGCTCTCTTATAAGAGGTTTCCCATTTCTACTTGGAGCAGTGCTGCTTTTGGAAAGCGGAGTGCTGGAAGAGAGATATGACTTGTTCTTCTATCAAGTCACAGAGCTGGTTGCACCTGTCCTTTCGTCCTATTACTAGTAGACTCTGAACAGCATGGAAGGAAAGGCTTTTCATTTTGGGAACTACAGTTCATCTAAATGGATTGAAACATAACGTATATTCTGAAGCCTTTACATAAATCTTAGCGTAGTTCTGTTTTGCCAGTGCTGTGTCTGATGCTTTGATGGACCTTCTCGTATACACCTTCAGTGCTGTTGCTTCCACAGTCTCGGTCTTCAACACTCACATTTGCCCTGAAGCCTACAAAGGATTTTCTTGCAGATTTGCTGAGAACAGTGCCTAGCATGCTAGCGTTGTCTTTTTTAAATTTAATTTTATGTCTCCTCATGTATGTGCTTGATAGTCACCTGTTGAATCTGACTTAGTATTTGATGCTTTTTGAAGGTAGAGTTCTTGATCTGTGTTTGTTGTTTGTTTGTATTTACATAGCCAAATCAGGGGGTTCCTAGAGTTCGTAAACCTTTTGGGGCTCCCAGCAGCTGCAGGAATACGTATCTGTTGTGGATCCAAAACCAGCACTCTGAGTAAGCAGTAGTCACACACTTAATTAGCCTTTCATGTGTGCAGTATTTTGCCAACGGTACACACACGTGCAATCACATTTATTGTGGTATCTTAAACTCGTGGAAATTCTTGATTGAGTTTCACACTCAAATTAGATACTTTTAAGGATCCACGTGCTATGCTGGTTTAAAAGAGGAGCTGAATCTCTCTGCAAATTGTGTGCAAATACTAGCTAATCCTGGAAGCGTGTAAATTGAAGTGTTTTGTTTAAAAATGATTGCTTAGGCCTGTGCAAGGTGGGCAATTTCACACTGAAGTGACTGGACAGTGCGTTCTGTCATTTGCAAAAGGTTTTGTAGATGGCCTTGGTGAGGAAAAGTGCTTCCTCCCGCTGCCTGCTTATAATGGTTAGAAAACAAAAATGAATAGTTTACATGGTACACCCCAGATGCTGGAGAACAATAACGTTATTCATTAGTGTTAATGCATTTTTTCAGATGAGGTTTTTTTTTTGCTGTGGAACCTATTAGCTGTGTTCTGGTTTCTATTATTTTAATTAGATTTGGATATTCTTAAAAGTATAAAACTCCAGCAAAGCCAGATATGACGAAACGTTGGTGGTGAAAAGGTACAGACTGAGCAGAGCTTCATGTTATTTCTGTGTGCACGTGTACCCTTTCAGCTTAATCCTGATTTGCAGTAAGTACTCTGTTGGGCAAAGTTTGGTATGGAAACAACACTATACCAGCTCTTGAGGCTGTCTCCCAAGTTGTAGCCTAAATGCCAAAAATATATTTTAAAAAAATAGAGTTCTAGCAGTTTGAATCTTTTGCTGGTGTAACAGAGGCAGGCAGTATTGACTGGAGCGGGACGGCCTGCTGCTGAAAGTAGGTGTGAGTTTTTGCTAGGTCCAAGTGAGAGTTTCAATACCATGCGGACTTAAACCAAATAATGAGCTGCGGAACAGCTTGCTAATTTGAGGAATTCAAGTTTTTTCCCATGCGTGTTTTTTAACACTGTGTAGTGTGTTGCTCTTTTTGTTAACAAGACACACGAGTGTTTGTAACTGAAATGGTTTGATTTCTCAGATCAAACTAGATTACTTTTGCCTGTCTGGGTAGGCTGCAATTATTAGACTGCTGTATTTGTTGTGCCTAGGTATTTTGTACTGAAAAGGAGATAGACTCCTCTTGAAACAGTGACTTGTTAGTGTGTATTATTTTCATGGGTCTTTAAAATTCACAGATGCCCAAGTGAAAGCAAGCAGTACTCTGTATTTGCAGTTGTAATGAAACATTATTACTTCTGACACTTTCCCCCCCGTGTTTATATATGCATGTATGTAAAAGAGATTATAGTGCTGCGGTATAAAAATAATCTCGTTTTTCCTTGTAAGATAGTATATTTTTGCAAAATGACTTTATGAACAGTGGGTATTGAAGATAATCTTTTCATGTAGACTGCCACCGTATAACAATTTACCAAGTGTAATTGTTATATATGCCGGTGTACAGTGCACGTTTGTGGAAACTTTACAGGCGTTTTTGTCTCTTGTGAATTACTATTTGAATTTTTCCTAGTAACTCTCTTAATTGTTTCCATATGGTCACATTTGGCTTGCTTTCAGAAAGCTAGTCATGCGTTTCTCTAGAGCCTCCTATTTCTGCTATGTACGTGTTGCCTGTTTCGGTGAGATTAAACAGCGTGTGTCACTATGGTGCCTGAAGGAGAACGGATGACATGATAAGGATACCCAAGTGGTTTCCCATTCGCTAAACACTGATCTTTGTCTCCAGGTCCTCGGTAGTTAACGTTAGCATTTTGGTAGCACCTAGACATTTTTTTGTGCGGGGAGGAAGATAATGGTTCTGCCACAAAATGTATGCTACGCGGCTGCTATGAGGGTCTAAACTCCCACGGTTGCTACACGCGATGTGAGATAAGGGCTATTACAGAGACGATGAGAAACAACCTCTGCCAGTTGTTGTGTTTTAGAGTCTATTAGATGTTTATATAACTGGATTTTCAGTATTATGTGGCTTTAACTTTAGCCTGTCAATGTTGTAGTCGCAAGGAAACAAAAAGTAATAGTAAACTGTTCTTATATTGGTAAAACAGGATTTAGTCAGTTTGGGAGGGGTGAGGGAGGAGTGATAGCTCTCTAAGGTTTTTGGCCAAAATTTGAATGTAACAAGGAACTCTTACTCATAGTAACTAGTACTTATAAACTCTTTATGCATGTGTTTTTTAATCTTGTTGCAGAAATTCTTCCTGGAATATGAACTAAACTATTTTTCTTTACTATACTATAGAAACGTACGTACTTTTTGTTAAATTTAATTCAAAATTTGCAATGCTTATGTAACACATCTATTTTAAAACTTATCTTTGCAGAGGGGAAAGGGGATTGCCATGATCTGTAATTACCTGTAGAGTGGAATACAATTTCTATTGTCCTAAATAACTTCACAGTCTTTAAATCCTCTTAAAATGCTACTGGAAGGCTTAGAAATGGTTGTAAAAACAGGAAGCACTGGTCTGCATTTATGCATCTCCTAATCAGATTAAAAAGAAAAAAAAGACTGATATGAAATGTATATTAGCACCATCATCAGTTTGATGCAGTTCCCTCATTCAAACTGTCATTTGAGTAAGCCTTATAAAATTATTTTTTTATAATTCTGATTTTGGATGTGTTTTGTGGACTCAGTCCCTTTGCCGTATTTTGTAGCTGCCTGACATTCTGCAAGTGATACTATAGTTCTAAAAATTCTCCTGGCACCTTATTTTATTTTTCAATACATGGAACAGCTGATCAGATCTTTCAAGTAAAAAACCCCCCTGTCTTTCTCTTAAATTACTTTTTTATCCGTTGTTTTATGTTTTTAAAGGAAGCCTGTTCTTCAGTGATACCCTACTAAATAGAAAGCCATCAAAGTATGGCAGGTTTGAGGACAGGCCTCTATACAAGAGTGACTGACTGTTTTAGAGACTGAAATATAGTTCATCTATCATGTAGCAGCTGTTATAACAGCTTAACTTTATTTCTTTTGTCTCTCTAGACCTGTAGGTGAGAGTAGACCTCCTGCTGCTTTTTTCTCCAAAATCTTCCTTTTGTCTTTCTGTAGTTCTAAAACTTTTCTTAGCCCTTTTATGTGTTATATAAATAGAGCTGACTTAGCAGTTTAAACTCAACCAATGTATCTTATATTTTATTTTATTATTTATATTGGCTTTTTTGGGAACTTCTCTTGCACTGTGCTGTAGCTAGCAGAGATTTTAAGAAACGTGCGTGTTTAAGTATGATTTCTAGTAGGAATGGTATATTTGAAAATAAACCCAGAATGGAGATAAAATGTAGACTTGCAAATATGCTCCAAAATTCAGACACTTTCAGTCTTTGTCTGCCTTACAGTTTGAGACCCTAGTGGGTGAATTAGACCCCAATAATCATTAGTACCCAATATAACAATTCTTGCTATTTTCAAGTATGCTACATTTCATTTATTGTCTGGTGTTAACAGTTAAATGGGTCATCTTTAACTTCCATTTCCTACTTCAGTTGATTGTGTCAGACACTGGATGTGTTCACTTTTCAGAAAGTTAATAGTTAGAAATATAAGACTATGCAACTGGGGTTCTTGAATAAGAATCAGCAAGAGGTTTCGTGGATCACTTGCTCCCCCTCTGCCCCAACCTCTGTTAATGAGGGAGAGTAAGGAAAACGTTTTCATTCTTAAAGATGATACTTGTTTTGTACTTGCTTGCAGGAGAGATTAAAGTTGGTGACTGTTCTGGGTGCTGGGCTGCTGTGTGGAACTGCCTTGGCTGTCATTGTGCCAGAAGGAGTACATGCACTTTATGAAGACATTTTGGAGGGTAAGAACCAAATGCTGATGGCCTTGTTCAATATAACTTAGGTTGAGGTGTTAAGATATACTGGTGCTTGTTTCTAGGGCTTTTAACGTGAGATTGGTGGGAGGGTTTCACAGCAGCATAACACAAAGATGGCATAGGATCACAAAACTGCCATAGGCGTGATATTACATGGTTACGGTGATTTGACAGAGGGATGTGATCAGTCTGTGAATGAGATGACCCTTGCTGAGTGGTCCGGTCGTTTGTGGGTCCAGGTGCTGTACTCTTCATAGAACCACAGCCTTTTATGCCAGGCCATGTGGTAGTGTTCCTTATTTTGCAGAGAGTTAAAAGTTTAACTGTCACTGGAACTTCAAAGGAGGTGTAAGGATGCCTTTGGCAGAGAATGAAATTGTGGCCTGTTTGCTGTTGCTTTTTGTAGTTTAGAACTTTTGTAGTTTAGAACTGTGTCCCCAGTTCAAGAGAGACAAGGAACGACTGGAGAGAGTCCAGCGGAGGGCAACAAAGACAATGACGGGACTGGAGCATCTCTGCTGTGAGGAAAGGCTGAGAGCCCTGGGTCTGTTCAGCCTGGAGAAGAGAAGGCTGAGAGGGGATCTGATCAATGCTGATCAATATCTCAAGGGCGGGTGTCAAGAGGATGGGGCCAGACTCTTTTCAGTGGTGCCCAGCGACACGACAAGGGGCAACGGGCACAGACTGGAGCACAGGCAGTTCCACCTGAACATGAGGAGGACAAACTTCTTTCCTGTGAGTGTGCCAGAGCCGTGGCACAGGCTGCCCAGAGAGGCTGTGGAGTCTCCTTCTCTGGAGAGATTCAACCCCGCCTGGATGCGTTCCTGTGCCCCCTGCTCTGGGGGCACCTGCTTTAGCAGGGGGGTTGGGCTGGGGGATCTCCAGAGGGCCCTGCCAACCCCTACCAGTCTGGGATTCTGGGATTGATTCTGGGATTCTTTCTCATTAAAGCGATCACAGGAGGTGTTTTATAGATCTGTGTGTACTTGCCATCATAAGAATTTCCTGCTTTGAAGCTGAAGAGTGTCTTGGAATTAAATTACCTTAATATACTTGGCTGAAAATTATGGTTATATAGGGCTAATTCACAGAGCAGGAGGCATTTCTTTCTTGGGTGGTCGTGTCCGTTAAACGTAGGTATCTGCATGTGGTTCCAAGCTCAAGCATCCGGTTCTAGTCTGCTGTCACCAGTCTTCAAAACCTTGTAGCCTCTAATGAATAGCTCAAAGCTAACAAGGATTATGTGTCTTGTAGGGTTGTGAATGTGAAGCACATCTTATACCCAAAAGTCTTAGTAAGCCTGAATTTGCGGTTAAATTATTTTAAATGGGGCTCATTACCTCTGTTTGGAGTGCACTTTAAGTCTTGCTTTAGCTTGGAGTCTTGTGCTTTACTGTTGCATGTGTGAGACTTTTTCAGTATGTTCAGAATCACAAACCTGTCTGAAGGCAAACAGCAACAACTTAGTGATCGCAGGAGAAAGGACTATAAAGTTGAGGCTGTAGAGAACTGTGCAAGTATCTGAGGTACTGTTTTTACTAATCTGGGAGTAAAAGATAGTGGTAGTACTCTAGTTTTATTATATTACCATTTTCCCTGTTTCTATACTTTTAAATTTATTTTTAGTAATATGCTTTAATTTATCATGTTTTAGTTTCCACCAAATTTCTGTTGTTCTGCTTAGATTTAACGTAAATGAAAGATAATATATTAAGTCATCCTTTATGAAGAAGTGAAAGAATCTCTGATCATGCTTTTATACTGTACTGTAATTTGTGCATTCTAATGTGGGATGTCTCTAATGAGCCGAAGTTGTGGATTTGCTCTCCATTCAATTTTAATTCTAAGTAGTCTACATTTTTCTTGTAATTACATGGTTAGCAGTAAATACAATTGCTGTGAATGTTTGCATTTTTTTAAATAAATACTGTTTGTGTATGAAGTCTACAGCCTGCTGTTTAGAGCTATATGCTATATAACTTAAAGTTTAGTAAGTGGAGAAAAAAGGCACTTCCCATTACTGCAGTAGTAATATTAGAAGTATTTACTTAGGAAAGAAGAATTTGTTTGATGAATGAATTCAGACTTTAATTCAATTCCTACCTCACTGTGTTGTGACTAAATGCAGTCAGTCTGTAAAGATTTTTTTATTTTTTTGTATTGCAGGGAGGCAAAATTCAAGGGTATTATAGATTTAACTACAAAAATATTTCTAATATTTAGGATATTCTAAGTTAAGCTTAAGATTCTGAGAACTTAACAGCTTTCAGTAAATTTTTTTTGCAACTTCACCCATTCATGTAATTAAACCTAGAAAAGTGCCTAAAGGAACTCTGAGGTATTTTCATATAACTTGAAAAAGAAGAGAGAGGGACAGAGGTATCTGTATTTGCCTAGTTCCAAGTGTAATTTAACTCAGAGACAGGTTACTTGATATCTAAACAGGTGTCACTGATGCAAAAGTAATTTACTGTTACTTCTGTATTTTCCTGCAGGCCACAGAATAAATAACTTCTGATTTTTGACCTTGTAGGCTGACAGCAAATGGCATATTGTGATTCAGATTATAATTTGATCATAAACCTATGTATGTGTGTAGTGAAGCCTTGATTTGAGTATTACCAGCAAATAAAATTCCTTTGGCGAGTTGAGTCCTTTGTTTTAACGGGTGAAACTGCGTAACCACTGTCAGAAAGACTGACCTGAGTTACCCATTATGTTTTATGGCTTGAAATTATCTGAAGCAAAGTTCACTTTAACATAGATGGCAATAATCTTGTGTGGTCTGAAATTATTTTATTGATCAATCTTGTTTAACAAAGATACGTTCGTGACATCTTTCTAAGGGCTCCCAAGCCTATTCTGATGCGCTTTGTCTGTAGTAATGACATCGCGCCAACATTTTGTGCTGTGGGATGGATGCACAGTTGTGTCTCATCCAAGAAGATGTGTGAATGCTCCAGCAAGAAGATGACTTGCTAGAGTAAGTCAAGTTCCTGCTGTTAATGTCTTAAAACTTCTGAAAAGTAGTTGCCAACCAAAAGACCTCCACAAAAGGACAGAAGTTTTGCTTTTGTCACTTAGTCCGCAGATGTTGGAAAGCCCTAATATATGCTGTGCTCCATTTTGTTTGATGCCATTCTTCTTTTTAATAAAGTTAGGTGCATGAAAGTTGCACTGTCACTCACTTGTTAAACGCTAAATTATCTAGCATGAACTTCAAAAATGCAAGGTTGAAACAGGAGAGAGATTCTGTGTTGAATTGTAATTATAATCCATTCAGATGTGAATATCTTTACCTTGATTCAAGCAGAACAAATGGGGTGTTCTGAAGTCAGAAAGCTTTCCAACACTGAGTAATGACTCCTCCAAAAGCCTTGTCTAGTCACTTGCTGTTAGACCAATGAAACAATCTAGTTAATATCCTAGTTTCTTTCATGTGCTGTACACTAGTTCTGTTAGTCCTCTTACCATTAAATATGATAAAAATAAACTAAAATCAATAACACTGTTTCCAGTAAATATTTTTTTAGAATTTCTGATGGAAACTTCTTGCTTAATCAATGTTGTTCTGTATAGTATTGTCATCAAAGCATTGCTGTCCTGTGAAATATCAAGAAATACGAAGTGAAACCAAGAAGGGGTTTGTGCATGTTATTGTTTCGAGTCACTTTGGAAGTAGTGTTCTTCAGAAAAGAGAGTTCAGCTGCTGGGCAAAGTCAAGTAGGTCATTAGAAACTTCAGGAAGAATTAAAAGGGATAGATAGGAACAAGTGATTAATACATAAGGCTCTGGCATCTTTACACCATCCCATCAGGTATTTATATACACTGATAAGATCCCTCTAAGCCTTCTCTTCTCCAGCCTCAACAGTCCCAGCTCTCAGCCTTTGGTTGTAGGAGAGCTGCTCCAGTCCCTTAGTCATCTTCGTGCCTCTCCAGTATGTCCGTGTGTCTCTTGTACTGGGGAGCCCAGAACTGGACCCAGCGTTCCAGGTGTGGCCTCACCGGTGCTGAGTAGAGTGCAAGGATCACCTCCCTCAACCTGCTGGCAACTTCCTAGGTGCAGCTGAGGACTCAGTTAGCCCTTTTTTTTTGCCACAGGACATGCTGCTGGCTCATGGTAAACTTTGTGTCCACAAGGACCCCAAGGTCCTTTTCTGCAAAGCTGCTTTTCTGACTGTTGGCCCCCAGCATGTACTGATACCTGGGATTATTCCTTCCCAGGTGCAGATCTTAAGATCAAGTCAGATATTAAGAGAAAATATAGTTCCTGATCAAGCATTTGAACATGAGAGAGCCCTCTTCAGTGCTAACTGTTGCTTGCTTCATGTTCACAGTTTAAATTATAGTGCTAACTGTTGCTTTGTGAGGGAGTAAAAATTAATGTGTGACCTGCTTTGTTGGGCAGCGATGCATATGTTCTCTAGGGCACTGGAGCTTTGCAAACGGGTTCTCTGGTTTCTATTTCTTTCTGAAAAAAACAAATTTCTCATGAGTTCCCATGTAAATATAGGAAGGTTGCTTGTGTGAATAACTATGTTCTCCAAGCGTAGGGGAAGGACAGTAGACTTTACAAAAATAGTTACAATTGGAGATTGTGATACCATCGTTCAGTCTAGCAGAGAAACATAGAAGAAACATTTTCTTAGTAGAAAATTAGAGATTTACAAATATTAACTGAACCTGCCAAACATGGTTCTAAGCATTGGACCTGTTCTGGAATGGAGGCAACTTGTACTGAATGGTAGGTAGCAGCACCTTGGAGCATAGCATGCAACTCAACCATCTGACTTAGCTTGAGGTATCAGATCTGGAACAAGACTTACTGTGTCTGGTCTCCCATTGGAAACATTTGAGTAGGACTTACAGTGTCTAAAGCACCTTAGCTGCTGTGGAAGTACAATGATTTATAATAACAATTATGCCAAGGAGTGTTAAGTGCTGCTTCTGCAGGGCTTTCTAGCCTGATGTCTTGTCTCTGCCAGGGACTGCAAGGGGAAATATAAAAAAAAAAAAAAGAAAGAAAGAATGGGTGATTCGGGTGAGCACAGAGTCTGAAACCAAAAGGTTAAATGTTTACTGTGCTCTGTATCGTAGTTGGGAACTTAATTCAAAATTCCTTATTCCTGATCTTTGCTTACACCTTTCTAACAGTTTATTTCTGTATGCTGTTGGCAGAAGAAGGCTTAGACATTATTCTTTGCTTATATCAGCTGGAAACAATACCTAGAGTTTTGCTGAAAAATAACTTTATTAAATCTCTTTCTCATAAATGTACTAAGGCAACTCTCGCTAATCTTAGTGGCCAATACTGAAAAAGCTACATACTTCTGGATATTGTTTGCCGTCTGTGTCAGATGGGATTGCAGAAGCAGTGATTTCCTGGGGTCATGAGCAAGGTTGGAGGATCTAATAGATCTATCTTGGGAGCACCAGGCCGAAGACTACTGGAAATGTTAAATGCAATGGCTGGAAAAACCTTCTCCTTTCTCTTTAAGCCTGTGTAAATTCAGGGTGAGATTGATGTGATTTCTGTTGAAATTGGTGGGAATTTTGTGTGTGGTATTTGCTTGTGATAAAGATCACACGTGCTGGGCAAATGGCAACCTGTAAAAGTGGGTAAAGTTGTATTATGTCTCTGCTTTCTAAAAGTCATTGTAGGTAGAGACATTTTTGTCACTTACTAACCTATGAAATATTGGAAAATGTTCTTAAATTATGAACTGTGCACCAAATAAAGCATTTTACACTATGGAAACTTAACTAAAAACCTGTTCAGCTGTCTACTTTCCCCTTCATAGATTTTTAGAGTCAGTACGATCTCACCTGATTTCAGGGTAGCTCAGTGAGACAAAGTAAATGTCTTGTGGTGGGCATGGAATTAAAGCTTGCGTAGGGGAAGGAAACAGCCACGCAACATTCAGCCCCAGGGCTGGGACTTTGGGTTCCTAGGATGGTACTGACGTTTGTAGGATAGTGTGCCGACTTAACTGTTGTTCTAGTAGGTATCAGTGGAGTGAATAAATGCTAACTCATTTAACTAGAGACTGATGCTTTGAGATATAAAGTTCATCTCCTTAAAGATTGCATTAGATCTCGTAGTGGATGCAACCTTTGTTTTATCTCTTCATCCTGTATTTTCTCACTTAAATGAAGATGAATTAACTGCTTGACAGTATCTGAATACTGACAAAACTGGCAACTTCAATTAAAAAATAAATTATTTAGCAATTTTTATCAGTCAATTTCTATTTAAAATGCAGCGTTTAAAGTAGCCTGGCTTACCAGGTTAATGCTTTCTTTGCTTTTCCATGCTGAAGATGTATGGGGAGAGGCCAGCCAGACAAATGTGTGTTTCCCTAAGTAAATGGGCTAAGACTGACCTTAAATGAGGGCTCTTGCATGTTGTCCAAGAAACCGTGAGGAACACTTTCAGCAAAGAAGGAGAAAAGTGACCGTGCCGTGTTTAGTCCTCTGTCTCCTAATCCTAACATTTGCTTGCCTGCCACAGGAAAACATCACCCGGCAAGCGAGATGCAGCGCGTGATTGAGTCTGAGAAGGCAGCAGAAATCCCAGTTGTACACGAGTATGGCCATGACCATTCCAGGTTGCATGCCTATATTGGTGTTTCCCTTGTCCTCGGCTTTGTCTTCATGCTGTTGGTGGATCAGATAGGCAGTTCTCATGTGCACTCTACAGATGGTAAGTAAAGAGCCACTTCAATTAGACTTGCTAATTAGTTTTAATTAGCAAGTTGCAATTTTTTTGAATGCGTGCGATTTAATTTGAGCAATCGTGTCCAGAGTGTCAGTAGGTGATTTACAAACATAAAGCAAGATCTGTGTGAAATGTTTTTGCTGGAAATCTATCATGGAATTTGGCATAATGTGAGAGTTTGCTTCGTTAACATGAAATAACTGTAGGAGCACGTATGGTGTGGAGCTGGAGGGTGACTTGACACTAGAGTTATTGTCTGGTTTACAGTTTCATCCATAGGCGATTTCTTTGGCTTTCCAAAAAACTTCAAGTTAGTCTTTTCTTAATTTGTTTTTCCTACTTAATTGTAATACATGCAGGTAAAATTTGCAAAGAACAAAAAGTTATCTTGAGTAAGACTGCAGAAGTGACTAGATGTAAGCTCTGATGCTGGAGCTCTACACAACGGGACTCCCACACTAGTCTAGAGCCTCACTTCAAAATACTTCCTGCTTAGTCCAAAGATTTCTCAACTTAATTGCAAGACTCTTTTAACAGTTGCCTTTGTTTTCTGCCTGTGGCTTCATACTCAGACTGCAGCTTGAAATGCACCAAAGGTGTTTTGTGATCTGAAAAGGTATTTTACTGCCTTTGGCTGCTCGCTTTCTTCCACGTGATCTCCTCTGATGATGGAATTTTGGCCTCAAGACTTAAGAAATTGATCTTGGAGGAAAAATAAAACACACACACACACAAAGGAGGGGGGATATGTTTTGATTAGATCCTTGGCAGTTCACAGTGCAGCTGCACAAATGCTTGTATGGGGTTAGTGTGGTGGGACAGATCAGTGGCCAGAGCAGGGACTGTGTCATCTTTGTGCTCCCAGAGAAGTGTAAATGGAGCCACACCCATGGCTACGGGGTTTCGGACCTTTTCAAAGGAAACAGTGGCAGTGAGGATGACAAGGGCATGCAGGTGAGCAACTGCCAGGAGGATCCTTGGTTTGTACAGGTTGTGACCCTTTACTATGTCTCTGATCAGCACAAATACCAGGAGAAAATTGACTGTGATCTGTGTTAGAGATACACGCTATATAAAAGGATATTAAATAAAGCTTTGTCTAGACTGTACCTCTGTCACAAGAAATGTAGTAGTGTTTTCATAATGTTTTTTAAAGCTACCAAAGAAGAACATTTTTCTCATTTGAACCAATGTCTGGTAGTTATCTCCCAAGTGGCTAGATTTTACTTTGCCTAAACTAGAAAAGTTGTGTAGGCCAGAATTGAGGTATGATGTCAAATGTGAACTCTCTTTGAGTGTGTTTAGTTCTGGTCAATCCAAAGCAAATGTTCTTTGTGAATATCTCCTCCTATTTGACATGAGTGTACCACGACAGTCATCCAAATGATGCTTATACAATTAATTGCTCACACAGGCTCCCCTTGATTCAGAAGATCAATCTGACCAAAGCGAATACATCAGTTTTTAGCCAGCTCCCTTCCCTGATCTGATCCACTGGGCAACTACGTGGGCGTGAACAGAAAGGCTGGAGGGAAGGGGACAGGCAGGAGGAAAGGAACAGGACTGGACTCTCCATTTTGGCAGCAGTGCACAAGTAAAGTAGCTGTCTAAATGTGTTTGCAGTCAGCTTACTGACCGCTAGTATGGTTAAATAATGGCTGTTAACTGTTTGGAATTAACAGTTGAATAAGTCCTATACAAGTATAGAAACATCTGCCTTGCTCATTGCAGTGATTCTTCATAACAGTTTCACTGCCAGTTGCATGGTGTGGTGGATATTGCCCTGTCATGCTGTATAATGAGCCAACCTGCAAATGTCCTCAGAGTAGTTGTCAAACAATTGCAGTCAAAATGCTGGATCTCAAGCAGCGCTGGCTGCATTTCTCCTCTGTAGCGTATAACATTGGAGGAAAATCTTTGCCACTGCTGCCGTGAGAAGTAGAATGTATCGCTTAGTAGGAATCCAGAGAATCAGTGCAACAGACTGCCCCAGATGGTCACCTGAAGGAAAATGCCTACATTGGGCTATACAGAGATGATGAGGGGACGGGAGCTTCTCTCTTGTGAGGAAAGGCTGAGAGCCCTGGGTCTGTTCAGCCTGGAGAAGAGAAGGCTGAGAGGGGATCTCATCAATGCTGATCAATATCTCAAGGGCAGCTGTCAAGAGGATGGGGCCAGACTCTTTTCAGTGGTGCCCAGCAACAGGACAAGGGGCAACGGGCATAGACTGGAGCACAGGCAGTTCCACCTGAACATGAGGAGGACGAACTTCTTTCCTGTGAGGGTGCTAGAGCCCTGGCCCAGGCTGCCCAGCGAGGCTGTGGAGTCTCCTTCTGTGGAGAGATTCAACCCCGCCTGGACGTGTTCCTATGCCCCCTGCTCTGGGGGCATCTGCTTTAGCAGGGGGGTTGGCCTGGGGGATCTCCAGAGGGCCCTGCCAACCCCTGCCAGTCTGGGATTCTGTGACGTGGGGAAAAATCGTCCTGACTCTTGGAACAGCTCTGGATTCTGGGGATGCAAAACTAGCTTTTCTTCCCCTTGGTAGTGCAGAACTTTAACATTTGGTTTCAGGAGGTTAAGAAAAACAGCTGCTTCTGCCTAAATCGACGATCCTGTTAATTGCAAATAATTGTATATGATTCTGTCACTAGTTTGTTGGCAGAACTTCAGGTGATGTGAAGTTCTTGGGAATCACACTATGGTAAATGTAATGCAGAAATACTAAAGCCGGTAGTTTTGGATGTAACTGCCTAAGCAGCTGGTAGAGACAATTTTTCTTTCTTCATAATTTATGTACTTGTCCTCTTTATCCTAACTTGCCTCATGACTGTTTCAGATCCAGAAGCTGCAAGATCAGGCAACTCCAAAATCACCACAACGTTGGGACTAGTAGTCCATGCTGCAGGTAACGTGGGACCTATTGTTTGCACTTGACAAGGGCTTTGCTTGCTGTGTGGCTCATCTTTAGATGTGACAGAAACACTTGGGTTTTATTTTTGAAGGTGACTTTTTATACAAAAAAAAAGGCATGGTGGGCAGAACTAAGGATCTTCCTCAAAACTTACTGGGAAAACATATTGCAGTGCTCTGGAATGTTCCATGGAGTTTTATTTGGGTACAGGATTTTCAGTCCTTTATTTTTCCCATCTGAAAAGTTGCGTGATGCTTGCTGCCTGCCTCTTCAATTCCTTTGCTGGCTGCTTTAACTGCTAAATTTCAATACATGCTAGCACATTTGATAAGTAGTATGAAACACCTTTGGGTTTGCTTGTCAGTTGACCTGTGCTTTTCAAAAAATATTGGGGTTAAAAAAAATAATGTCTTGTGGAAAAAAGGACATTATAGAGTGGAGCGCAAAGATTTGACTGAAACACATTTGGGCTGACTTGCAAGGACTGAAAAAGTTACACGTGTGTAGCAGTCAGCCAGTGTTCGTGTTGTAATTCTTCACTATATATGTGTAGTATAAATATGATGCTTTTTAATCTCTCCTAGTGAAAGCTATTGTCTACATGAATCATAAAATGTTGATCAAAAAGATATTTCTTCACTAAATGAAATGTCTATATTAAGGATTAGTATAGTATCCATTTCCTGTTTCATTTAGGCGATATATTTGTTAAATGGTAAAAAACCCATAGTATTTACAATAACATTTATTTAAGGGTAATTAAAATTCTTTTAATGCTTAGGATCTGAAGCAGCTATTTTTAATTTAGACAGGAAGCCACTTCTGCTACAGAAGACTAAAGTAACTAAACTTGTTACCTGGTTCTAATTTGTCAGAATGTGCCAGTACTGAATAGATTCTCAGTATGGTTTTTATGCTCTTGGTAAATGAGAGACAGCTGCTGTAGAGAGTTGTTTGAAATCCTGAAACTGTTGTGGCTTAAGAAACAAAGGGGAGTGAATCATGTGTTGAGTTGGTATTGTTAATGGCATTTTGAGTAACAGGGCTTCTCAAATCATGATGTCAGCCACTGAGGGGGTGGGAAAGCTGAAAGTGATGTGGAGGAATAATCTGTGAATTTGCACTCCTGTTTCAGCTGATGGTGTTGCATTGGGTGCAGCAGCTTCTACTTCTCAGACTAGTGTCCAGTTGATAGTGTTTGTTGCGATTATGTTGCACAAGGTAAGTAATCATCCAAAAAGTCTTATTTGTTCTTTAAAATACTATTAAGATCTTTAGTAATTTCTGTATGCATTGTTTCCTTAGCGATGTAATCTGGAAATGTGTAATGTCATTGACATTAGCAGGTTAGTAGTACAGCTTCAAGGACCAAAAAGCACTGGTGTGATGTATTTCAGAATAGCAAATGGTGGATGCTAAGTCTGAACAGGGTACAAAGGACAGAGTTCTGACAGCCTGCTGCCTACCTTCGTTGCAGTGGTTGTGAAAAATCTCCCAAAAGTAGGGAGAGAAGAATAGCTCGTGAAGAAATACGGCAGCTTCACACTGACTTTTTCAGAAGTTAGTGTGGTGGTGTGGTGTTTTTTTTTTTTAAACAAACAAAACCCCCCAAGATTGTTACTGCTGCAAGAGATGTATTCAGGGGAGTTCTAGAGGGTGAAGCACAGAAGTATATGCTAGTGTATTCATGGAGAAAAAGCAGTGTTACGCTGATTGTAACAGATTTTTGGTTCTGTGATGTTCTTAAGAAAATGGGAAGGATATTTGTTCTAAAGGGTTTTAGAGTTTAAAGCGTTAATCTTTTGAAACCTCTTGATATCAGAGTATGAAATTACAACTTCTGGTTACTTCTTTTATTATAGTAGCTTTGATGTCAGTCGTGCCATTTCTGCAGGGAAAAAATTTAGATGCTTTTCTGATGGTAACAAGCAAACAATGCCTCTTGAAGATGGGAAGATCTTTCTTCCTTAATGTTTGTGCAAAGACATCTATTAGCTATATAGGTTCTAAACATATGTGTGCAGATGCACATTTGACTTATGGTACCACACGCATATATTCCAGTAATCAGTCCTGCATTAATCCAAAATCTTGCTTGCATAATTTTATGTTCAAAACGTTAGGAAATCCAGATCTAGTATGTCTCTTCTTCACTGTTCATACAATAAATTGTGGTTTACATAACCCTCTTCAAAGGTGGTAATGCCAATGTTGCAACAACTGTGTAGCTTGGTTTATGTCTATTGCCAAGTGAAACTTGCTTTTTATTATTCTTAATGTTCAAATTAACTGACTTTTGAAACTCTTCCAAAATTTTAGAAGAGGAAAATGTCTCCTATGGAAAAATTATCAAGAAATATTTGGTATTGAAAGAGAAATTTATTTCTTCTCTGGTGTCTTTTTGTATTATCTAGTCTTCTGGTCCTGATTGATGCTTTTGTCTCTCTCATCTTTTTTTCCTTCACTCCTTGTTTCCTTCTAGGTTTAAAAAAAAAGATTCTGTGTATAAAAAATGCTGAATATATTTTAGTTTCTTACCTCAAAAACATCAGGTTAGACTGCTAATGTCTTTATACAAGCAAAAATATAGTATATTCTATGAATGGTAGGACAGCTATGCATTGTGGATAAGAAACTGGATGCTAGCAGAGGGAGGAGGAAGTATTTGTTTGCTTCTCAGTGGGAACAGAAATGAAACTGAATGACGAACTAATCGAAAGAGCTCTTAAGTCTTTGTTCGTGTGGATGCTGACAGTTACCTTTCTTTGGGAACGTTTTCCCCCTCTGTGTTAATTGCAGAATTTTTCTGCTGTAGATAAAGAAACTGAGGATGCATAGTAGTATCAGGACAAAAAAAGAAATTACAGAAGTTAGTGGAGACTTGGGGATTATAGCAATGACTGAAGTCAGAATGAACATTTTAAGTTTTATAAAGACTACACAAATACTTGTACTCTGATAGCCAGAACATAGGTTTCACTTAGGTACTGTTATTGGGGTAGGGCAGTCTGCAGAATTCTATTGATTTGGGTTAACTGCACCATACTAGTGGTCCCCCTGATTTTCTTCCTATTCAGTGCACTGCAATGGAGTAAGTTTCCTGCTTTAGCAGGGGGGTCCTGCTTTAGCAGGGGGTTGGGACTAGATGATTTCTAGAGGTCCCTTCCAACCCCTACCATTCTATGATTCTATATTTCAACTTTATCTCAGATTTCAGGAGGTCTTAGAAGGTATTGTATTACCAGTCAATATTGTTTTTTGCAGGCACCAGCTGCCTTTGGCCTGGTTTCCTTCCTGATGCACGCTGGGCTGGAACGGAATCGAATTAGAAAACACTTGCTGGTCTTTGCGTTGGCAGCACCTGTTATGTCCATGGTGACATACTTAGGGCTCAGCAAGGTAGGTCTGCGATTTTGTTCTGCCCAAAATGTGGCTTAGTGGTGAAGTTTGGGGAAAGGAATATTGTATGAGTTTCATAGAACTGAATTCCAAGCTGCTTGAAAAATTTAGCAAAATGGAGATTAAAAAAAGTGGATAAAAAGGTAGCAATATGAATGAAATGAATGAAAAAAAATTACCCACGCTTTCCATCAGAACAAGTCATATAACTCTTCTATAAAGTTTTCTATAGCTTTTTTTAGAAGGCTGATTTCTATGTTTTCTCCTTTCTGCGGCTCCTTGCCGAGAGCTTAACAATTTCCTCATATACCAGATTTTATCTGATGACTATGTAACTGAGTAATTTTCAGTGTTGCTGCATGCACTTATCTCAATATGCAGATGGAAAATAATCTTTGCTGGTTTTCCCCCACCATCCCAGAATTGATCCTATGTGTTTAAAGTCCTTTTCACGCTGTGTAAGAAGTTGAATCCTCAACTAGAACGCCTCTCATACTCCTTAAAGCATAGTCTTGTCTTGGCTCTATAACAAATGACCTGCGAAATGGGCCACTGCACACAAGTTTATCACCTCTGTCCAAATTAAGCGTTTCTGCTTCTCATAGCATTTCCTATGACATTCCTGTGTTTCTAAGTGCTGTGGGCTATGGTGTTGTGTTGTAAAGAATCTAACATGTGATCTCATGAAACTCAAGGCACGAGAGGAAAGATTTAAGTAAATCATTGAACTTTACTTGCTGGGAAGGAGTTGTATTTGATATTGCAGTACAGGATTGGGTTGGGTTTGTAAATAGGATTGAGAATGCTGTTTGAGCATTCTTTTGATACAGGCTTACTAAGAGTTGGGTTTGCATTTTGCACTTCAGAAGGAACAGAGAATTGGTAAGGCATAAGGGCTGTCACAGTGGTTGTATAGTTCCAGAGCAGATGTATCTCCACTCTTTGGGGAAAAAAAAAACAACCGAGAGTGTATCAGAGAATTAACATCGCAGCTGACTTGGAAATCGTTCAAGAAGCATTCTGATACTGATATGATTGGGTTTGCATGACATTACATTGAATGATGTTTAGCATGATCTTAATCCTAGTATGAATGTGAAGAGGTGTTCAGTTTTGATCCAGAAGATGTGTTCCTTTATGAAGTTTGCATGGAAATTCTGGAGGAGGTTAGGGTGTTTACAGTCTGAACTTGATTTTTTTTCAAAGCACGTTTTGACATTTTATGTGTTGCTGTGGGATGGTCAGACAAGATGCTTCTGCACACACTGTGACTTTTTCTTCTGTAAGGGTTCATAGAAGTCTGAAGTGACCTAACTAGAATGAGACGTGTCTTTCTGCCTCCCACATCAACTTTAGAATGCCAGTGGCTACATGTAAGGTGCAAGACACAAACCAACACATTAAGCCGTTGTCATTGTGAGAGAACAAGAGTTGACAGAAATCCTGCTGTGCCTGGACACTTAGAGAATGTTTTTTATTGTTGATTGAAGAACTTCTGCTTATCCTCATTTTTTCTGCTCTTTCTGTTTTGTTTTTTTTCTCAATTTCAGAGCAGCAAAGAAGCGCTTTCAGAAGTCAATGCCACCGGAGTTGCTATGCTGTTTTCTGCTGGGACTTTTCTTTATGTTGCCACAGTTCATGTCCTCCCAGAAGTAGGAGGAATTGCCCATAGACACAGACCTGAATCAACTGGAGGAAAAGGACTCAGTCGTCTGGAGGTGGCAGCCCTAGTATTAGGATGCCTTATTCCTCTAGTTTTGTCCATTGGACACCATCACTAAATGCTCGAATTTCACCGTTCTCCTCCTCGATCTGACATGAGCAGTAAATGTTGGCTGCTCCCTTTATCATTGTCTCTTACCCGTCATCCATCCCATCCACTTTATGGAGTTCAGAGGGAACTTTGATTGCAAAATGAGGAATACTGGGAAAGTTTTTAGTGTAGCAAAATGTACTTTGGCAGCCGGACATAAATTCTATGTAACTTTCTTTTCTGAAGACGTTTGCTATTTTAATTGTTACTTCTGGCCCTATTCTCAGGGAAGATGGAATTTGGAGTTTAAGAAGGGTGAGTGGGAAAGAACATAGCGACTGATCATGAAATTGCAATCACCAAAGTATCCTGCAATTCAGCTTTCACAGCTGAGAGCAAAAAAAAAAGGATGGCTGCCTTGGGAGATGTTGAAGTCTTACTAATGAAGAAGGGGGCTCTCCCCCATCGCTTCTATGTTGTCCTGACAACGCAACTGGTCCTTGTCATGTTTGTCACTTATTGTATTGCAAAAATGGGCTACGCTCAGAACTCTGGACAACACTGCTATTGTCACAGAAGTGTCACTGATAAGAAAGAAATGATGTAGACAAAGTGTAGGATTAGAGTAAGAAATCAGCTGGTTAAGAAGGCACAAATGAATTTTGCAATGTATTCCATTATTTAAGACAAAGGATAGAAGCAAGGAGAATAGTGTTTTAATTGTTTATGCGATTGTTAATAAATTTTTAAAAGGCAGTATTTCTTGGGAGATGGTCTTCTGTCAAGTCAGTAAAGCATAGGCACCAAAAATCTGAGCAGGAATTAGGTATTGGGTACTGTGATTACACTAGTGCTACCGTTGAGAGAGACACCCGTAGTGTCCTTTGAATTCGAGCTGTTCTGGCCTCTGAGGAGTAGAAATCTGATGGAGACAGCTGTTGAGGGACCAGAGAACTTTACTTGCTCATTTTCAGAAGTCTGAACTGCTGAAATCCATGCAGATGTGTGGGGCTTTTTTAATTAAATAAAAGGTATTAAAGCTAACAAGACATTAAATATATATGCTGCAGATAGACTATAAAGTGTTTCTAAAGCAGTTCTGAACAAAATACCCCAATAAACCAAACTGGTGGGTTCCCAGTGGGCATTTTACTTTTCCTTTGGGAATTGTATATTCACCTCTTACTGGTAAGCATTAGTTTTGGTGAATCTACTGGAGGACTTATTGTCAACTGCTGGTGCCTCTCACTGCAGAACAGTGACAAAAGATCCCTCCCTTTCCAAGGCACAGCCTTATCTTGTCAAGCACCTTTTCTCTTCCACAAAGTATATTGTACTCTGATAACTGTAGTGCATTGAAAAGTCGGGAGTGCTTGATGTGCACAGATTCAACATAAAATTTTTCTTTAGGGGTAAATTTGTTATGCCATACCCCTTTTTAAGCTATACTCTGCACTTTTTAAAGATAACCTTGCCAAATATGTTTTTCTTTTGATTTTTTTTTTATTTGAAATGGATTTCAAGGCTTGAAATATCTTCTTAACTGAAGCGCTTCTTGTTTCCATTTGAATGAGCATGTCTGTTTTTCATGGCTTTTATTACTTCTACTACACAGGCCATTGTGCCTCAGCTTCTTTGTGTTTTTGGCATTGTCCTGCTTGTCTACTAGTTCAATAATGGGTATGGCTCTTGGACTAGTGATTGCTGTGTTGGTTGGCTTTGTAACAATACAGGTGTATCCCAGGATTGAACCTAGCATTGATCCCTGGGAGTGCTTGTTCATTTGTGTGTTTTACTTTATAAAATCAATGCAAAATTATTAGAAATCGTCTTTTCCCACAAGGCAGTATTTTCAGATAGAATTAGTGTATCGGGCCTAAACAAGCATTTTTGACATTAGACCTTCAAAAATTAATTCTGTTCTGAAATGCCACTGCAAAATTAGTGACATGGATGAGATTCTCTCCTGCACATTCCTAAACCTTGGTTGTTGGGTTTTTTACAAGATGCATAGGCAACTAGTAAGTTTATGTATTGAAACAGCTCGGTGATAGAGGTTATCGACACATGTGAATGATACACAGGGATGTTTACACCAGAGCTCCCCGTGTTCTTCCTGATATCCCCCTAAGTATCTCCTACCTTTTACCTTGCTCGGTCTTTCCTCGTAACTGTTTCCAAAAGCTGGAGAGTTTGCAAGATCTGTGGCAGAAGCAGGAGATAGCTTAGTGCAGCACCAGATGCTTACATTTGTTAAAACACTAAGGTTTTTTTCTTTAAGCTATCATCTGTCACTTGCACATGCACCCAGCTAGTTAAGCTGGTGTCCTGTCTGTGTTCCACTTCAGCCTCATTTAGTGTGTGACAATATCAACAGTTCAGGGAGGTACGTATGTAAGGTCCCACTTCATGCCTTCTGTTCCGGTGTTGGAGTGTGTGGGTAGTGCCTTCTTACATGGAGAAGTGTGTGTTGATGAGGATGTGGCAGCCAGCCTTGTCACAGCTGGCATAACCTCTGGCTTAGTAATCGTAAGAGGGGCCACTGCTGAGAAGTCTTGTCTGTCTTTTCTCCTGTCCCTCAGATCGTGTTCCCAGTTGCTGGGGTAGCCAGCAGATATGGTGATACTCAGCTGAATGATTCATGAACTATAGAGGCCAAGTTATAGTAGCAGGTGAGGGATTTTAAATGAAAACGTTGGCAACTTCAATTTTTTTTTCTGCTAATTTTAATAATGCGTACTTTTAATTTTGGTGCTCAGTTAAGTGGTAGAAGACTTCTGTGATTTTTATTTTTTTCTTTCCATTTAGAAGGAGCAACAGCATTTTGTTTTGGCTGCCTCTGTTACCTCTGTGTTGAACTATTATTTTTCAATTCTGTTGCTGAAACTGCAGTGACTAAGGAAGCTTTTGGTTTTGTGGTAAAGAGAACATAAAATTTTACACTTACAAACCTTTCCAAATTGTTAGTTCCACATGGAGGATTATTTTCTTGAAGCAGAGTATTTTAATGAGTTAAATAAAACAGTCTGTTTTATCATAGCCCTTTTTTTACCTATCTCCCCATCTGTCACAGTAAATTCAAGCGCTGTGTGTAGTCAGGGCCATCTGGTATCATTTTCTACTCCTCAGGGGACCTTGGTGCAAACAAATTCGTCTTACTCTCTCTGTAATGGCCATCTCTGCCTGTGATTTCTACTGTGAGGTAGGTGGCAGCAGGTCTAGCAGGTAATGCTTTAACCAAGTGCCAGGCACGTCCCCCTTCCCTTCTGCAAATCCCTCTAGGAAATCTATAATCTTATCAGCTGTTTTTTCAGTTAATGATTTCTTAATTGGTGATAGGAATTGGACTGAAGTTGTTTCCGTTGATCCCCGTGTGTTCAGGTACTTTCCGTACTGTTCTAATTCTTTCATTGTTCCTTATATAAAGAAGGGAAATATTTCTTTTTCAGCACCTGATGACAGATGCAGAAGCTGCACTGACATTAACTTAAGTGAGGAGGGTAGAGCTGTCACACCAAGATAGGAATTTTTGATAGTTGTGGCATGTCAGAAGGGTGAGTGTTAAACACAGAAACCCACTGTTGACTTCGAAGAACCATTTCCAGGTGGATTGTGTTAAAGGTTAATGTTATCCAAGAGCCCCAGGAAAACTACTGTGTTTATTCAGGAACTAGTCCAGAGCCTTCAAGGAGCTTTTGACAGTAGCAGATGTGTCCACATGGTATCAGCTGTATGCAGAATGAGAGAGAGATGCTGTGGAAGAAACATTGCTGCTGCTCCCTTCCCAGTCTGTGCTGGGTCTTGGGAAGAAGAGGAAGAAAGTGTATTTGTATCCTTTTGGGGTGGAAGGAGAAGGAGTGGTTGCGGTATGGTGGGAAAGTTTATGATGAATTTCAGATTCCTGTTCACCTCTTTTAAAAATACTTTCTTTTTTTTTTTTCCTCCTTACTGTTCTTTTATTACATCTCTTTGTAGCCTTGGCTTTCCAGGGAAAAACATGGTGTGGTCATTGCTGTTTACCTGACTCCATGTATGGAACTGTAGTTTTAACGTCTCTTTTTTTCCAAACCATTTGTACACAAAATCATTCCATGAATGGCTGCCTTATAATTTTCCCACTTTAATTGTGAATGGTTAAAATAATGTTGCCGGTTTCAATTTATTATATTAAATTTTTACGAGGTGCAGTGCTTCGGAGTTGACTTGTCATTTACTGCATGGGGTTTAGTGACAGTTCCGACAAAGAGAAATGGCAGTCTTAAATGGGATGCGAGCAGTGCAGACAGTACGTTTTATTTCTGTATAAGTGTGTTTGCTGCTTTCCTTCACAGTGTCTGAGCACCTCCTGGAAAACTGAAGTGTGAAACTGCGTGTTGGGAGGCAGTCTAGCAGGTTGATTTGGACACGGGTATGAATGGGTTTAGAGGTACAAATACAGAAAGGATTTGACAGCTCTGCTTGAGAGGGGCATTTGACAACTTCTGTCTCCTGCAGTGTTTGGGAGTTGGTGTTGCTCTGAAGCTCTCTCTTCCCCCACCCCCAGGGATAATCTCGGAAGCTTGCAAGGCAGACACCTCTTTGGAGGGCCATAAGGAGGTGATGCGCTCCAGGCCACTGTTAAAAGGCTGGAGGACACGTTGGGGCTAAAGAAAACTGAGAGCATGGGATGGAGTGAGAATGGTTTTGTCAGCCTTAAACCCCAAATGCAAACACCCAAGTCCCTCTGTTCTTTTTGGAGACTTTGTGACAAGGTAGCCTTTCCCATACATATGTGCCTCTGTGTGATTTGGATTAAGAGTCAGCTTGAAATGTGCATGCAAAGATATGAGGAAAACCCTAGCCTGCTTTTTGTCCTCCAGTTATGGGGGAAAACTGCTGGTGAAATCTTCTTGCCCCTGTTTCTTGAAGTTTTATTTTTCCTCCCATCTTGCTGTTTTCAGGCACCGAGCAAGTCATAGCTCAGCTTTCCTTGTGACTGCGCCATGATCATACTGCTTACCTGTTGACAGCTTTTCAGTCTTGCTCTCAGTCTTCACTATCAACACAGTCTTTCTTGAAGGCAGCTTACCTTCTTCCTGCAGTCTACAATGACATGAAAGCCCGTGTTAAGCCATAGCTACCTGTTTTCTCTCTAATGCTAGTCATGGTGGTCACTGTAAGTGAGAGTGCATTGTCTTCTTGCTGTGAAGAAAAATTGTCTTTGCGGGCTCCTGAATTTCTCTGGAAGGGCTTGTTTGCCTCTGACATGATCTAGAGTTGCAAAGAATAGTTGGAAATTAAATTTTAGCAGTGGTCTCTAAGAGGTGCTCTGGTGGAGGATATGAGGAGAGCTTTGAAAATTAATTGTTTTGTTATCTGAGCAAAAACTTGCAGGACAGTTGGGGGTTTTACCTATAGGACATAGCAGGGCATATTATTAGGGCTTGCGAAAAATTCTTAGAAAATTCAGTGAGTTTTACATTGTGTGCTGTGACTGTAGAAGGGGCAAACCTTTCATATAAAACACTGAATTGCCTTTTTTTTTTCTGATAAGGTGACTTTAAAAAGAATGGCCACAGCTAGACATCTCTGACTAAAAATGTTACCTTGCCAGACGTGGTTGGGACTAGATTTAACATTTTAAAACACATGCAGGGCACAAATAAGTGAGTAAATTGCAGGAGTAAGCACCATGTAAAAACCAGAAGGGTGCTTGTCTCTTGCCAAAGCTATGTAAGTTATGGTTTCTGTCCTGATGTGTGTATGCCTTTAGGGGTTTGTAGAAGAAATTTGTTACTACCACTGCAGCATCCGATGGCAACTGCCAGGATTTAGTGCAAGGATGAGAATCGGAGCTGGGGTCCTTGCAATAACTAAGGAATAACTAGGAAGGCGACTGCCTGTCACGAGGCAGTCCGTAAGGGAACTTCTGCGTAGGCTTTTCAGATCCATGTGTAGGTCTGTGGGTTTTGTAAGCCAGTGCCTGAAACTCTGTCACTTCACCACACATGACAAAACTATTAGCTGGAGCAATTCAGGAAATGTTAATGCTTTAAAGCAATCTTACAGAGTGAGGCAACCCCTCAAGCAGCTTGCAGATCAGTAATTAAGGACTTGCCTTCACTGCACCTTCCTGATGAGGGGATCCTCCCTGGCGGTCTGCCATGTTCTTTAGCACATGGTGGGAAGGCACTAATTGAATGCAGCCTGGAGCACTGATTGCAGAGTGGTCGAGGCTGGAAGGGACCTCCAGAGCTCATCTGGTTCAACACCCGCCCTGCTCAAGCAGGGCCACCTATAGCCAGTTGCCTGCGACTGTGTCCGGATGGCTTTTGAACGTCTCCAAGGTGAGAGACTCCACACCCTCTTTGGGCAACCTGTGCCAGTGCTCAGTCACGCAAGACTGACAAGCTGCTTCTCTAACGTTCAGAGGAAACCTCCTGTGTTACAGTGTGTGCCTGTTGCTTCTGGTTCTGCCACTGGCTCTGCTGAAAAGAGGCTGGCTCCATCCTCTTTGCACCCTCCCTGCCGGCATTTGTATACATTGATGACATCCCACCCTATAGCTGCTGAATTGACACAGTTAATAGATACTCTTGCTCTCCAGCTGTCCTGTAAGCAGGATTGGTTTTTGGACATACGCTTTCAGAAAAGAGAAAGGGGCATGATTCTGTTACAGGATGGGTGATGTATGCATTCTCAAAGTCTTCATGTATCCATTTAAGAGATACCCTCAATGGAGATGATTGATAAGCAATTAATTGAAAAAAATTTAAAAAAATCAGTCGCTGTCTACAGACTTATGTAGGATTCTGTCACTTTAACATACAGTGTTTTACTATTTAACTAAAGCAGTAAGCAACCTTCTCAGCTAATTGCTTACTTTTGATTTTTCTAGTAGCTCATAGGACTTGTGTGGATAGGAAAAAGTGTAATAAACTCTTTATACTGGCTTAATCACAAGATAATACGATTAATGTGAAGTCAGTAGGAGAACTGAAACAAATGACAGTGTTGCTATTGTAGCTAGTACAGGCAGAGGCAGGGCAGTAAGGATGGGAAGCNCATAGGACTTGTGTGGATAGGAAAAAGTGTAATAAACTCTTTATACTGGCTTAATCACAAGATAATACGATTAATGTGAAGTCAGTAGGAGAACTGAAACAAATGACAGTGTTGCTATTGTAGCTAGTACAGGCAGAGGCCGGGCAGTAAGGATGGGAAGCCAGCACTTTGCCAGATAGGCTCTTGTTTTTTCGGCAAGTAAAATTCAGTTTTAATGGTGAAGCGTTGTGCAGTATATTAGCATTCTTTTAGTGTGTTTAATAAAAGTGTCGTATCAGTAATTGGAGAATTAACCACTGCAGTCTGTTGTAAATCCTTTTGGGGATGTGAGGAAGTGCTTTGAGTGCATTCATGTTACAAAAGTTACCACTAAAAACTTAAATATTGAGGAGCTGTGGTGTTGCAGGCTTCCTGATGATGGCTGTAGAGCGTTCATTTGTTAAGGAAGAACATTTTTCATCAGCGTTTTTATCAGAGACTCATTAAGGGATGAGCACAGCAGCAAGAAGATGAGCTGTCATCTATTGTTCCAGCTTACAAATTAAGCCATTCTTCTACTGATATGTGCAAGCCTTATCCAAATATCCCTGCAGGCAGAACTGCACAACATTCCACCCTCCTTATCACAGCACTTCTCCCTCTTGTCTGAGGTGTCTGGAGATTAACAAACCCTTATGGTGGATGGGGGGGGGTTAAGAAAAATGCCTCATTCAGGAAACTTGTAGAGCTAACTAAAAGTAGGCTGTATCTTGATGACTGACACCAAACCTATATAATATTTAGAAAATCTAAAAGGCGAGATGAAATTATTAGAAAGGGGGAAAATGCTTGCTCTGTACCTGCGTGCCCATCCGGTGTCTGAAGTGGTCGTTACTTTGTGATGTATCGTCATAGTTATGTTGGGGTCCGCAGAAGGTAATGGGCTTCTGCTGTCTGAAGAAGCACGTTAAAGGAGATACCCGTTGTTGCACTGGGCTGAAGATGGCTGCTAAAACCCCTGCTTACAAGCCTTAGTACTAATCTGAATGACTCTTGCTGTAACACCTCTTAGTCGAGCTCTCCTAGCCTGCCTCCAGAGGGGGAAGCTGTAAGTAGAATGAGTCGCGTCTTAGGACGGCAATGGACTTCCCATGTTCGGTTTTCTCTTTTTAACAGAGAAACTGAGGGACGGCTCATTTTGAACAAAACTTTGTACTCCTGGTATCTGCTCTGTGCAGGTGCTTCACGGAAACGTGCTTTGGTACCCACGGAGGGCTAAGCCGTGAGTCTGTTTGGGAGTTTTTCCGTGCCTATCCCTGCAGCCTGGGCTTTAGCAGTTTGCAAGAGGCCTCGCCTCCAAAAGCTGTGTGGCAGCGTGGCTCACAGGAGGGTAAAATGGAGATGGGGGAGGGGGGAGATGGCCCTCTTAGCCTGCTGTATTTTGTGGAGAGCAATGTTTTTGTGTTCTTCCTTGTCAGGCAGTTTATCTTCCATCTGGCTGGTGGCTCTTCTCCTCATACAGGGTTTGCAGTAGAGCTGTCATGGTCTCCTGCTGTGATAGATGGCACTAGTAGATCTTTGTGCCTCTGTATTTAGATAACCACTTGAGAATGCGGGTAGGAAGGAGGCAAGAAGTAAGTCTTGTTCCTGTCCTGCGTGTGTGTGCAGCATGAGCACTGACCTTGGAGTGCCTGGCTGTGAGCAGGACCAGAAAAGAGAAACTTGGAGGGGAGGCTGCCGCAGGTTAGAGCTGAGGGGTATAGCAGAATGTGTAGGGGAAGGGCGTGAAGAACATTGGTGGTGCAGTCCCTGCAGTTTCTGCGCCTGAATGAAGTCCTAACTGTAGCGTCCTTAGCTTTTTAAGGCCTTGCCAGCAATGGTCATAATAATGGGAGGGATAAAGGGAACATCGAACGTGTGTGCAAGAGCAATTATCGTCTCTGTGTGCACGTGCTGGTCATTTTATGGACCGTAGATGAAATAAAAGCATGGTTTAGCCAATCCTGGGGTTTGGATATGTATTTACTGTTTAAAAGTTAAGCCTATGACTTCTTTCCCTCTTGACCAGAGGGAACAAAGTGGGTAGAAATTGGTGGACTGCAATCAACGTCTAAACTTTTGCAGTTGAGGAATACCTTGTAGAAAGTAGTCCTGCACCTAGCCCTATTTTAGAAACTTGGAGAGTTCAGGTCTACTGCCTGGTGTTGAAACAGCTAAGGAGCGTTCTTCTCCAGAGCGGGTAGCTGTCAGCTTGGATCTCATTACTGTCCAATTTCTTTCTGGGCTGTTTTGTCAGGTCTTTAAAATGTTGCTAGTGCTCCAGTTGTTTGCTTGTGTTACGAAGTAGAGGTATTACATTTTCCCCTTCCGTTATTCTTCAAAGGAAACTTAACAAATCCTTTTCTTTTGCAGAATTTTTTCTGGCTGGCCAATGTATCCAAATTACTGCACGGGTATATGTGTTCCTGTGATGTTCTGGGTTTAGTTCCAGTGTCATGGGTGAGGAACTGTGGCTGAGAGAAATCAAGTTACATGCTCAAGTCAGGTAGGGACACTGCCAGGGCTGGAAACTAAGCCTCGGTGTACTGAACCGTGCTTTGGTGCCCTCATTACAAAGGCAACAGTTTTCTGTGCTCAAAAGCAGGACTGAGTAAGCAATTGCACCTTTGAAACTCTGTGCTGGCCCCCAGAATAACTGCTCTAAACCGTGCTTCTGATCTTTTCGCTAGATCTCTGAGTGTCTAGGCGCCACAGGGTGCAAAGGGCAAGAGTGTCTTAAAATTGCTGAGCTGGTCTTCAGGTAGCTGGTGCTACTCACATGGCATGTATATATGCGTCATAGGGAGTCCTTGACTTGACCTGGGTGTTTTCTGTGCAGAAAACTTCCTGCAGAACTTACTAAGCTGTGTCACCTGGCCAAACCACGTCCTGGGTAACTCTCCACTGTTGCTACTGTCACGTTTGGGATTGGGTTGAATATGCAGGTGGCGTGCATGCTAAGCTGCAAGCTTACCGGCTCTGAACACTGTTATAAAACCTTCTTGGGGAAAGGTTTGTTCTTGCCTCTCCCTGTGTGTGGAGGTTCAGCCGCCCCCCTGTGAGGAGGAGCGCTCCCAAGGCCGCTGCGCCTTCCCACAGCCTCCGAAATGGGACCGGGATTTGGCCGGCTGGGGCTGCCCGAGCAGAGCGGCTGGTTAGGCAGCAGTCACCACAGGCGTGCAGCACTGCCTTTCCCCAGGGAGCATGGGCTGGTGGGTTCATAATCTAAGAAAAGAAAGCAAGCAAGCAAAGCTACTTTTGTTTACTGCTGTTGAACATGCTGCTGGTTGGGAGCAGCCTATTCCAGTACTAAGCATTTTCTGTTTATGTAGGCCATGTGATCACTTTATGTTATTTAGGCTTGATGGAGGAAAAGCTGGTGTGTTGCAGGAAGCCTGCAGGCTGTCTTCTGTAGGAGGCTTTTTCAAATGTAGCTGACCACTCTGATGTATTCTAAAGTCCCTAAAAAATGCCTGTTCAGCAAAAAACTTTTTTTTTTAAAGCACCGGAGTGAATGAAAGATCTCTTAGTAGGATTGGAAAAAAAAAAAAGAAATTATCTCCTTTAGATGCTGAGAGAAATGCTTATTGACCATGGTGTCAGTCCCTGAGTGAGCCACCCCCCAAAAGCCAGGCTGTGAGTGCTTACTGTCCACAAGACTATTGAGCTGGCTGCTTGCTATTAAATCCCTTTGCCTCAGTAATGTGGCATCTTATTTTCTGTCTTCCTGTAAGCTCCTGAAGTGGTGTTATATCCACAGTTAATAGTTTGATTAATGTGACTCATGGACTATCCAACATGGATCTGGGTGGGTTTGAAGGGCTGGGACTGATGAAAGAGCTTTGTCTGGAACAGGGCACTGAGGCCACGTGATTCTCACCGAGGAATGATGTCAGTTAGGGTTATCCACCTACAAGGATGATGTCAGAGTTACACACCTACAAAGGCTCTTCACTTTAATGCCTGTTTGCTAAACAGCTGAGGTCTGCAGGACAGCTATGGCTTCCCATGTGAAAATTTAGTGCAAAAGAAACGTAATCTGTCAATGTCTCGCACTAAAGAGACCGATTGATGGTTGCTTTTGTTCTATTTAAAATAGCCTCAGTGCACAACGGTACATCTGGGAAGCCAGAGCATCATTTTGGTAGGTACATGTGACATTTTATCTTTGCAAGAATGATATATCATAAATTAAGCTTGAGCTGGACTTCATTTCTCCGCATTGTTCCAGGTACCTGCTAATACCTCCTGTAATTGCTGATGGCTCTCTGGGTTGCAAACGGCTACAGAGCCTATCGGAAGCTGTAAGAGGAAAGGGAATCCATACTGGAAGGCAAAATCTGAATCTTTCCAACTCTGCAGCAGCTCTGATCTAAATCTCAATTTCCTGGCCCCAGCCCAAGGATTAGTTTCTTTTCTGCATAAAGTACCACTGTGAGGCTGCCCAGAACATAAAGGTATAACTTTTCACTTTAAAAAAAAAAATACAAGCCTCCTCATCGGCCACAGCTAGCCAGTGTGTGCATCCTTAAACTGAAAGGAAGCACACTCCATCCGGAGGGTGGCCTGTGATGGAGTGTTACTTCTGTGCTAGCTTGCACTGCTCTCTGCTTCAAAGGTTTTTTGGAGCACAATTTTATTGGCTTAATGTGTAGGAGAAATAGGGACAACGTATCAGCACAACAATTCTTGTCTCAGTACAACCTGTCTCTCCTCAGGAAGGTTTTCTGAGTAAAGCTCCAGTGCTTTCTCTCCAGGATATACAGCTTCGTTGCCCGTACGAGCCATCAAGAGTAAAACATCCATCTAAAATCTTTAAATTATTATTTTGAAACGAAAATTCAGAGAAAGAGCGTGAGCTTCATCCGTATCCCTGGAAGGTACGGTCACCTCTGGTTGTCGAGCATGTAACGGAACCAACCAAGTAATGGCTTTTTGCCTCTGCCGCTCTCGTTGCGTGGCAATTCCACAACTTCCTTGCTGTGGCCGTTACACGCCTTCTCATTTATTCATGGCCAATTCAGGCCCGTTTGTTTTATTGCAAGCATTGATTTTTACCAATACATTAAGAGGGGAAAGAACGCTTGAAACTAGGCAGCAGTCAAATGTTCCCCTTTGTTCTCATTTAAACAAGTGAAGCGCTTTTAGTTTCCTGCCGTACTGCGGGTTAACTATAGCTGTAACCATCCCTCAAGTCCTTTTCTGTATCTCTTCAGGGCTTGGGAATCTGTTTGGCTGGAACTGTACAGAAGGGATCTCGTGTGGGTCTGGTACAAGAGCTTATGTCTACATTTTTCTTTTTTCACTTGTGTCACATGATTGTCCTGCTAAGGTCTTGTGTACCCAGGTCTCCTTCCTCTGCTCTTAGTAAATGATGAGCTCCCAGATGAAATACAAATGCATTAGATCTGTATAAATGCCTACGTGCTTTTGGGCTGTTAGGTCTCACCAAGATCTTACAGCAAAACCAAGTCTGCTTGTGCTTCCCTAAGGATCTCTGTCCCCTGGAATTTGGAGAAGGCACTTCTGCAAGACCCGACTCTCCCTACTCACCCTGTGGTAGACCCTTTTCTCTTGGCTGGGATTTATGACACTGTTCTTCTGATCTGGAAGTTCCTGGCCAGTTGAAGCAAGTTTTGCATCTACAGGAGTAGCACTGAAGAACCTTTAAGCCGGCCCTTACGCCGTTACCTTCTGTTTGTGAGCGGCAAGTTGCTTAGACCTGTTGTGTTGCTCTCCTGCTCTTCCCTTCAGACAGACCCCAAATTTCTTCAGATTAGGTTAACATTTCCTTTATGTGTGTACTAACCACTATTATTACAAATTACTTTGTGCAGGCACCAGCAGTTGCAGAACTTGCCCCGCTGCTGTTTACTGCCCTAGTATTGCTGGCTCCTGCCTGTGTTTAACTCTTGGTGACTTCACAAAAGCAAGTTGCTTTTTCCCCTGCCCTGGAGCTACCCACTCTAAAGAATTTGCTGTGACTACTCAGTCCCTCGCTTGTCATAGAAGTTTCCAGAGGAGACAACATCTGCATTTTTGATGTTTGAAGCTGGAGACTTCTTTTCTCTCTTGGTCTCTGTGAGATAAAACTAAGAAGCAAAGGATGAAAACCTGCTTTTCCTCACTGCGGGTCACTACTGTCAGATCTTTGCATCGCTGGTGCAGTACAATAGCAGGGACACTGGATTGTACTTACACAGGAGCTCTGTGGCTTTTCATTGCACATTCCTAAATTGAGGTGATGCTGTTGGGCCCAGAATCCTTTTTACCCTTTGTGCAACATAATTCTAGGGAAACCTTTCCCTCTCCTGAAACCCTGGTTATGAGTAGTATTTTTGTTGCAGTGCAGTGTGTGGAACGATCGCTACAGCATTAATACTTCCCTTCTGCGGTGCAGGGTTGTATTCAAGAGTTGGGGCTCGGGTGAGATGGAGGCGTCTCTGCTGCTCCCCCGTTCCCCACCTTCTCCCTTAATGTCACGCTGAGATGGGATTTGCTGCTGCGTAGGACGCTTCCTGTCTGGGACCAAAAGGCCAGACAAAGCCAGGGTGAGAGAAAGTAACAAAGCATTGAGTTTGCTGACTCCCTCATTTAGCGATAAATAGTGACTTTTATCAGGGACCTGCATCTATAATTTCCATGGTACCAAACGCAGCCTGGGAGCCTGAGGCAGGCAGTCTGCATTTCCTCTGCTTAAGATGCTTTGCAAGTGCCTGTGATCACGTAAAGTTAAGTGGGCTTGTGTGCGGTGCTGTGATCGAGCCTACGGCACATCCCAGGCTTCTAATCCCCAGGAATGAGAAAGGACCATGTGCCTGCAGTGCGCCACTTCTGAATAACTGTGTTGGGAAGGGATGACTTACGGCAATCATAGCACCAACATAGCTACATGTAGGGTGGTGTAGGTCAAATCAGGAGCAGATGCCTTACAGCATGTGTGTGTCACTATTGGTTATACGATACCCCAAAACTCCAGATGCTTTCCCAGGCACAAGGCAGGCAGTTCTTCCCCAAATCGTAATCCTGGAGGAAAGGCAGCATGCGGGAAGGAACAGAATGATGCTCATCATGTGCTTTCCTGTGGCCATTACAAAAGACGGGGGATCTTTTCGAGGAGTGGTCTATCTGTGCAGGGAGGGAGAGTTTCAAGAGAGGAGCAAGGATTTAGGGAATCAGAATAAAAACCTTGTGGCAAGAGTACTAAACCGGAGATGAGAGACTGATCTGAGCTGTGTGACATATTCCAATGTCTCTGTGCTGGGGCCAAAAAGGAACCCAAGAGGCAGGGCAGAGGCTGCGCTTGCCACATTAAGATGCAGCAAGGCACAGAGGCAGGCAGAATTTTGATGCTCTAACTCCAATCAGCAATGGCCCTTTAAGGCTGAGTAAGGCACGCAGCAGGGACACTGCCCAGTCCAAACCCAGCAGCCACGTGAACTGGACCCGGGTGGGCAGTGCCAGGCTGGCACAGCAAAGCCTCCCAATGGCAGAGGGAATCTGATGGAACTTGCTGGCTCCCACCCACTCAGCTCCGCTTTTCCTTGGGACAAATGAGACAAGCCCGTCTCCAAGTGCAAGATTTTGGGGGTATGTGTTGGAGTAAGAGATGCCTGACAGTAAAACGCCTGTCTCTCCCTGATTTGTGCCTGAGGTGCTGCAATGTCGAGTGAAATAACCTTCCAAGCGGGCTCTGGTGCAGAGGTATTTTGGCTTATGTTGTTGCTGGGAGCTTTCTCTCTGAGCTCTTTCTGCCTCTCTGTATTCCTGATCTCTGGCTCTCTTCACTTTTTTTTTTCCTTGGGCTGCGATGTGCGCTGTCTGTAATGCATGAGGAAATAATACGCAGTGAGGAAGCTCTCGTTGTCTGTGCCTCAGGGAGAGAATTATTGACCGAGTGCTGAGCAGTCAAGTTATTGATTCAAACCATAGCCCAGTCTCTCTGTCTGCCGCTTGGAGTGGCTGGTTACGTCCTTCGGGTTCGTTGCATTTAATCGGATTCCCTGAGCTGCTGCACAGCAGGGGAGAGTTAGAGCCAGATCCATCTATAATGTTCGCTTCAAAATCCAGTTCCGTATCCCCTTCTCCGTCCATGGAGCAGGCAGATTCAGATGCTCTGGACATCAGCACCAAAGTGCAGCTGTACGGCGTGCTCTGGAAGAGACCCTTTGGGAGGCAGTCGGCCAAGTGGTCCAGGAGGTAAGCCACAGTCACTGGGGATGCTCAGATGAAATACAAAGCCTAAGGGTGCCAGGGTAAGTTAGAGCCTGAGTGCTTGGCTTCAAGTGCAGCTAGCCAGGCAGAGACTATGGGTGAAACTTTGGGCATGGCTTTCCTGCTGGTTTGAGTCTGCTTTACACACACGGCACCCCGTTGTGCTGTCTTCTTTATCCGCCCAGCCCCTGTGCTACGTGCACTTCAGGGTGGCAACAGGGACTAGCTGCCTCCTCTGGATAATTATCTTACAATCATTTCATAGAACAGGAAGAGTCAGCTCATATACTTTGCCCCTAAACTGCTTGAGTTTGTTCATTAGCACTTCTTAAAACTCTCCGAGTCGTTTGGGTATGAAACAGCTAGGCTGAACTGGCTGTGCACGTGGGACTGCGTGTGTGTGTGTGTGTGGTCTGCAGGTGTTTGTGGACCAGTGCCAGTACTGCTGTGCTGTGTGACAGCGATGGCACGCTTGGAACAGCAAATGCAGTCACTCTTCCCTGGGGAGAACGTGGCTTTGAATTCCCTCCCATCTGGTGCTAGGCAGTCGTAAGCTGCTGCGTGTTGTGTATCAGCAGCCGGGAAGCTTGGAGCTGGGAAGCATCTGCTACAACCTTTTACCAAGGACAGAAGTATATATAGTACTATAATACTAAAGTGATGGGTCAGTTTGAGATCTAAAGTTGGTGTAGTTTCTTTGTACGAATCGCTGGATCTCACAGAGTTTTTGGCTGGTTGTCAAAGGATGAGACATGACTGTTTCTGGATGAGTACTTGCACAGAAACATGGTACAGCTCTTTCTCATTACTCACTGGGGGTACATGATCCGATGGATTAAGCCTTCCAGCATTCCTGGATGGCAGATTAATGTCACTGCTGATGGACGTCATTGGCAAATGATTCAGTTAGACCAGCAGCTGAGAAACTTGCGTTTTCACCCCACCGCTGCCAGGGATATGTTTTGTGGCCCAGGATTTGTTGTCGTGATCTATTACAGATGGATAGTAGTACTTACCCACCTTTAGCAGTTTGATACCTGCAGATGAAAAAGTCCGCCAGAAAAGCAAAATAAGGTGTTCCCCCCCCCCGCCTCACCTTTCCACTGAGGAAAGGCACAAACGAGTCATTAACAAAAGGCGGCACAGGAAGCCTGAGCTGCCTCTGGAGCTGAAAGGCAGTTTTGTAGCCTTTGTGGCGCGGTGTGTCTCAAGGCTGTTCAGAGGAGTAAATTAACCTGCACAAGAGCAGTCAGTGTGTGTTCGCTACCTCTGGTACGTACTTACCTTTTGTTGGGTACCTTTTTGCTGCAGTCTGCACCATAGGCACAACACATCAAATCCATTCATAAACCTATTTTCCCAGTTCTGCTCTGTGTAGTAACCACAGTGCTATCCAGTCTAAACCTGTGAAGAGGGCATGGCCTGATAAATAGTTAAATGTTGTTTGGGAAGCAGTTCTGTGTTTGTAGCCATCTTTGACCTGCGTGCAGGTTTTATTCTGTACTCCACCCCCCCAACACCTCCAAAAAAAAAAAGGCCTTTTTTTTCACTTTAGAAAGAATTTGTGCTGATGTTCCCTACTCAGCTCCCAAACATTGATATTTAAATGAATTATGTCCGGAAACTAATGTGGCTGTGTAACAGAAAAGAAGTGGAAGAGACTGAAGGGAAGGTAATTCGCCATGGAGGAGACATTCTTAAAAGGCTTTCTTCTTCCTAATCAAAATTTCTTGCAGGCAAATGGCCCGTCTCTGCTCTCTCTGTCATTACTTATTTAGTGCTGTTCTATTCCTAGAAGTGACCCCCATCTTCAGCAGTGGTAAATATTTTAGTGATAGTAGGTGGGGAGAGATGGGGAGGTGGCCATGGGGCAGGGATGCTGCGGAAGGTTAGCTGCAAGCACAGCAGCTGAGGGTCCTGGGGGACCGGAGATGGGTCAGTGGGAGAAGAACACAGGGAACTGGCAAGGTTTGGAAGGAAGGCGTTTCTGCAGTAAAAACACTGAAACAGGAGGAACAACAAGATTTTTTTTTTTTATCACAGGAAGAGAGATTTGCTTTAAAGTAAAAAATCTTGCATGTTGTCATAAATCAGTCATTACGGGGGCATAAGGAGCAATTGATGCATTGCCCCCACTTAACCCCCATGCTCAGCAAGGCACAGCTGGTCAAGTGCATCATTTTATGAAAAGGAGAAGAGATGCTTCCCATTCTGGTTAAATTAAGAGAAAAAGTTGACTGTTGCTACATGCAGTTGAGGATCTGATCTCTGAGCGATGCAGATGTTGTCCTGAATTCTTGGATTACTACTTTTTATCTGTTTGGTATTTACAGGTAGTACCTTGGGAAGTAATTTTGCAGCAGGCAGTAGTACTCCCGAGGAAAGTCTTTCCGAGCTGCAGGAGATAAACCAGCACGTAACGGAGAGGATTCATAATGTCAGACCATCAGCCGTGCCGATGGGTCTGCGTGGCTGTTGAGATGCGTGATGCTTACGGGCTTGATCTCATTCATTTGGCTGTAGCAACAGTGCTGCTGGAGATGCTGAGAAGAAAA
This sequence comes from Steatornis caripensis, assembly GCA_013398225.1. Lineage (NCBI taxonomy): Eukaryota > Metazoa > Chordata > Aves > Caprimulgiformes > Steatornithidae > Steatornis > Steatornis caripensis. Next base: position 59,154 of record VZSC01016849.1, on the reverse strand, counting down.
GCAAGTGTTTAAGGGAAGGATGGAGGCTGGCTGGGTAATGGATCAAGGAAAAAAGTCCAGGCAGAGTGTCCGGTGCTTTGGCAATTGAAGTCCCAGGTTAGGGGATTTCTCAGCAGTTGAGGTTACGCAGGGAGCAGGGAGGGCCAGCAGAGCCTTGTTTTAGTCAGGACTGGCATCTGATGGCACAGTGGAGCACTGTCGGTCCTTTCCCTTGCCCACACAATGGTCTGTCCTGCAGCCCAGGCACTTGTGTGCTGCCTCGGGTACTGACTTGAGAGTGGGCTGGGTGCTTCTGGCACTGGACCAGCATGGCTGTGTTTATCGGCCAGGGCTGATGTCGGAGCATGCTGCCTTTCAGAGCTTTATTTTTAAATGCCATTAGCAGCATCATAGCCCCTGTCTCTCAAAGAGCAGTTCTATTCCTTGGCTAATGTGAATTTTCTCTCTTTGTAAAGTAATATCCTTCCAAGAGAGACACAACTGTCTTCTGAGTTTGCTGGTGCTTTTGACCAGTCTAAACTTGGGTTTAAAGAGAGTTTAAAAAGAGTAGAGAACAAACCACAAAATATGCTTGTACCTCTGAGTAAATCCAGCAGAGATCCCAAGTTGCTGCTGGAAGGAGGGAAACACAGCACAGTTAAGAGAGAAATTTTATCTTCTCTTGGACCAGTCCTGGCTGTGGCACTGCAAAGTGTGAGCATGACCTTGTCCAGCAGAGCGGCTACCAACAGGCACTGGATGGGGTCGCAGGACAGATGGAAAGGATAATTGTTTAGGGCTGTTTTATGCTCTAAAAAAAAACTAGAAAACACACAGCACGGTTCCTGCTGCAGGCAGCATGTGTGCATGCCTGCGTACAGGATGGGTAGCAGGAGCTGCAGAGGCAGTGGGGCTGAGTCGAGCAGACTGTGCGTGTTCTTCCCTCTTGTCCTTGCAAACTTCCCACTTGGCTGGTTCCTGTCAAGAAGCATCCACCTCTTCCCACTCCCTGCCAGGCTGGGAGGCAGGAAAGCCTGGGGCTGTCAGGAAAGGAAGAGTCAGGGGCAGGTACTGCGGTCTCTGATCTGTTGTTTTCCTGAGCCTTCCCCAGGGACAGAGAACTGGGCTGATTTAATGACTGGGATTTGCTGCCTGTGCTCCTGGACTGGTGCCTAGAAAACCACCATTGGAAGGAAGGATCAGTGAGATCCTCTGCCGGTTTATAATGTAAATACTTAACGTGGGCCCTTGTCACTTCAAAAACTTTTACAAAGATTAGCTAATTAATCTCATTAGCCCTCCGTGACACAAAGAAAGCACTTTATCCCCAGAGATCAGGTATCTCTGCTTGCCCAGTATGGAGCTGTTGCGTCTAATCCTGGCAGATCACATCTCCAGCTTTACATCTAAGTCACTGGGATTGTTACTGTTCTGCCATGGTTCCAGTTTAATTACGCTGCGGTTTCAGTGGTTTCTTAGTGCAGGGTCTAGCGACAGGGGACGGGTGACCCAAAGGAGCCGACCGTGCGCGAATGGCTCTTGTATTACCTGTGCTGCATGGGGAGTGTGCGTGGTTGTACCGGGTCTTCTCACGCCCCCCCTTCGCTGCTGCTCTCCAGGCTTTTTGAATGCTGCTCTGTTTTTTAATCTCTTCTTTTTCGGTTTCTTGTCTTTATTCAAAATCTTCCCCTGTCTTTCTGGCGTTCCCTTCTCTTCTGCTGGCACGTCTGTGCCTAATTCAGATACGTGTTTGGAGTCTCCAGCTCCTCAGTCCCAGTCCTAACTGGGTGCCTCTCTTCATTCTCCCTTGGCCATCTTTGCCCTTTCTGCTCCTGCTCACCTGGCTGCTGCTTCAGTCCTTGTATTGCTCTCAAGTCTTGCAACTCTTTCTCCTCTACTTTTTCCCTTCATCCCTCTTCCCGTCATGCTGCATCAATTACCCTTGCATCGTTGTATGGAGACTTTGTCCTGAAAGTCAAAGTTGAAGTGGTGATCTTAGTTACTTAGGTGTTGCCTTCTGGGTAAGGAGGGATGAAGGAATACGATCTGAGCATAAATATATTATGTCCATGAACTAACCAGATTTTCAGTGCTTTTCCTTCATTATTTGCTGTGGTGGTTTGTTGTTATTTTTTAAAAATTCCTGTTTTGTATATTTTCATTTCAAATCCGCACAGATTCTCTCTGTGAGGTGAGGGATCTCAAAGTTCATTAATCTGCCAGAGGCACCTCAGCTTTTATGTCTGTGCCTTGCTTTGTTCTTGTTTTGGTTTGGGTTTTGGTTTCCACTGGAGCACAATCTATATTACGGAGATTATCAGGAGCACTGAGCAGACAAGAAGTATGTAACAAACTAAAGCCTGGCTTTAACTGTGGCTTAACATCTAGATTAAAAGTCCCACGTAGTTAAAGATCAGTATATTTACCTGCCTTGCAAATGTTTCTTGAGGATGTTCAGACTGAAAACACCGTTGAAAGCGATGACTAGATGTTTTCCTTTTCACATGGTGTGGTGGTTTTTTACTCCCAAGTTTTGTGTTTGTGCCACGGTATCTGGTTCACTCTCTGAACTACTGGCCAAAGCACAGGCCGTGGGCCAGGCAGAATCTGTTTATTCTTTATTATTCTAAATTATAATTATTATAATAATATTATAATTACAATTATTATAATATTATAATTATTATAATATTATTTCTGTATTTATCGTGCAGATGGGGTGACATAAAAAAAAAATCAAGTCCTTGAACTAGGCATTGGACGCACGTAGTGAAGATGCAGCCGCTCATAGGAAAACTTTGTCATAGAGTTAATGGCAAGAGGTGGGAGGAGGAATGAGACATGAAGGCAGAAGCCCGCTGCTCACAGGAATGATGTGGACAGGATGAAGCAGGAACAAGCCTTGTCTGCTCTGGGGAGATCTCTGATATCTGCCTTGGCCAGGGTCGGCTCGGCTGCAGGGGTCGGGTCGTGGCTGCCTTTGCTGGTAGTGCAACTATATCAGAAAATACCAATCCTTGTTTCGCACAGAGGCGAGACCCTGATCAATCCACTCTACCGGGAACGTGTCCCACGGAGATGTGTCTAATGCATCTAAGTGGGCTTTGTTTGCCAGCATCTCAAAGTTGTGCGAGTGGCTCAGCCCCTCCACCTGTTCTGGGATGCTCCTTCCCGGCCCTGCCTACCATCCCGGGGAAACTGTTCTGGTCCCTGATCTGTGAAGCTGGCAGATTTTTGGGATGTCAGTTCTCATCACAGGGAAAGCAAGTTGTGCCCCACCAACAGTCCGTCTCCCTGTCCATCCTGGGCATGCAGGGACAGCCACTGCACAGTGAATGAGCACCTTTTTGGTCCTCTATCAACTAAATGAGCTCAGTGCAGAACAGTGATTTTTGCACTGAGTCATCCTGTTCTGCTTGGAGAGATTTTGCCAGGCTGTGCTCGGAACCAGAGGTGAGGTTAGGCAGTCAACCACAATGTTCCTGGAGTATCAAACGAGAAGACAGTATCCTGCTGAGGAAGCAAGCTGGCTTCTCCCCACCTCTGGTGTCAATGTGAACAGGTATAGATGAGCGGGCAAGGAGAAGAAAAAATTCGGGGCACAGTAATTGCTGCTTGTGTTTGTATGTTCTGAAGATTTCTGGATGTAAATACGCATGTATTCAATGACTGTCACTTTTAAACGTTTTGGAGCAGGTGCACAGTAGGTCCAGAGCTCAAACTCACTGCAGGCATTCAGAAGTTTAGCTTTGTTCTGTGCTTTTCGGTCCCTCTGGGAGCCCATGGCCAGTGTTTCCATGACACGTGGCGATTTCATCTGTGTCGCCAGAGCCGCGGCAGAAGAGCAAGAGGTAGGAGCTGGTGGAAGAGGTGAAGCTTTCCCCCAAGTGTAATAATGATGATTATTATTAATATATTAGAATATATTTTATTATTGTAATGAGAATTCTCCACCACCTTCGAAGTCTGTCTTTAGCTCTAGGAACTAAACTGGTACCAAATTGCTGTGCTTGTCTGTACTGGAGGCAGTGCTTGGCTCCATCTGGCGGGACCTCTGCTTCAGGAGAGGACTGGGGTGGGGAGATGGGCACGTGGAGGCGTTAAAATTGCTGTTGTGGATCAGACCCCTAGGCCCATAGCCCATCTTTAACGGTGGCTTCAGAGGGAGGTGTGGGAATCCCTGGGCTGCACAACTGGAGTCACTGCCCGGAGAAGTCTCTTCCTGATCCGTCTCACAGCAGAGGCTTTCTGCCCAGAAGCAGGAGGCTTTCCTGGGGATGTTCTCATTATTCACAGAAATGCCTTATCCTTTCCAGATTCCTCATGAGCTCTTGTCCTCGGGACCACATGAAAGTGATTTACACAGCAATGTTTTGTGCAGTGTGAAAAGGCATTCTTTATTAATTTTCAGTGTATTGCCTTTCACTTTCTTTTCAAATCCTTCTCATCTAAAAAAATACGTACAGAACAGTGCAACACACTATTTTTTCATTTACTTTTTCGAAAACTCGCTACTAAACTAGTGCCTATCTTTTCAGCTGCTCTTGAGCATTTTTTAAGGTGCTGCAGAGATTTAGACCCAATTTAAGCTAAGTCAGATATCTCTGCCCTGTACCCCTGCAGGGTAAATGCAACCTCAATTTTCAAAGAGAGAAGAGGAACTCTCCCAGAGGCATTTTGAACACCGTAAGAAGCTAAAAGTGGCACTCCTTTAATCGCAATTTTGAGGACATGCCCCAGTAAATTAGAGGCTTGGTTTACAGAAGCTGTAATATTTTGTGGCTACTGTACAGTGTTCATCAGAGCCTATCGAAGGCTAACTGAGCAGAACAAGGCACACTTTAATGTGACGCATAGGAGAACAAAAAAATTCAATTTCCTTTGTATTTGCAAAGGTCAATGACAGAAGACTTTGGCAGGAGCTCTGTTTAAAAATAGCTCTGAAATTTGTTTCTGCTCCTGAGTGCACTCACGGCCAATCTTTTGCCTGGAGAGTCTCTTGGGGATGCTACGTTGTGACTCTCCCTGCCGTATGGCTCACTGTTACGGTGGGAACGCTTCCCTTCTGACTTATGCTGACAGGGGAGGAAAGAGGGTGGCAGGAGTAGATTGCAAAAATAAGCTTTTAATTGCTCTTGGCCCATGTGAGAGGGACCTTAGAAAAGGGAGCAGCTCTCTTCCAACACACGGGCTAGATAGAGCACGCACAGGTCAAGATGCCAAAAGGCTTTGGCTGTGCTCCCATCTTGGGTACAGACTGCTGTCCCGTTCCCCTGTGAGCAAATGATGCCATGGTTTGCCCTCAACACCGGTGCGTGCTCGCTGCGGTAAACTGGGGGCACAAAGCACTTGAACTTGGGACTTGGTGTTAAGCACTAGCACTTGGCTACAAGCAGAAGTAAGGCACCTCACCTCAGGCTTGGATGGGAGTAGTAAACTCTTCAGCTCCGAAAGCAGCTTTAGTTAGGCGCAGATTTTCTTGTGCTGTGAACCATGACCTCTGTTCTAGCAGAATTTATTTCTTTTCTTTGTCTTCAAGGTTCTTCATCATTAAGGAAAGTTTCCTGCTCTACTATGCTGAGAGTGAGAAGAAGAGCTTTGAAAGCAATAAATACTTCAATATCCACCCTAAGGTGAGCAGCGTTTGCATAGGACAGGCAGTTATTCTGTTTATATCTTTTTTTTTTTTTTCCCACTCTCCATGGGCCCAGCAAATGAAGAAGAGGTAAGTCACAAACTTCACAGATACAGGGAAGCCTCAAAAAAGCAAGAGTCATGTCAGTACCTCTTCAGGCTCCTTAATGATTCAGCAGGTTCATGACTTTAAAGTTTTTTTTTACCTGATAGTAGATGTATTCCCTGGTTTGCATGATCTCCTAATCAACTGATCTTGTGGCTGAGAATACTGTTCGCAAAGCCAGTGGCGGGGCTAACAGCTTTGGTTGCTGCTTGTTCCTAATATGTACTCGTACTCCTAAGTGGTCGGAGGCAGCCCCTCCTAATGCATGTGCCCTCAGCCCCGAGGAGCAACCGCCGTAGCTCTGCCACCTTGAGCTCTCGTGGTGGACTCTGTGCCCTGGGTCTGCTTTTATCCTCTGTAGTCCCTGGAAGGTGATGAAGCACATGTGCTTCCAAAGACGCTGATTTCACCCAGCCTGGTTAGGGGCAGCAGGCCACCCATCCGCCCCGCCACAGCATGTGCGGGGTGTTGACCTACTGGTGGTGACTGTAATGGAGGCACAACCTGTCTCGTGCTGCCACACTGTGACTCTGCAGTGTCTGCCCCTGTTGGGAGATCACCTCCTGCTTGATAAAAGAGCTCCCGCTTCCATGTTCTAGCTAGCAGCCTTTCCTCCAAGCCGAAAGCAGGAGAGCCATCTTTACCCCTTTCAGATACCGCTTGGAGGTCTGCTGGTGCTGGTGGGAGTCCCTCTGCTTTTCAGGAACTGAGTGTATTGCCCCTCCTGGCATAGCCAAGGCAGGACAGAGGCCCACAAGTGACCAAGGATGAAAGTTCAGCTCCTGGTTAGTTGTTAGTAGTTATACTTGATTTTGCTGACTGATTGGAGTGCTCTGATCAATCCGCAGGGTGTCATACCCCTGGGAGGCTGCGTTGTGGAGCCCAAAGAAGAGCCCAGCATGCCTTACGCCATAAAGATCTCTCACGAAGACTTCCATGTAAGTAGACTTCTCAAAAAAAAAAAAAAAAATCAAAACACAACCAGCACCACAAAACATGTTACTGCTGGTGAGCAGAGCTGGACTGGCAGTCTTTTCCACCCCAACAACGTATGCATACCCTCTCTGGGTGGACTATGCTGAGAGAGAGGGTGGGTTAGCATCCCAAGTCCCCTCAAGGCTTTGCTGCTGCTCCTGATTTGACAACCAACAAGGAAACTTGCTCTTTCTGATGGCAGGTCTTATGATGCTAGCAGACCAGTAGACAAATATTCAGAAGCCCTAGAGCTCATGACGCCCTATCATTTTATTCCTACCATGACTGCTTGCTGTGTGCATCTCTTTCCAAGCAAGAATGTGGGGTAGGCCTGGGTCGCATTTGCTCCTGTGTGATGCCTCCCATGGAGCTGGAAGCCTGCAGCAGACTCTCCTCCTGCCGCAGCTGTGCTTGCTGCATCCAGTTTGTGCCCTGAGTGAGGCACGTAAGGCACCAGCCTCACTAATCCAGGCTTTTTTTTCCCCTCCCCTCTTCTAGGGTAACATTGTTCTAGCAGCCGAATCAGAGTTTGAGCAGGCTCAGTGGCTGGAGATGCTGCAGGAGTCTGGAAAAGTGTAAGCTTCTTTCTATTCCTTATTCTCTTTGATCTGCTCTGTAAATGTGTAAAGGATAAAGAGGAAGAAGCCTGACTAGAAGGAGTATGGGGAGGCAGACAAGCTCCCCAAGGCTAGTGAGACCTTCGCTTGCCTCCTGGACCCATCCTTTCCCTAAACGAGACTGCTCTGACACAAAGCTTCCTGCCTTGGTGTGCGGTGGGGTACGCAGTATGACTCTTTGCTAACAACCCAGGCTGTCATCTGTCGAATACTCGGTGGCATCTGCTGTCCCTCTCATCCCAGAGAGGTGGGACCTGGGACCGAACAGGAGCTCTCCTGGTCCGTTTTGTTTGGGGAAAAAAGGCCTGCGGGCTTGACAAAGTGGGGAGGAGGTCAGAAAACCTCCCTGCACTGCAGGTGTATGGATTTGGGGTAAGGTAAGAGCAGAACAGGTGAGGCACAAAGCTAGTGAGCAGCTGTCCGAGCGGCTCTACGCTCCGCTGGTGAGCAGCGACCTCGTCAGCCTGTCCCATCTCTCGTGAGCAGCACCGGTTATGCTAAGATGTCAGTAACAGCCCTGAAGCAATTGTGTGGCCGTGGGGTGCGCATCCCTTCTGCCCAGATACTAGGGCGCTCAGGCCACGCAGCAGCAGGATTTGGCCTCTCGAGACAGTTTAATTCTGCAATGTGGAGGCAGGCTAAATCCCAGGGGAGGAAGTGTTAGCAAAGCATGTCCGGCCCATCTACAGGGGTGAGAGGGTTTGATTGCTGTACGCGTACAATATTGAGTTCAGTCTGCTGAGAGCGCCAGGGAGATGTGCAGTTCATTGGCCACCAGCTCTGCGATCCCTCAGCACCCGGGAGCCCTATAGTACAATGAGCAGCTGTTTTGCAAAACCTAGAGCAGGCTCTTTCTGAATCTCAGCAGATGCAGCAAGAGGTAACACTTAAAACCAGGGATTTGACTTTCCCAAGCCAGGTAGAATCTTCCAGAGTCTGCAGAGCAGAGCCTACTATTCAGTTGTGAGGCTTGAAGCACTGAGTGCTTTGCTCTGCCCTTTCTGGCTGCATTGCAACACATGTATGTGGTCTCTTGTGACTGTGGGGACAAAAGCTGCTTTCAGGCAAGTTTAACTTCTAATACCAGTGTGTGTATGCATGTGTGCATGGTGTATCTCAGTTAATTGCAATGCCATGAGGCTGAAAATGTTCATTTGTGATTAATGGGGAACACAGTGTTATGGTGGGTCAGCCCAAGCCAAGATCTGCGCTGCTGCACAGAGCCTGGCTTTGGTGCTGGAGCAAGCCGTTATCTCCACGGCACTGTATGAACTGCAGCACAAAGCTGTCCGTTAAAGCTTCATGGGAGCGTGAGCCCCATGGGGACACAAGTCCCAAGGCACGGGTCTGTCACCCACTCAGCACAAGCAGGCTTGGCCACTGCAGAGGAGGGGGGACCTAGATTTAGCCCTTGAGTAATTCGGAGTTTTTTCTTCGATAGCATGGGTCTGCACTTGCCTTCACCAATGCTAACTATTGCCAAGGGCAATAATTTGGGGGCCAAATAAATCTTTCAGGTGTGTATGGGAGGAAAGGAGCATGGCTGCACAGCTCAGGAGGGGTTCTCATCAGAAAGCCCTGGGCAGCTGTTTGTTTTACAGAGCCAGCCTTTTCTCTACTCCTTGCTTCGGTATTCCAGCACTAGGGTTTAAAACAGGAGCTCGATAGTTGCTGCTATCATACAGCAGACTGCTGGTGCCTAGCTGAAAATCTGCCTGAGACACCCGCTTCCTTCCCCTCTCTGCTTCTGTTCCTGCATCAGAGAGCGATGCAGCCCCAGTGCCGGCCTAATCAGTGCTGCTGGTGGCTTGCCTGTGAGGGAAAGCACAGATTATGTGATTTGTTAGCAGGTTCAGGCTGGGAGCTAAGCAGCAGCGAGAAAGGCACAGCATGGGCCAGTAAATTGATCTGCAATGAATAGGAAAGCTAAAAGGACACAGCCGAATTCTTCCAGGCAACGTGTTCTAGTGCCCTGCTGTTCCTAGACAGAGATTGGACTGCCAATGGCGCTACAGCGCTTACAGTTTATTGTGATCATCCTACAGTCTCCCTCATGATTTAAAACCAATCAAAGGAAAAAAACCCAAACACCCTCAAAAAACCCCACAACTCCACAGACTGAGATTAAACAGAGGAAAAGATGAACCCGGGATGGGAAGAGTCCTCTGTCCTCTCTCCTTTGTTTCAGTTTTGTCTGCTGCCTCTTTTCATCTGGGGCTGGGTGCTCTGTGTGTGCGTGTGCCTACACAACTGCTTATTACCTTCATCATCAGTCTGCTCAGTGATGCCTTCAGCTCTTCACTCCTTTCCAAGCCTCCTGGTTCAACAGGGAAACCGCTTATTCAACGTGGAGGGGAGCTGATGGTCTCTCCACACTTCTGACATGTTGTGGCTTGGACTTAATGACGCTTGCCAGCTCTTCAAAGCTTTTTGGAAATGCAAAGCCCTGACTGCCAGCCGACCAGGCTCTCTTCCCACCCAGAGAGGCTTTTGCTGCTGTTAGTCGGGGAGAGTGGCACACGTATGCTCTCCGTGTCCATAGCTGCATTCCCTGCACTGGTTAAATGGTAGACTTGGAGGGCAACGGGGAAAAAAAACAGGTAACATAGTACATACGTCCTGTGGACTGTGAAGTGTCTCCAAAAATTGCTTGTGGATGCTCCCAAGAAAGGTAAAATGCAGGCAAAGCTAGAGGGGTTCCCAGTGCTGCAAAAGGACTGGAATAGACGATGTCTGAGCTGTATACAAGTGGAGATACCATACAGCTTTGGAGGGTTTTTTCAGAAGTATATTACAAGGGCTCTTTCTACTTGTCCCAAGAGTCTTCCTGACCCTATGCTTTCCAGCACTTTAAGCAATGTGGCTGCTTCTTCGGAGAACTCACTTGGTAAGAACAAAATAAAAAAAGCACTTGCTCGCCCCTCGGCTGAAGTCATAGCCTGTGCCTCCTCGCTGCTGTGGTTACGTGCCAGCACTGCTTCCAGCAGATAAAAGGAATAAAAGCTTAAATGCTACACAGTGATACGGACACATCTTCTAAGTATATATATACAGCAGTGTGTGTAGTAGCCTTTAGGTTACAAACAGGGAAACATTTTGTCAGGCTGAGGAAGGGAGGGAGCACAGAAAAAGTGAATGTAATAAACAGACACCTTAAAGGCTACAGCCGTTTTGAAACTCCCCAAGTAATCATATGATAAACTGTCACACGCACAGGCACACTCCCCTCCCCTCACCCCCACATCCTGCCTTGAGCTGTTTGCTGTTGGTTTCTATGGGACCAGATTCATCCTGTATCAGAGCACTTTACGGGAAAAACACATTCACTCTTACACATTCTCACTCAAGATAAAGATGTCTACCTGTGGGCAAAACATCACCTTTTTAATTAGCGTTCTAATTTCCTCTGCACTTCAGAAATATCCTAGGTGCTCATTAGCTGAAAAGAAACCCAGCTGTCTGCAAAGAGCAAAAGGCAGCGCTTGGGCTGTTGGAGCTGTGAGCTGCCTGGTCCCTGGGGTGATGTGTGCTTAATATATTTGTCTGGCTTTTGTAAGTGATGCAGTACAGCCTGCCTTGAAATTGGTTTATAAGAGGTTGCCAACTTAACAGTTTCTGAAAAGCTACAGTTTCAAAGGGCTCGCAAAGAGGCCCGGTACAGAAAGGCTTACAGGTATTTAATATTAATAAGCTCCCTTAGGATTTAACCAAGATGGCAGAATTTCTGGGCAGCAGTTGCTGTTCCTGTATGTGCATCTATATAAATAGATTGGGATGAATTTTACGTGTGCGTTTTATGTATTTTATGCATGTAGATTTTTTTTCTTCCTAATGGAGCATGAATAGAAGTGAGCAGCAAGCTCCATTTCTGATTCTGTTTTTGATTTGTGTGTCCCTGTCATCTAGTATCTGTATTAAAGCCTACCTGGTCCATCAACTCAATCATAATGGGCTTCTGCTCCACAAGCCTTTCTTGCAGCTTTAGTTTCATAATGTGTTCAAGGGACCTTGAGATGCCCTGGCCAATGGTCCTACAATAACACAAGGTACTCTTTGAATATGCCTGCTTCCTTTAACTCTCCCTACTTGACAGCATCTTGTCTGGCTTTTACCTCTGGTTCTTCGTTGTGTTTACAGGGAGAGGTGCTGAACTCACAGTGTAGGGCCAGACGCCGAATCCTAGTGGCTTAGTTTAGCAGAAGAGTGATTGACTAGTTCCAGAGAGTGATGGATACCAGAAAGGCTGAAGATACAAGGCTGTGGGAAGGCATCAATAAACAGTTCATATTTGAAGGGGAAGAGTGGTTATAGCAGCAAAATATTGGAAAGGCTGCAGAAGACGATGTCGGTGGCAGATGGGAAGCTAGTTGAGTTAAAAGCTGAAAATCTGTTTTTTAAGTCTGTTGGGATCCATTTCATGGGTTCCAGGTACATCCTGTTGCAGTTGGAGGCTGTGCATCTGCTGGGTTGGTCTGGGGAGCCCTTAAGACCGAGCTCAGTGTAGAAATCTCCAAAACAATGGGAAAAAACCCGCATATTAGTAGCTGTGCAGTGTAGCTGTACAGCTCCGGTATTTAAAACAAAATATAATTCTGAATATCAGGGAAACTTCTCCAACTCGTTTGTGGAGAAAAATTTAGAGAATCACTGTCCTGATGGATGAGAGCCTGTGTGTTTGAATTCCTTGGTAGATTGCTAGGCTGAGTCCCCTGCCTCTCTCTGTGGGACCCTTAGCTCTCTTACGTTGTCTGCTTTCTGCCTGCTCTTCTAGGACCTGGAAGAATGCCCAGCTGGGAGAAGCCATGATCGAGAGCCTGGAAGCTCAAGGACTGCAGCTGGCCAAGGAGAAACAGGAGTATTTAGGTAGGAAACTCTTACTTCTAAAAGCCATAAACCCTAAAATGGCCATTTTGCCTTTCTGGAGTCGTAAGTGTGGTCAAGCCAACCAGCTACAGGTTTTTACTGTTGACTTTTACTGAATGAAGCTTTTGAGTAGTCAGCAGCTGAAATTCAGATATTGAAGGGAATCAAAACATGAAAACACTAAGGTAGGATCTGGACATCTTTGTGGAGCACAAAAGGAAGAACGTGCTTTGGCCACCATGCTGCAGTCCCGCAGCCCCTGATGGCTGGACTGTGTACAAATGTTTGCTGCCCCTTGAGAAGCTTGGATGTGCTGATTTCAGCTGCTCACCAGGCAAACAGCCAACACCGTTGTCTCACTGAATCACACGGGACCGGTATTTCTGAGGCTGATCACAGCTTTTCGTGCATGAGTCTTCCCTCCTCTAGCTGGATTTTTTTGGTCTTACTCTACTTGGTCTTTGCGTTTGCTCACGCTGTTCATAGTGGAATGGGAGCATTTACATGGGCTTGTCTGAGGTGTCTAACAGCAGTGGCTAATTTGTCATTGATCTCTTGGTGGGCAACGGAGAGAGAGCGGTTGCTCCAGGTGAACATAGAATAATTTAGGTTGGAAGAGACTTCTGGAGGTTATCGAGTCCAATCCCCTACTCAGAAACCAGCCTCTGGATGGCAGTACCTTGGGCGCTGTGACTGCCTTGGAAGGTCCAGCTGCCTCTTCCCCACATTACCTATAGCAAGAGCTAAGGGAGAGTAGCCTTTTTAACCCAGATGCCTCTGAAGTTAGAGCATTCCCCAAGGTGTAAGAGCCCTTCTGACCTGGGGGCTGCTGGTCACATGCGTGAGCCCAGTGACTTGTCCGGACAGTCGTCTGCTTTAAACAAGCCAGCAGCAACTTGGGGTGCTTGAGGTTGGCGATGCCTTGAGCAGGGACTCATGGTATCTACTCCTAATCACCAAGATACTGGAGGCATGTTGGAGAGCCTTTCGTATTTCTGCACCCATGCTGATCAGGGGTGATCTCAGTATATGGTCTCACATGTAACAGTGATCATAATTCAAGTATCAAGGCATGCTCATTCTGGCCATCTAAGTTCACATGTGAGCTGACGGAAGGGCTCGTACGTGAGGCAGGCAGGGAGGAGTGGTTCCCCTGCTGACAAAAGGATAATGGGGAGTGCTGAGAGGAGGACCTGGAGAGACAGGAGAAAAATGAGAAACACGGAAGTTTTGTCAGAATGTTATTTTGCAACCACCAGAGCACACTAAAGAGCCTAAGAGACTGAAGAAGGCCACGGTACCATAAAAGACAACGTAATGGAGGAATAGAGGAATACAGGTTCTGTGGGAAATGGGAAATATTGGGAATACAAAATATATATTTCCCTGGGTTCTTTGGTCCGTGACAAGAACATTCAGAGCTGGGCAGTTCTCACAGCTCGTTAGGTTTTTTTTTGACAGCAATTGTCTGCATATTCCTATATAACTGCTGAGGCTTCTGCCTTGTTAGCTTTACCTTCAATGATCTGTGTCCATCCTGTAGCTGAGCGTTGAGGTCAGGCGCTGCTCCTGGCAGCAGGTCAAGGCTCTCTTGAGGAAGCAAACGTTGCTCTGGGGAATTCCCTGAATCCCCCCAGAGTTACCTTCCACCTGCCCCCCACCCAGCTGGCATCCAGGTTTCTCTCTCAAGCAGGGACTTTGCAGAAGCCCATCGAGCCCTGGGCTTGGCCTCTCCAGGAGGGGCAGAGAGGGAAGGTGGGGGAGCCTCTGTGTAATCACAGTGCTGGGTCCTGGCAAGGAGGAAGAGGGCAAAAGTGGGAAGGAAGGGCAGCAGTGCTGGTCGGCAGAGCTTTAGTAACCTAACATGGGCACCAGGAGCCCTGCTGTGGGCAGGAGGGTAGAGGTCTGCATTTGTCCTAGCGGTAGTAATCCTGCCAGCAGTAGTAATCTCTTCAGGTCCCCAGTGCAAAGGAAACCGGTAGCAATCCTCCTCACCTGATACGGCGAAGATCTAATCATGAAGTGCTGCAGTGAATCCGCCCCTGTTGACACGGCAGCAGGGCGGCAGGGCTGAGAGCTAAACCCTAGGCTTAGCTACGAGGCATGCGTTTCTGCCTAGCTTCCTGTAAGCAAGACTAAGAGCTGCCTAAGGCAGAGCATCGGTTTAAGGTTAGAGCATAGCACAAGGCAGGTACGTCAGGTCACAGTGTAAGCATCAGGGCTGAGTTTCTGGTGGGTCTGTGTCCTCAGTAGGCAACAGCAACTGATGTTGAGGGGAACTATACCTCGCAGCTAAAAGTTTGGTGGCTAAGTTCGGGGGTTGGTTTCTCGGCTTGGCTGAGACATCCCAAGGTGACAATAGGGAGCTGGCAGTGGTGCCCCAGGGTGATGTTGTGGGCAGGTAGGGATGGGGCACTGAACTGCGGGAGGAGAACTGATGGCTGCTACGCAGTGTGTGACCCCGTGCACCCACTTAACCTGTCTGTGCCTTTGCTTCCTCATGTGTGAAGCAGAGGTAAGGATATTTTCCTGACTCAGCTAGAGGACGGCAAACGTTCATTAATGCTCTGTAAGAACATTGAGAGGAAACCTTAGAAGGAGTACACAGAAATACGGTTGTTTAGTTTATTAAGTTATTTGGCAGAAAGGAAATTACAGAACATCCTATTAGTGTCATCTCAGCCTTTGGAGCCTGCCAGATACAAACAGAGCAACAGGGAATGCTGTGATTTCAAGCCCTGAACAGTCAGAGTTTCATACTCATAAATATTCCCTGGAAATACATTGCTTTTCTCTGCATTTGGCCTTTGTGTGTGTGTGTACGTTTGCAGATAAGCTAATGGAAGAAACAGAAGAGCTGTGTCTACAGAGGGAGCAAAAAGAGGTGAGTGTTCATCACAAGCCAATTCCCTTCATCTTCCATGTGGCAGGACTAGGAGGTTGGGAGTTGTTGGTTTGAGAGCACACCGGGCTTCAGGGAGGAAGGCCGCAGAGCCAAAAGAGTCTCCATCCAACCTCTGGGCCCTATGGATGAAGAGAGGGATAAGAGCTGTGCCATGGGGTGAGTCCTGGAGGTGTATCCCTGCTCCCCTTGCCAGGTGCTTTCCATGCAGGTTGCTTGTGATTATGTCTCCAGGAGGACCAGGGAGCAAGATCAGATTAAATTCATATTCACTGGGTTGGATAAAACTCTTGCTATTTTGTAGATTCAAGAGGATTCTGGCAATCAACTCGTCTGTCTCACCAGTTAGAAAGCAAATAAACAGACCTGACATTGTTCTAGTGTAGAGATACCGTTGTGAGAAACAAGGAGCAGCAAAAAGCAACGTGGTTTGTTCTTTGGACACACCGGAGATGGGGAAAATAATAAATGTTGCGCTAGGGAAAGCCCAAGAGAGGTCTCCCTTAGATGTGGCTATTATACCTTAATTTATCAAGTTTATTATTGTTTTCCAAACTATTCCTAACTGATATTTGCTTAATATAATAGAAGTAGCTCATTATACCAAAGCTATACTGGTTTTTATAGCACCATCATAAAGTTATTGCAAGATGGCTTTGCAAATGGGTTATCCTATTACACGGTAGGAAAGCCTGCATGGATGTCCACCACCACATGGCAATTTTGCAAACTGCTGCATGTTCTCTTTTCCAGTTAATCCAGAATGACTGTCACCCCTCTTCAGCAAAAGACAGCAATGCTGACCTAGGCGTCTCAGGCCCATGCTTTCCCTGTGTACATTTCTGCAGAGCTAAAGTCCAAAGGTAGCTTGGACACTCCTTTAGGGCTCAGCTACTTCTGCCATTGTGGGGAGACGTGCCTTTCCGGTGAGGCAGCCTGCTGCACAACCCACAGCCATAGGGAGGCAAATGCCCTTGTCTAAAGACCTTGGAACAAATCTCTGCTCGTAGAAGGCCATGCATGGTATCTTCATTGCCCGCAAAGAGCAGATGGGGCCGGGTTAGTTTGAAGGAGTTTGTTAGTGAGGAAGGATGAATATATAGCTGAGTGGACTGTGGCGATGTGACCTGCTGTGAGCCTGAAGGCTTCAGAGCAATCTGTTGGGAAAGCAGCTTGAACCATGTATCTGCACCATGGAGCAAGAGTCTTATTATGAATTTATTTGTCATCAGTGCTGTTTTGTGACCTGCCTGGGCGTGCAGCAGGAGTTCTGCCTAGCAGCTAAGGCAGCATATCTGCAAGGGGACCTGACCGGGAGCAGGACCCTCGCTGTACTTTATCCCTGTCTCCCTCCACCTGCAGAGGGTCTCAGTGCAACCCCTTCCTCTAGACTAGGGGAAGGGACCATTTCACTGCTTGAGGACAGCTTGTGGTATTCAGCACTCTTTAAGCACGGTTTTATTAGCGCAAAGATAGTGACAGGCTGACTAAAGTGTGCAAAACTGGAACTGTGCAGTTTGTGTTTTCCTGTCCCAGCGGGGATGGGAAGCAAGGCTGAGGTATTAGAAATATCACACTGCTGGTGCAACAGTGCTGGGGGCTGTTGCATTCCTGTCCGAGCTTTCTGTACCTGCCCATGTGGGTGCAAGGAAGATGGTATGTGCTTGTTGAGTCCAGCTTTCCCAGGGAGCTTTGGACCTTCTGTATACGTGCAGCAGAGCTGGTCTGGGAGCATGTCTGGGATTTCCAGGTGCCTGGCAACCTGGCTGGGACTTCTGGAAGTCTGGAAATCCTCAACCGACCTTCAGTCCCTCTAATTGCCCCTGAAAAAAAGTGTGGTGGAATCAGACATCCGGTGGCTCTGCATAGCTCAGGTTAAACGTCCCAGGCATTGCTAACACGAAAGCCTTTCCTAACCGTAAGTGTGTCAGCAGAGTCCATTCCTGTCTTCTCTTTCGGTCCAGGAACTCGAGCGTCTGAACCAGGTCCTGGAAGCAGAGAAGCACCGGTTTGAAGAGGTGGTACGGGAGCTGCGGCTGGAGCAGGAACAGATCAGAAGGTAAGGCAGCAAACTGCTCAGGGCAGGAAAAGGACACGAACTCCCACACTGGGCAGAAGCGCTAGTGTAATCAAAACGGTGGGTAAAACCCACGTGTTGTGTGCACGTAGGAAGGAGATAAATGCTACATTGACCAAAACAGGAACGGCTGAGATTTGTTTACCTGCATTTGCTATCGCCTGTGTGACTAACAGAAGACAGCTTAGTTTCATTTTGCATTCAGGACTCCAGCAACCTCCTTTTTAAAGGGCTGGGACATGAGCAAACCCAGATTAGTCAGGGTTTTGGACAGGTGCTAGAGGATTTCAGAGAGGCAATCGGTTTGATTGACTGTCCGGTCACATAGGCTCCAGACATCTGAATCTGGTTTTCCAACCATCAGCTGAATGTCACTGGGTGGATGATGCAGTTGCCTCACCAAGAATAATTTTGTCATTTTAAGAGTTACACTATGCGAAATATGAACACCAAATGTATTTAGAAAGGGAAGGATCCGAGTGCTTTGGAATGAGTGTTGAAAGGGCGTGTTTTGCCATTGCCTTCTTTTTTTTTCCCCCCCCTTTGCTCTCCCTAAGTAACATCTCAGAAAAGGCAGTGTGATTTTTGCAAACCATTTTTGTTTTCATAGACCTACATCTACTTAGATATAACTGGCCCGTCTGAGCTCTTCCAGTTGCAACCGCGGCCCTGCCCTTCCTAGAGAAGGACACTAACATTTGCTTTTAGCTTGGCAGTCAGGAGGCACAGTAAAGTTCCTGGATGCCCATGGTGTGTTCAAGGCGTGATGCTTCCCGGCAAGCTCCCGAGTCTGCGGGGCTGCCTGTACCAACCACCGATCGCGTGTCCTGCACTAAGAGATCCGCAGCCTGCGCAGCCTGAGCGCGGTCTGTGGGGCTGGTGTTCCCCTGCAATAGCTATCACCCTTTTTGCTTCTTTAGGGAGCTAGAGCTCACAGCCCGTTCCCTTAAAGGTGTGGAGGAAGAAAAGAGAGAGTTGCGAAGCCTGACAGAGTCCTTACAGAAAACCCTAGAGGTGAGTGACCGTTTCTCCCTTCTGAGCGACAGGATTTTGGGAACAATCCATGAGAACTGACCAGGGCTGAAAGCAATGCTGTCACATGGAATGAATTGAACATCCGCTAGTGCCGGAGTTAAGTCTGGTGCGGATGAACAGGTTCATTTGGTAGCTGATATGAAGGCCAAAATCCCCTGCAGAAAAGGACTAGAAGTGACACAGAGGTTAGCAGAACCAAACTTCTCTCAGCAGTACCAGGGGATGCGATGTAGGACAATAACTGTAAGTTGCAGTTTGGGAAGCCCAGGTTGAACACTAGGGAAAGACTTCTCACCAGACACGTACGCAAGCAGTGGAGAGGCTGAGGAACCTCAATGCTGGAAGGTTTTCACATCTCAACCAGAAAGCCACAGCTGACCATATCTTGCTGTGTTGACAGACCAGCTCGGAACAGGAGGCTGGACTAGAGCCTACTTGAGGTCCCTTCCAGCCAACAAAGCCTGTGATAACTTTCTGATTATTTTTTTTCTCTTTTAACTGCAACTTCCTAAGTCCTTATGGAAACTGGAGCAGCAGAGAGGGAACATCATTCCCAGGGAATCGTGTACCACATGGGAATTTAGGAAACTTGAGTGTTGATGTATTAAACCCTTTCCTTACCTGGTATCACTCTGGTGGATCGGTGTAAAGTGGCTTTTCTAAATGTATATTGTTTGTGAAATTCCCACACAGCTGGCCTTCTGAATCCTCAGTGTCATGCTTACTGTTTGTGTCAGATCCTGCAAGTTTGTCCAAAAATCTGTTGCTGATGTTCCTTTGAGAACTGGAGAGCTAGGGGAAGGAGCATTCGCGCCTAAGTTGCACACCAGACCAAACACTTCACAGGAAAACAGCATGATATGTTCTATTGCCCCGCTGTTAGAGGTGCCACAGAGGGGATACCTCTAGTTCACACCAGGGAGCAAGGTGAGGGGGGAAGGCAGGGAAGCTGCCCATATTGCTGATGCACTAGAGGAGCACAAGGCTCTGGTCCCTGAGTTGCATCCTTGCTAGCACATTGTGTCAAAGGAGCCTTCAGGTCCTCGCTGCCTTGCATAGCGAAGGCCGCGGTGGAGGCTCGCTCCTGAAGAAGCAGGCAGGAAGGGAAAACCACATTTTGTTACTCCTGTTTTTAAGTTGAATGGGGAATGTGGATGTAAGGGAAAGGGACACAATAGGGAGGAGCCAGGCTGGAGGAGGAGCAGAAATGTTAGACTTGGCTGATACTCACAGTCTCTGCCCTTCTTCAAGGAGCTCTCCCTGGAAAAGCAGCAAATGCTGGAGATGCTGGAAGAAAATGAGAGCCAGCTCCCACCTCTAACCAGCCCCAGCAAGCAGCAAAGTCCCATCTGGGGACTGCATTGCAGCCTGCGACAGATTGAAGAGAAGATGCAGCAACTTCTGGAGGAGAAACTCCTGGCAGAGAAGAGGTGAAGTTTTGAGGGCAGGGGGTCTTACAGTGGTGCCAGAGACAGGGGTGTGGGACAAGATGTGATCTGGTGTGAAGGGGATGGTGGCAACAGCGGTAGTTTTCCCCCTTGCAGATGGGAAGCAATTAGAAAGGCTACGGCTAAATACTTCCAGGCTTAAAATTAGAATCACTTCAAAACTGTTCCCATGTTTATCCTGAGACCTGCGGAAAGGCAAGATCCTTTATAATTTCTGTTCTTGCATGTGGTAAAGGGAAAGAGGATGCTTCTGCTCTGCTCAGGCTTAGTGGTCCAAATGATGTGGCCGTCTGCTGACTTGCTTTTTGGAAGTCTGGAAGCTGGTGTGGTTCCCATGGCAGGAGTTCAGGTTATAAACACGTGAGAGGAGACAGAGTGAGGCAGGGCAGCTGAACTCCTTGCTGCTGCTTGGGCCTGCTCCTTTCAAATCAGGTCTTAGGCACATGAATCCATTTGGTGGTCATAGACTTGTTCATAAGAAGCGTTTAGCGCTCCTGGACCTCATCTAGGGGTTGAGAATATTCCATTCAAGAACTGTCCACCTGGCTTTCTGCAGCAATGCCTGTGTTATTGAAGTGAAACACAGACAGCGCTCCTGCTAGCGCCTCCTTGCTCAGGGCAGCCAGGCAGTTAAGCGTGCCCCTCACAGTACCGAGCCCCTTCCTTCCTGTGAGTTGTGCTGGGGTGGGAATGGTCGCATCCCTTTGCTGTGCCATGCGCCAGGATGAAGGAGAATGAGGAGCGGTCCCGAGCACTGGAGGAGGAGCGGGAGTTTTACTCTTCCCAGTCGCAAGTGCTGCAGAACTCGCTCTCAGAGCTGACTGCGGAGAAGCAGCAGACGGAGAGAGACCTCAAGGTATCCCCTGTGTGTGTTGCATTTTGCTGTCGCCAGGCATCAAGTTCTCTCATTTTCCCTTTCAGTTCATCCCCTAACAAGTGAGAGACTTGGTTTTATTTTGTTTTCATTTTGTGCTCGCAAATCTTTAGTTGCTGTGCTTCATATCGTGGTAACATGTGAAGTTGCCATGTTGTATCTATGTAGAGCTGCTATTTATTTTCTCGTTCAGAGGCCTGATTAATCCATTCAGTAGTGTTTTCTTTTGCTACTGTGAGAGCATCATCTAAAGATGGAGGGAGGAAAAAAAGGTAAAAGATGAAAGTAGATGCAATCAAGAATGAAGATTATTTCAAAGACATGCTAATATGGACATTGCAGAACTGAGAAGAAATCTTCTCTCCTCACTTGTGCTCAGAGAATCAATCTTAAGATTTGTAAATCTTCAGGAACCTCTGCATGATCTTGGGCTCAAAAGCCGAGGAATGCAGGTGAGATACCAGCCCTCCTTCGTTATTCCAGTAATGGAAGATACCTTGATCTATGCAAAGGTAATTGGACAAAGCATGCTATTTTATTTTAATCTAAATAATTTAAAGGCTATGCTTATTATTGGCTGTTTGACACTCAATCTCCTTCTACAAATATTTTGCCAAAAAACCTTCCACTTCTTTTTCCTGCACCTCCAAGATTTTCTTACCCTGCAACTTTCCACTTGGCCAAACTAAAGCTAAGTTGACCTAAACTGTATTAGTTATTCTCATTTGCTAATCTACTACTGATATCCTTTATTTCTAACTTTTCTTGTGTTTTGTTTCTGAAACTAAGTACTGTAAACCCCTTTGTGGGCATTGACTGCCTTTATCTCAACTCAGCTTCCTTCATCTCAAGTCTGTCTCAACTGGGAAGGTGTCCTCCTGTTCCTCCTCAGCTGCAAGTGCTCACATAAGCACAAATTCACGTGTTGAAATACCATGTTGGGTTCCGTGTGGTTCATACAATGAGAGGGAAGCTGTGAAAATGAAAGTCAGAGTAAAGGAGAATTACTAAAATAATCTGGACTTCAAATTCAGGTTCTGTCTGAAGACATGAGGAACAACTTTTATGTTGTCTTACAATATTTCTATTGGTTTTCCGTGCTGTTGTCTTTTCATTTTCATCTGCTTGGTAGACCCCTTACAGACCTTGTGAGTTAACAGGATGGTTATCAAGACACAAACAATGCTTATTCTCTTTCTCAGGCTGAGGTGAAGGTGCGCATGGATCTGGAGAAGAGACTCAGAGAAGCTGAGGAAGCATTGCAGAGCTTGGAGCAAGGCTTAAATTCTCTGGATCGCAACAAGGAGAAAGAGGAGAGGATGAAAGCAGATGTCAGCAACTTGAGAAGTCAGTCATCTATCCTCTCTACTGATGAGCAAGCTTTGAGAGGGGAAATATTTCTATCCATTTTCCCAGACACAAAAAGAAGTTCACAAATTAGCAAAGCTGCACATAATGTGCTCTCCCAACCCGCTGTACCTCAAACACACCTCCCTTTTAAGGAGCCAGAACCTGCTATGCAGGCACTTGATGCCTTGCCTTCAAGGGAGGGGAAAATTATCCCAGCCTTCCCTGTTGGGTGGAAGACAAACCTAGGGCAAGAGATGAGCAAATGCTTTCCAAAATGTCAAATTTTTTGCATTGCCCTAGCATCCAGCTTATGTCAAGTTTGGGAATCGATATTAGTAGCTTCAGCTGGGTGAAGTCTTGCTTGTTTTCCATCCTCAAGTATAGTGCGGGTGGAAGTTGTTACGAAGGTGCTGTATCTGTGCAGTTAAGGCTTCATTTCAGCGAAAGGTGGATGTATTGGGCCAATACAGAAAAGTCAAAAAGTCCCATGGCATTCTAACTGTTGCATATAAAACTATAAATACATGTATAAATAGCTTACGTATATATACACACATATTTATGATTTATGTATATAAATATAAGTAAATAAGTATTATTCAGTAGTTTCTACATCAGATTTCTAAACTGAGACGAGAGGGCATGATTCTGAACTTCATCCCACTGGCTCAGAGCCGTGGTAAGAACACAGAGCTTGTCCTGACCTCAGCATTCAACTAGAGCTGAGCTACCTGCACAGTGCATAGGAGAGTAACCTCTGGCACTGAATGTCTCCTGACACTCATTTCCAATCTTAGATTTTGGGGGATGTTTTCTTCAAAAGAGCAAAAATGTACTGATGAGCAAAACGCTAGAGAAAGTGAGGGACCAGCAATGAATTCTTTAACATCAGTCCCAGCACAGATTGCCTCAGATTTCTGCAGCTCTGCCCTGCCCCTTTCATGCATGAGTTGGGGCGCAGTAGCACGTGAGCCTTCTGAACAGCAAGGGACCGGCGACAGTCAGGAGGACTGCAAGACTAGAATGGCAGAAGGATATGTCTGTTAGATCATAAGAGGGCAAATGGGCCAGGAAAAGCAGCTTGTGTGGCAGATCAGCACAGAATAACATTGTCAGAGTTTGGACATGGGGCTTTGCATGGAGCCCATAATGTATGTATGTATATGCTAGTATTTGCTATGCTGTTCAGAATTCACTGGCCATGCATGGCCTGTGTGTGCGTGCCTGTGCTGCCAACACCTCCCTTTCTGCAGTTAGACTTGACTGGTTTTAGAAGTCCTTCACAGAAAGTGTGACGAGTAAGCCTTCAGACACCTCTGTTGCAAGAGAGTTGAGAGGTTTTATCGTAATATCAGAGGCTTTTGGCAGTTGAATAATGAGCAGTTGTGGGAATGATTGACGAGGAATGGATGGTTGCAGTTCTTTCTATAATTTGAGTATGCATTTGTTGGGGACTGGAGGCTTTTGTCACTTGGAACTTGTTCATTCTGATGATATTCTGGAGCTTTATGGATTTTTGTTCGTGAAGATCTAGGCAGGTGTTGAACATCATTACCTGGCTCAGTCCGTCAGCGAGTGCAGTCCCTTGTTTGGTTTGGTTCATTGCTTGAAGTGTCTCTCTTGTCACTGCTCACAGTGGTGTCTTCTCCTCAGAGTTCTTTGAAGAGTGCATCCGCAACGCCGAGCTGGAGGCCAAGATGCCCGTGATCATGAAGAACTCTGTGTACATCCACAAGGCTGCCACTCGTCGCATAAAGAGCTGTCGCTTCCACCGCCGGAGAGCCAGCACTTCATGGAATGACTGTAGGTATCGGGCAGCTTCATGTTGTATATCCTGCAGGAGCAGATATGTGCAGATGGGGCTGACAGAGCAGTGAGGCCTGCAAATATGATTCATATTTTGTATTCCCTAGTAGTAGAACGGAGCTACAGAGAAACTTGGAGCTTCCTTACCCAGAGAGCAGGCAGAACAACAACATGCTGTTTGCCTGTCTTTTCATGCATGTTGAAAGGTAACTGCTGTGATTGTCCTGGGCCCCTGAAACAACATATGCTCAAAGCTAACTTCATCTGAATGCTTAATCATAGACTGAGTTAGGTTGGAAGGGACACCTGGACATTGTCCAATCCAATTCAGTGCTCAAAGTGTCTACCTGCAAGCTTAGATCAGGTTCTACATAGAACCCCAAATCAGAGGCAGCTGTAAAGAAGAAAAGCGTGTTTCCATGCTGCCAGCATTTTCCTCCTCTGAAAACAGTAAGGTGAAGCCATTAGAGTGCCATGGTTAGCTCATCCCTTGCCAGGCTCTCAGTTGTGCTGATCGCATGCCTGGTGTGCTCCAGTGAAGCTTTGTCTTCGGTTTGTGTCCCTGACGGAGAGTGCCGACCTTTCTGTGCTGCTCTTGTTTCAGTGAAGCAGTCCCAGTCCTTCATCTTCTCGCACGCTGAAGCTGAAAACATTGAGGAACTGAAAAAAGCAGCCAAAAGACTGAGCCAGGACCAGCACTTCAGGGAAACTCTCTATCAAATCATGAGGTCGCAAAAGGAGTCTGCTTCAGGGGACGAAAAGTGACTGTTGTTGGGAAGGGGGGGGCTTATCTCCATTTGCCGTTCAGCTCTGCAAAAGGCACTAGGGTCAGAAGGGAGATTTGCTCTTTGGTGGGGAAAGCGGGGGAAAGTTGTGTGTAGGCAGTTCCCTCGGTTAGTGGCTTTGCTTTAGTTTGAATGCTCTCTGTAGCCTGGCAGACCACCTCTGCTGATCACTCCAGATCTGTTTGCTTCAGCTGCTTACGTTAAGCCACGTTTTGCCAAGGTAGCGCGGTCGGTGTTACAGTGAACCACAGACCGAAGCTTAGGAAGTGCCTCTTCTTTCCCTTCCTGTCTAGTCTGTCTGCCAAACACACGTGCTTCTGCAACAGCCCTTTATCAGCCTATGCTCCAGCAAATGTAACCTCCCCAGTCAGACACAGCTTACCCTGTTTTGCCTGATCCCCTCTAGGAAACGGCTCACTGCTCACCCCTGGGCATCAGCGCTTTGGTGGGGCACGTTTCCTGGCACATTTCCTGAACACTGCAGCAGTGCCAGCCTCCCAAGCACAGGCAGTACCATCAAACACAGGGCAACCTCTTGAAGCTACATGACTTCAAGCAAACGGTTGCAACGCAAGGCAAAGACAACCTGAGGGTGCTGTGGATCTGGATCCTCTTGGACGCAGGGGGATCATGTGCAGAGAAGAGCCTATAGGTAACTCAGCACCATCGACGCAAGCTGGAGAGAGGGTTGCATTGTGTTGGCACACCCTGGGGCTGCCTTTGCACATTTTTTGCATTGGGATAGCTGGCCGTGTCGCTGCCAGAAGGAGGAGCAGAGCTGTGTGCTGCACAAGGTTTTATCTACAGGCAGATTCAGGGTGGAGGAGCCTTTGATGCAGCTCTGATGACTTCCTCATCACCTCTGTAAAACAAGCCGGAGGACTGGTGGGCGAGGAGTGTCCAGCAACAAAACCTGCTACCTCTTGGAGAATTAAACATTGTCAGAAGCAAGCTGTCAGGGCTGTGGAAGTCATCTTTGTACATGCTGCAGTGAATAGCCTGTCTCCAAAGCTTTGTACTGCTCTCTACCAGTCCTCTTAATTGCAGTCCAGGCGATCTAGGTCAAACTGGGACCTCTGGCAAGTCAAGGCTGGATTGGGAGAGGCACTGTGGATGGCCTCTTCAGAGGTGGGCTTCTGGCTGGCCTCTGTCACAGAATCACAGAATCCCAGACAGATTCCCCAGCCCAACGCCCCTGCTAATGCAGGTGCCCCCAGAGCAGGGGGCACAGGAACGCGTCCAGGCGGGGTTGAATCTCTCCAGAGAAGGAGACTCCACAGCCTCTCTGGGCAGCCTGGGCCAGGGCTCTGGCACCCTCACAGGAAAGAAGTTCTTCCTCACGTTCAGGTGGAAGTGTTCACCATGTGGTTGTTGCAGGGCAGGATTTGCCCTGCATGTGGTCATCTTGTACGTTACAGGAGAGGAATCACTTTGTTGTGGAAACCTTGCAGCCTCTCCCACCTATTTTAAGCAAGCAGCTGGCTAATTGTAACCCGTGCTGTAGTAACAGCACTGCCCTGTGCTTACAGAGCACAACAAGCACGCTCAGAGTTACCTGTTAATCCCCACAGTATAAATTGGGAAACAAAGGAAGAAACAATACAAAAGTGAATTAAGCTAGCAGCAGAGGTACAGTTAGAGCTCAGGGGTCTTAAATGCAGATTTACTGCAGCTTTCAGGGCTGTAGCCCTCATCAGGACCCCATATGTCCAGTGACACCAGGGTAGCTGCTTACCTGTCCCGTGCAGGCTGTGACACTGTCCAGTCCCATGCTTTGGCTTCTGTCCACCTAAGTCATTCCCAACCAATTCGGTGCAGTTTCTATGGAGAAGTCAGGGATGAGGCTGGGAAGGGAGCCCTAGCTTGCCAGCCGAAGGAGAGGCATTGATTGGGTGGAGGAATGTACTGGGAGGATGTGATGCTCCTGGAGGGCATCTGATGTGACCAGAGGAAAACTATTGAAGGCACAGCCTGTACTTTCTGCTTCAGGCAGTTACTGACCAGTATCCTCCTGCCAGGCAATGGGAAGTTTTATACAATCAGAGGGTCCAGCACTGAAGGCTGACATTTTTGTGACGATGGGTGATGTGACAGGAAAAGAGAATTTGCATCCCTCCGTAGCGTAGCATACCCGATCCTTCTGTGTTTTTTCCACTCGTGCTTGCATGCTGGACAGCCACAAATGAGTTCTTGCTCCTACAGGGCTGAAGGGCTGTGAGAAAGCAATACAGAGCTGGTTTTCCCTTTTACACTGTCCTCACATAATCTCTGGCTATTTTCCAGTTACAAGGTCTGTATTATGTGATGCTGGAAGGGACAGAAAAAAGGACAGCCAGGGAGTGTATCTGTAATTCAGGCAGTTAAAATCATCCTGTGTCTTGTAAATGCAACAGCTTTGATCTATTACCATCAAAAGCCAGAATATCAGACTTTACAGAAATATTGTACTCAGGAGGTAGCCACATCAGGTCTTCCTTTACTGTGTATATTGACAGCAATAAATAAATAAAAGTTGCGCTGACACTAGAGTGAATTCCTGTGTGTTCTTGATATGCTGTCACTGAAATGATGTTAAACTGCCTCTGCAGGAGTTGAGACAAATCATTGTGACACGCTCATTTACTGCCAGTGCTCTTCCTCTGCTTCACTGAGTTGTTGCGTTACGTGCTGAACATCACCTCTCAAAAGGACTGGCTGTATGTAAAATGCTTTCACCCTTGCTACTACCCGCTTCCACTTTTAAGATGCATATGAAGTTAAAGCCAGGATGTGTCAAATCTAAAGAAGAAATCTCCCACTTGCTTACCTGAAGCCAGTGAGCAGCTCCCTGTGTAGCCAGCAAGGCGAGCCCTAGGTCACCTGCGGCGAGGTGCTTGCCATCAGTTGTTCCTTGCTGCAGATACTAGTCCTGCACGGGAATCTACTACCCTGTAAGCTCCCTGGCAGAGTCAGCACAGAGCTGGGTCTATGCACCACAGCATCTTAATTAAGTGACTGTCTCCTCATTCTGTCTGAAAGAACGCAGAATTACTCATTTGAGTATTACTGGTGTATTTGGAATGCAACGCAGTAACAGAAAGATGGCTTAGGAAGCAACCCACCTCTGTTCAGATAACCTCCACTAGTAATCCTGGGTCAGATCGCTTTCTCCTACTGGGAAAACTAGGAATGCGATGAGAACTCCAAAACTCCCTCCACTTGGGAGAGTTCCCTAAATTGTTCCCTTGTTTCCAGGATAGGAGAAGATACGGGATGGTTTGCACCTCAAAGATTTCTCTTCAGAAGCTGCAGAACAGCTAGACTGGCTCTGAAAAGCGTGTGGCCACTCTTCCACCACCTCCACCTTCTGGCTATCATCTGGGAACTTCTTTTCCCTCCGAAGACTTTCCCCGTCGTCCCCTTCAGAGACACTTTAAAATACGGTTTTATTTGCAGACACTGCCAAACGGTTCACCTCTGCATTGTCTTGCCCACTTTTCACAGTGTGAACAGTAGCTCCCACTGAGGTCGATTTAAGGGTTAATCTCACCCTCCACATAAGATGCATGAAGCCTCCAGGCTGTCTCAGTCCCTGGTGTAGTGGTTCCTGCTGAAGGACAGGCCTTTCCAGGCTCCCCTGGTGCTCACTGCCCCAAGGCTTTGCTCTTGCACAGAAGTAAGAGGCAGAGAAAGGAAGGCGGTGCCAGCCCTGCTGCCTCCAACATGTGCTGCTTCTAAAGCAGAGAAAGTGGACAAGAAATGGAAACTGCCCTCGGGGTCAGAAGGCAATAGTAAAGGGTAAACGGTTGCTGGTTCGTGTTATGCGTTGCTGTACGCAGCACACAAGTGACAGAGGCTGGTAGCAATTTTCAGCTACAGAGTATGGCTTGCTTTTTTTTTTAGTTCAAGATGGTAGGCAGGCTTTCCGCTTAGGACATTGGTGTATCTCTTTGGAAATAAGACAATAGTTTTTCATAAAATAGCCTGTTTCGAATACTTTCCAATGCAGTCACTTTTTGTGGTTCCTAGAGGGCCGGAAGAAGGCTCACGTTGTGTCTAGCAAGAAGATTGCCCCCAGGAAGGTGGCCATGCTCTGAAAGTTTTGTCCAAGGCTCAGCTTCAGGCAGGTCCTGGGGCTTGCCTGGACACTCGGTGCTCCTTTGTGCTGGTGTGACTGCCAAGGATGCTATTATTTTTGGCATCTTCCACCTGATGCACCTGGCACAAGGACGATTCTGTGTTTTTTCACCTAGTCCGGGCACAAATTGTTATCTGACTCGTTCAAGTGTGGCCACAAATGGCAGAAATGGCCAAGCCAGAGGAATGGGCTGTAGTCAGTCACCTGAGAGCGAGGTCTGAGGCGGCCTGTCGAGGTGACAGTCACCATGAGCGGGGCCAGGTGGGACCATGAGCTCGGCAACCACACGTGGTTTGTTGAACAACCTGCAGTGCCTTTTGGCCCACTGAGATAACAGCCTTTCTTCTATATTAAGCCACGTTTACTTCTTACTGCAGGCTTAACTCCAAAGCCAAAACGGAGAAAGATCCAGCTGAGAGTACTCAATCAGACCTGAGAGTCCTTTCTGCTCCTTTTTGCCACCAGTACTAAGTGCAGGATATGCCATAGTGCTGGAACCAACATATTTTTTTTTTTTCTTCAGTGTTGGTAGATCTGGCACTTCAGAGGAAGAAAAATTACAAAGGCCATTTTGTGGGGGTAGCAAAGGCACCTTTTGCTAACTTAGAGGTATTGCAGTAAATAACTTGGCAGGGTCATGTGTTCTTATTTTGCTGTATCATGAAAAGTGCAAACTTTGCATTGCTTAAAATAATAACTGACCTCTGCTTACCCTTGTGTTCTTGGCTACACTCCTGCCTCGAACTCCTCTGTGGAAACACCCGAGAGCAGAGGCACAGGTCCTCTCCTAGAGCTGCTGCTCCCATTGGTTTCCTCATCATTAATTCTGGGGGCAGGAGAGAGCTCCCCTCCCGTATGTCAGCGGCTGCCTGCAGGAGATGCCAGCCCCTGCTCCTCTGCATCAGGAAAACAGGTTCTATTTTTTGGTGGTGGTTTTTTATTTTTTTTTGTTCTAAGCTTTGCAAAGTAGGAGTAAATATTTTTAGCATCTCCATTTTAACAAGGGGGCTTGAAGACAAGCTGTTTATGGTGGGTATGAGAAAACTGACTCGCTGCAATGGGATTAGGCCCTGTTCAAAAAAGGTGCTGGCTCTCTGAGCGCTGACGGAGTATGGCTGGAGGCTTGCGTTGAGTCACTGCTGAAAGCACAGCCACGGCCAGTGCAGGAGCACGTGCAGCAGAGCTCTGTCTTTGGGAGGGTTCACAAGCACTCGAGGACCCTGGGTGACAGAGGTAGGCTGTGCTCTTAGGCGCACTCATCTTGGTGGTGTGAGAGGCAGTGAGAAGAACTAAAACCACATGGCAAGAGGGTGGGAATGCTGTGGCTCTTGTGGAAAGATAGAGGAGCAGGATTACTGCAAAGGTTGTCAGAGAGAATGGATTTTAACTTGCTTGGGAATAGCCCCTGCTTTCATTTCTCCTTTCTTTTCCTGATTCTGCCAGAGGCACAACACTCGTACTTGCTGCAGGCGAGAAGGTGGGGAGGCTTCACCAGCAATGATGCTGAAAGGCAGGAGTGCAGCAGATGTGACTGAAAACTACAGCGCTGCTGATAGCGGGTTGGTGTGTTTAAAAAAACCAAACGAACAGAAGTGTGTGCTGTGGCAAGTGCATCTCAACAAGCAAAAGAAGCTGTCCTGCTTCTCAGTAAGCTGTAATCCCCTTGAGTCCCAGCTGGAGTCCTGTCCCTGGTGCTCAGAGAAAAGGGGTCTGCAGGTAAAGCCCTGCCGAAGTCTTTCTCTCCCAAGCTTACTGCTGCTGAGCAAGACAGGGTGAGAAAACATGGCCAAGCTTGCACTGGCACGGCCCACCTGGGTTGTGGGGATGTGTCTTACGGTCGTGGGTAGCTGTGCGTATGCAGTGGCTGCTCAGGGGGGCAGAAGTCAGTCTTTTGGTGCTGGAAAGGTTTTGGGTATCTAAACATTGACTAGAAAAGCCTGGAAATCCTTGCAACTCTCAATAGATTTGGATGTTCAGAAACTCCTCTAGTGTGGAGCAGCAGCCCTCTAGATCTCTCTGTGGTCAGGTGTGCGGTGCTTCAGCCGGATGCTCTGACCCATGAAGGGATGCGGGGAATAGCAGTGAAGCCAGGCACCCTCTTTTTCTTTCTGCTTCTGCTCCTAAGTTTCTCTTGTTGTAGTTTCTACCTTCACACAAATACAGAGCAGGTGTGGTTTAATGTGGAACTTATTTTAGATTAAGAGAAACAATGTAGGCTCCCTGTGCAGGCAGAGCCGGCTTTCCTCCCTATGTAGGGGGAACGTGGCCTCCAAAATAAGGACAGAAAATTCCCAACCATTTAAAGGTACCATAGATGGGTAAAATAAGTGTGCTTATCATGTATGCCAAGCTTGGGTGAGGAGGAGTAGCAGGAGACGCTGTATTCAAAGTTCGAAGCCAACCTGCAGCAAGGGAAAGGGAGTTTGTTTGGAGAAGGAGATGTTTTAGACCCTTGCTTTGGCTGGCGCTCACGGAGCTAGAAGAGAACGTGTCCACTAAGTCCATGTTCTCCTTTTAGCATGTGGCTGGCTCCTGGTGCTGGCATGGGATTAGGTTTTGTGGCTGCTAACTACACAGAAAATTCCTCTAGCTGTGACCCACTGCTGCCGAGTAACAGCCTTGTTCAAAAGCCGGGGTGGTGGCTGTGGCTCCAGGGAGCACCACCAGACCTGCATGCAGCAAAGGACGTACATGACACCCCTCCCAGCTAAACTCACCGAGGCTCAATGTCATGAGAGCCTTGGCTTCGCCCTGCCAGTGGGCATGAGCCCAGCTTGCAGCTCTGTGCTGGCTTCCAGGAGCAGAGAGCCCCACGCCCACTGCTTGAGCTGCTCCTGCATCCCAGCCTCCCCACTGCCTCTGGCCTGTTGGATCCCAGCACGCCAGGGCAGGCCTCTGCCACCGAGCTTTCATCCAGCAGTGGCAGCATGGAAGGAGGGGATTTAACGAGCCAGCGTTAGGAAAGGCCACTGGGAGCAGGCTTGGGAGCCATCCCATTCACTTCCTGGAGGAAGAAGAGCATCTCCCTGTCTCTGCCCCTACAGCGCTGTGCTGTAAGCACCCGGTTTGGCTCCTGCGCAGTGCAGGGAGGATCCAGAGGCTGGCTGTCAGAGGAGCTCTGCGTGGGCTCTGCTACATTCCCAGACTGGGACAGGAGAGAAGGGGAAGGGAGAACAGTGGCTTTCCAGGTCAATTGGAAAGAAAGAGCAGACCTAGGAGGGAAGCAAAGAATAGCTGTTGTGGGTAGCACCCTTCAAAGGAATCCTGATCATCAAAGCGTCCTGATAATCTTCTTTTCCTTGTCCGGACAGGAGGGAGCAGACCTGAAAGATGTTTCTGGGCCTTGGTTCTGGTGCATTCCCTGTCCCAGGAATTTTGGTCCTGTCTGTACTTGAGGAGGGCCACAAAGTTAGCAAACAAATAGTGCTTTACATGAGGAACGTCCTCTCCCTCCCTGCCCACCCAGCTCCCCCCAGCCCTGAGGGGGATTGTGAAGGGCAAGCTGGCTTCTTCTCGCCTTTGCCTCCAGCTCTCTCCCTCAGCTTTCCGTTGGTTCTTCTTTGGCTAATTGTGGCTATCTCCCCGAGGCAGAAATTAGCATCACCCCGGGAGGCTCGGTGGTGCCCAGGAGCTGCGGGAGGACAGTGCCGCCCAGGCCAAGAGGGAGCCCCCCCCCCACCGCGAAGGAGCTGGGGAGCTGCTCCCCTCGGAGAGTGCGAAGGAGGTGAGACACGGCCTGCAGACGATCGTAGCTGCTCATGCCTTTTTCATAACGCCGGCTTTCTGTCTAGAAAATATTATTAATCCTACTCACAAAGTCTTTCAGACTTGAATGTTTCATGCAGAAAATGCGTAGATATTGGCAACGAACACCCTGGGCTGTTACCCAGGCACCTTCCTTCCCCGTTTGACAGCCCACGTCGCACGTGGCTTTGGGCCAAGACCTGCAGGGGCAGAGGTGGGCAGGAAGACGCCGGGTCCCCCACTTCCCTCACACCCTGCAGCATGGGCCCTTTCGGGGTCTGTGCGCCAGGTCCCGTCCCAGCGTGTTTCACAGGGGCTAGGGGCTGGCTGAGGAACTGGTGCCTCCTCCAAACCAGTGTAAGCCTTTGCTGGGAGGCTCAGAGGGCCTGTGCTTTAGCGAGTTGGCTGGCGTTGCGTATCCCTTGCGAGCTGCTAACAAGCACTGACCCCAACTCACCTCTCCTCCGTCATGCATCCACACACATATACATATTCATATGTGCCCATGCATGTATATATATACACATACACATAAAAGGATGGTGTGTATTAAATGCATATCTCAGATATATGTAATCTTTCGAAAGAAATATTTCATAACAAGGTCTTTTTTTATTTTTCTTGGTTTGCCTGAAAATAATTTCTGATTTTTCATCTGATTTTCTTTCCTCATGGGCAAAGAGCAGACTGGAAAGTTTTACCTTCAGGTGAAACACAGCGTGCTTTATAACTGAAGGTCACCCTGGAGCTGTGTCTCTACTATAGCTGCCATTGCCAGACCCACAGAGAAAGCCACACATGGAGAAACAGCCCTGGCAAGGACAGCAGCCCGTTAATCCTGCAGGTAGGGACATTTCTGCTCCTCCACCCTGCAGCAGCCAGGTCAACAATGGCCTCAGTTTTTCAGAGTTTTTCAGCAACCGGCTCAAGACATGCAGCCGAGCATCTTTCCAGCTCCCCTGGATGAGGGCTGGTGGTAGCAGTTCCCTACCAGTGTGGCTGGGAGTGTGGCTCCCATGTGCGGAGCGGTGCCGATGAAGGGGCCAAGCAGCCTGTCCCAGGGCAGGGGCTGTGGCACGAGGCTCGGGCTAACGCAGGTTTTGACGTTAGCGTGTGGGAAGCCTGATGTGCCCTTTTCCCTGCTGCTGCCTTTCTCTGGATAAATAGACTCAAATAAGGGCTATAAAACTAACGCGTTTCCTAGCGCTGGCATCATGTAAGCAAGTCAGGTCAGACAGCTGGCGTGCCAGACATTTCCTCAACATTTTCCTATCCGCATGATTTAACAAAATATATTCTAAGAGCCCTGGAAATGCATCCCTCTTACATGCATCGGGGTTGCTTTAAGAATCTCTGAATGTCACGGAAAAGAAGACAAGTAACTGTTTCCTCTTGGAGGAGGTGGCATGTGTGTCCCAGAGAGGGGGCTCGCGCGGAAGATGAAGGGAGGGAGCTGCTGTGTTTCTCTAGCTGCAGTGCAGCAAGGAAGAGGTGGTATAAAGGAATATTTCCTGATGTTAAGGCACTGAATACATTTGAATTGTTCTGCAGAATAATTGGCTTGCACTTATTACTGCTGTAACGGGATAGCCAGCGAAGGAGAAGCTGTGGCTGCTTCTGCAGCTGGAGACATCAATTTTGGAGGCAGGAGGACGTGCTGTATGAGGCCAGGAGACAGTAGGACAGACAGGAGTATATCCTGCCTTTTCTCTGCCTGTCCAATTCATGTTTGTCGTGGTAGGGTGTGAATACCCAAGGTAAGATGAAACAAATCCTGTCTCCTTTCTAAGGATAAATGGGTCAGTATTTGCCGTCCCTACAGCCCCGGTACCACAGCCGGCCACGTTATGGATGCTGATTATGGTAGTAAGGTCCTGACTTTAGCTCACTTTCTGGAGGCTTTATGTGGAGAAATATGAATTATACAGAAGCAGAATGTGGGTACTCATCTTTGGATGGACAGCTGCGCCAAAGACAAATCAGATTTTGTTTTATGGAATTTCATCTCTCCTTAATCTTCAGAGATTTATTGAAAAGCTTAAGGTTAGAAAAAAGCACTACAGTGTCTAATCTCTTCTCCTGTCTGCCACAGATGAGTACATTTCACTTATCACTGGCCGAATTTTAGCGTTATTCTAATCTACGGGAAGAAAGACTTGGGAATGAGATCTGTGGCACGTTGTCTCTGGCATTTCTTGGGGATTTCCCCACCTGCATTAATGCTGCCTGGACCGACAGACACCTAAACATGCCCCAGCACGGACCCCCAGGATGTGTTGGGGAGCTGCAGCTGGCTGGGGAGCGCATGGGCTGGCAGACCCCCGCGGCTCGGCTGTGCACGGAGAGCTGGAAGGCAGAGGGGTCCTCAGGGAAAACCTGGCAAACACAGCTGGCAGCACCAGAGCAAGGGGAAGGAGAGGAACGGAGGTGCTTGGAGAGAGAGCACGTCTCACACAGCAGGAAAGATCTTCAGGCCACACCAATTTTCACAGAGTTGGCACCACTAGTAGGGAAAAGAAGGAAAGCAGTGACTGACCCAGGCTCCTTACACTCACTGCTGGAGGGGTTGTATTTAATTACATACATTTGCCAAGGGCTGTTTGTATCTAAACGTATACAAACCATTTTTGGGGGGAAGATGTATTGTTACCCAGGCTAGCTGCTGTAGCCTTTGGAGGCTGGGGGCCGGTGAATCCACTGGAAGGTATGATCCTGTTCTTGGTGGTCACGCTGTCAGCTGGAGCATGGTGGAGACGTAGAGAAGTCACAAGTAAAGTCTACTTGTAGGGAAGAGGTGAAGCTCAATGAAATGGGAAACCTAGTCCAAGCAGAGGTGCCAGGCTGGAACTTTGTGGGAGGAGAAGGCAGCTCGTGCCACCCCGCAGCTGACCCGGTGAACTTGTGTAGCCACTGCCCTTCCTGGGGAGCCGCTTGTAACTTGGCCAGAACAAGTTGTGGGCCATGAACCCAGCCGCAGCCTGCACAGCATCCCCGTGGAGAGAAGCACAAAAAGGACAGGTAGAGCAGTGCTTGATTTCCACGTGGTTAAAAGGGTCCCTTGCACATCTGTGCTCTAGAGCTGAGATGTGGTTTTGTGAACGGGCTGTCCAGCTTTCTGCTATGGCCAAAGTGACTTCAAGGCTTGGATTGTGGTGGCTGCAGATCCTGAGGCTGCAGGGACAGTGGTGGTGGGATGGATGCTGAGGAGACGGAGCCCCTGGCAGGCTGCAAGCCAGACAGCTCTCAAAACACAAGTGCCTCCCATTTCTGCTCTTGAGAGACAATTAATGGAGAGCAGGATCTTTTTTCCTAATTAAGAACAATATAGAAATATACATAATGTCAAATTTCACCAAAGCCACTGTGAAATGCGGGTGGGAAAGGGAGGGGAGCTGAGGAGCAGCAGCCAAGCGGAAAATCCGAAGCTTTATTAGCGCTCCATTTTCCATATGGAGCACTGTGGGGTTTTGTCATCTTTGCCTGAGACAAGAGATGGGGAAAAGGACCTTTATTTGCAGCTAGCTTATTCAGGCCCCTTGCAGGGCAGACAGGTTACATCTTCCGCCTGCTAGTCCTGCCTGTACTTTGTTTCAGTACCTCTGTGTCTCTGCTGTGCCGTTGGAGGTGTGCGTCTGCAAAGGGCACCGACATCTCTGCCCTGCCCCAGGAGGATGAACAGCACGCGTGTAACCTCAGGGGGCTCCTCTTTGGGGGGCACACGCTCTTTGGACGCAACACATTAAGCTCAAAAAGCTTCAGCTTACCAACCTGCCCGCCTAGCTTGCTTTCCTAAGACAACGAAGTGCTGGCAGTTGATCTCTCTCTCTCCCACCTCCCCACAGCTGTGACCTCTGTCCACCAAGCTTAACAGAGACAGGATCTCAAAGACGATCTGACCCTTCATGTTTCAGAGCTGAAAGTAATAAGCAAAACTTTATTTTGATTTATAGCTGAAGAACAGTGGAATTTGCCAAGCGGGCTTTTGGCTAATCTTGTGCCTTGAGGCGGGAGCTGCTTCTCTCATGTCCCACGCCACTGCTGCGGGAAGCATCTCTTGGTGGGAAGATGGAGGAGCGCAGCGCCTCTGGCTGCAGGGTGGCCCTTGCTGTTCACAGGTAAGGCACACGGACTTTGCAGGGTGGGGGTATTTCGCAGACAAGTGATAATAAGCATAGTCTTTAGGGAGCAGCTGGACTGCAAAAGGCGATACATCCCAAGGAAGGTGGGAAAATGCCCTTTGATTGCTTAGCTGCTTTTGAAAGGTGCAACAAGAAATACTTAGCACGTGCGTAATTTTAACCAAGAGTCTTAGGGGTCTGGGCTCTCAGCTAAAGTGGAGAGATAGGGGTGCCTCCTCTACAGTCACCGTCATATACGTGATCTTAAAGGAGCCACTTGGGGAGCTGTGAGCTGTTCGCATCACCCAGCTTCGGGTGGAGAGCCTCATCTTCTCAGCCCTTTTCTCTAACTCTCAGCTTACGCCTTCCCCATCTGTGAAACAGGGCCAACCTCGGGCAGCCACCAGGCAGGGGACCGCGACTCATCCTGCCTAGATGTGCACAGAAGGTTCCGAGGCGCTCGCAGCAAAGCTGCAGGGGCTGGTGCCCTGCGTTAGTCCCTAGTGAGAACCTGGTTTCATAGCTCTTTGTGTCAGGAGTTCTCCTTGCTCTTTTCTGGTGGAAGCAGATCTGGATTTTTGTATGTAAGTCTTGAATGAAGAGCTTGCTCACCGGTGCCTTCCGTTGCCCTCTCGCAGCCCAGTGGGGCTGCCCCTGTGCGCGCTGAGCTGTGGGGCTGACAGGCCCTGCACCTCTGCCCCGACAGGCTAGCTTATGTGGGAATGGGGCTTCCCACCTTCCGCTGAAACTAAGGCATGGGACCTCTGAACCCATATTTCTAGATACCCATGTTTCCCCTGAGGTCACTTCTTTTCTGACCCAGACGTAGTGCTCAGTTAGTTCTTCACAGTGTATTAAAAGCTCTTCCTGTGTAATGGTCTCTCTTTAGTACAGAGTGCCAAATATATCCAGCCATCAAAACCTTTTGCTCCCAGAGGGACAGGTTTGGTATAGGGGGTGTTTATGGGAGGGGGACATGTGTGCACAAAGCTGAATACCATTTTTCCTGTGTTTATGTTCCCCCGCCGGCAAGAGGCACCTCAGGGCAGGTGGGAAAAGTCACGCTGCACTTTCATAGCATCTTAGTGGTGTTACTCTCCCATAAACAGCAATAAAGCCGTGGCCTGTGGGCTTGCAATCACAGTTCAGCTCCTCACTTCGTTTCAAGCCTTGGCTGCGTTATCTGTCAGGAAGATAATTGCTTGACCTTGCGGTCAGGGGATGAGCGCTTTGCTTAGTGATTAAGCCACTGCAGTAGATAACACACCACGTTTAATCCCTTTGGTAGTTGGTCCCAGGGAGGGGGGAGCAGGAGGGGATGCAAAAATGCAGCAGCTTGCCATAGGTCTGGAGACCTCAGGAACAGTGGCAACAATGCAGAAGCTGTGGCTGTATATGCCCATCCTCCTAAGTTAATTTGGTGGCAGACTGGAAAACAACCAGCATATCTAGGGCGCTGTTTTATCAAGTGATAGAGCCATATGGTGCGAAAAACCACAGTCATCTGAGGGCTTAGGCACGTCAGAAATCAGGGAGTCCCTTTGTATATTGATCCTGTCTGCTAGCTGGTATATGTAAAAAGAAGGTTACAATTATTTTTCATCCACTCTGTCAATGGGGGAAGGGACTCCTGAATAACCAATTAATCCTGCTGGCTTGAGCTGGGGAAGGATGAGGTACAGCCTTTCCTGCTGCTTCAAAGTTGTAGCTGGGATATGGCGGTGAAGCATCCGGCTGGCATGCTGGAAAGCCCCACAAGCCTTAATGTCCAAGCAAGTGCAGCAAATGCATCAGAGTGTGGATGCATGACCAGGTTTCAGGGTGGTACAAGTCATCGAGGGCTGCAGCCCAGTCCCCCTGGTGATATTTAGGGTCCTGCCTTCAAGAGAAATCAGAGTGAGAGCTGACTGACGAGGTCTGACCTAGGATGTTTCATCCTCCCAGTCAGCTGTCTGTCCCCGTATTTCTACTGAGAGTCAGCTTCTGGCCCCTGCCAGAGAAGAAGACGACCGGGACACGAGCCCACATCCAGCCTGCCAGCAGTGAGACACTATCTTTCTTGAGGGAGACCCATTTTTTTTGAGCAATTCGCTCTTCCCATGCTTTCACTGCATATTTGAGGATTGTAATTCCTCTTTAAACTGGCTTTTCCCTTTCAGAAGGTCCCTGCCCTCCTTGGAAAACCCCAGCCTCAGGTTTCCATTGGCTGTAGTGTCACCTCCGCTCAGGCACAGGAATGTGCTACCGGTCATCATGTGCTCGACTTTGGGCAATTGACCTTACTGGGCAGGAACCCAGGCCCATGGTCTGGTGACTGAATGGAACAAAGCCGTGCATGGATCTGGCCTTTGTGTGAAACTGCCAGTCAGCTCTCCCACTTTCCTAATGCAAACTGGGATATGGGCATCTTACGGGTCTCCAGCCCCTGGCAGTTTAACATTAAATCCGATCTTTAAGAAGAAAACAAAACAAAACAAGAAAAAGCAGAATTAAAACAAACTTCAGCAGAAATGTGCTTCCTCATCCTGTGCTCTTGAGCTAGATACCTCTCCTGCAGCTCATCCTCCTGATCCTAGCACTGGCACATGCTAAAATCCTCTTAGTGCCAGCTCACATTCAAACACTAAGAGAAATGCTCCTCATCACCCTCTGCGTTGCAGGAGACCCTGGGCACCCTTGGCTGCTGCCCCAGAGCCCAGAGAGTGGCAGGTTAGCTCAGGCCCCCTCCTAACATCCCGGGGTGCTGCCTGCCAGCCCCCCAGAGCAGCACCTGTGCAAGCCTGGGGTGGAGGGAGCCGCTGAGCTGGGGTGCTCCAGAAGGCATCTCTCTGCTACTGCAAGGGAGGAGCGTTCAACAAGAAGCAGACCTTAAAAAATCAATAATGACTCTTAGGTAGGGTCCCAACCCTATTTTCATTGTATTGTCCACTCGTTTAAGTCCTCCATGTGCTTATCCCTGCCAGCTCTGTGAAGCTGGCTTCTCTTTTCCCTCCTTCCTCCCACCACGCATTCAGGACAGGTTTCATTGCTGTACTGGTGTGAGAGCCACCCTTCTTGGAGATGCCTAGAACAGCTTTTCTACATTTCTCCACTCACTCAACTTTCCAGCTCCACCCGCCACCCCACCTTGCTGGAAAACACCTCTCCTTTCTTACCTGTAGTCCTAAGTACCTTCCACGATTCTTCATTCCCTGACGGTATCCAAAATGTTGTGTGAAAGGAGCTGTTTGGCCATGCACATCTGTTGCACGAGACCTCTAAACCTTTTCTCCTATGATTTGAAGGTTATTTAAATATCCCATTTTGCTGTTTCTTTCTTCTCTCTCACGTTCAGCAATTCTTTCCTTTCCTCTGGGGGGACATCTTGTCCCTCTGCGTTTGTGCCTCCAACTTCCCCATAGACTTACGCTAAAATTACACTCTGTACATCTGCTACATTGACTCCCTGGCCAGCCTTGCCTGCTCGCAGGATGCCTGCCTGTACCGGAGGACATTGCAGTGTGTTG
The DNA here is from genome assembly GCA_013398225.1 of Steatornis caripensis. Taxonomy (NCBI): domain Eukaryota; kingdom Metazoa; phylum Chordata; class Aves; order Caprimulgiformes; family Steatornithidae; genus Steatornis; species Steatornis caripensis. Next base: position 19,218 of record VZSC01016849.1, on the reverse strand, counting down.
TCATGGAGAGGGTTCAGACAGTATTGCTAGGTCAGCGGGTACCGTACAGCACGCACGTTTCTACAGCACCGGCATCAGGACAAATGGAAAGGCCCTCTGCGGATTCCAGGAGGCTCTGCAGAAATTCCCCTGGTAGCTTACAGTAAATTTTCTGTGTGTTTGGGGACTCGCAGGCTGTGACTGAATCACGTGGCATCTGCATTATACTACAGTGTCTTTGCAGAAAGGGATCTGCACGTTCCCAGAAACTGCAGAAGCTGTAAGAAATCTATCTATAGAGCAGCACAGTGTAGTCTGATCTAGAGAGGACAGTAGCTCTGGGTGTGAGCATCACTGCCTTCAGGAATCTCTACTTCCGCAATTTTTTTGATGGAACCGTAAATAAAATGCATTGAAATACCTGACTATGTGAAGAAGTATGTGCAGGTTCTTGGAAATGCAGGAATAGCAGAAAACTTCAGTTAGGAGTCAGAGTGCCTTCTGCCTGGAAAATATTAGGACTCGCAGCACTCAAGAGATAGGAGTTGGAGTGACAGCTAGCCATGCAAAGTGATACGGAGCATATCCACAGCAAACCTAAGATGTCAGGTGCTCTAACTAGCATTGCATAAAGCCCTGAAGGATCCCTCGGCCTGCCTACCTGTCCAACACCTTCTGAGAGCAGGCAGGTCGGCTCTGGTTTACTGAAACAATCCTCCCTGGCTTTACTTCCTCCTGCGCAGCCATAGGTGAAACTGCTAGCAGAAAAAGCAAGGCCATGACTGTTAAGATATGTCTAAAATTCCTGTCGTGACGGGTCGTGCAGGCCTATAGAAGCTAATTATGAATTTACCAGTAGAGCTCAGGATGGGTTGAAGAGCCCATAAGGAGAAGCTGGAGAATACTGGATCAGTTAGCCCATGCTAGGCACTGTGCTGTTAAACGGCTAGTGGCGACTGGGCTAGTCTGGTTAACACTGGCTTGGTTATAGCCACACCTCACTAGCAACCATCGCGGTGGTGATGATAGCGTGGACGTATTTTTGACAGGCTGCCAACCCCACCCCAAAGTACAGGCGATGATGACTGCAGAAAGGAAAGCTTCCCTCTCATGCAAGGAGGGGCACCACTTCCCATGCCAAGCACTGGTCTAAGTGTGGAGGGGAAACACCTCATCGCTTCTTCTGGTGCTGCTAGTGCTCACCCCATTCATGTTACATTGTCTGGGAAAGCAATGCAAGGGAAGGAAATTAGTGGTGGTGCTGCTATTTAAAAATCAGAGTAGCGTCCCTTTGCTACACCGTGACACCTTAGTTCTTCTGTAAGTTTTCACTCTACACCACCCAAAGGCCCAAAGCTCGGATTCAGAGAGTTCCTGTAGATGCTCATGCACAGGCATGCCTCAGTTTAGACAGAGCAGGGCAAATTAGTTGGCTTGAAGCCTCTACAGGCAAGTGGAAACTTGACTGCACCCTGGGGCTGGCTCCTCAGGTGCCAAGCTGCGGGTGCAGGCAATGGGAGCAGCAGCCTCAGGGCCAAACTGGCTAGGAAAGAAGGACAACTTAAATCTGGTGGGAGCAGAAAATGGTAAGACGCTCTTTTAGACAGCGTTTGGGCAAGGGCTGCAGAAATCCCCTGATGAGAGCAAAGTGTCACTCCTCTGTCAGGCTTCATGTCAGGTGTGGGCTGAGTCCACCCAGGATGGCCGTGTAGTGGTCCCTCTACAGTCAAAATACCACCTTTCTGTTCATGGATCTTATCTCGCTTTTTCCTTCAAGTCTGAGGAAATAGCTGTCACTGGGAGGTAAATGTGAAGCCTGTCTCGTTCAGTGTGGACAGGAGACAGGTGCACAGGTAGCAAAGCTTGTGAACAGAGTGGGCCCCCTCCTAGAGTCCAACAAAATGCATGCACTTTGGCACTTCACAAAACTCGTAACTGCTGGCATAATGCTCAGGGCTTTTTTCGGGGGAAAGAAAATATCTTTCAGCTTTACCTGCACATCTGTGTTTTGAGCTCCCTTCCTCATTTATTCTTCTATCTCTTATAAATGGTTAAATGTCAAAAATAGAGCAGCTTACTTTGTAGGTGATTAAAAATGAGAAGAAATTATCCCATCGCCTTCTTACAACCCAAGACGTTCCCAACAGCATCCGACAGACACAGAGCCAAATCTCTTACTCCCCACTGTTTAGCTTGCTGTCTGATAAAGTGTGGCGGTGCCAGCTGCTCTTCCCCTCGGCTGCGCTGTGATGTTTAAGCAGACATTGCTTTGCAAACACCCAGGAACACAGCGGGCAGCGCGGGGTATTGACAAACTCGTCGCCATGCCGAAAAATACAAACTGATATGTGACCCTCCCAGCCCATTGCCTGGGTAGAGGGCGGGCATGAGGAAATTTCCACCGGCTCCTGGAAGCATAACCTATCCCAAGGCACTGTGATTTGCATGAATAATAGAAAGGTTAATATGTCTAGGCTGTATGCATTCCTGGAGTAACTCTGCTGGCTCCAGGGAGGTAACTAATGGTATGAACTGGGCCCTGTAACTTTAACGTAATGAAAGAAAGTGTTCTTCTATGCTGTCACACATATAGATATAAGCATTTCTAGTCAGCCAGGATGGTATGAGTCTCAGTCCATGCCTGCTCTTTCATTTAACGTTTCCATCTGTAGCTCCTGCCCATTTCTGCTAATGCACCTTCCTCCTGCCCTGCCTCTGCCCTGGGCTCCCGGTGCAGCCGTATCGCTGATGCCCACCTTCAGGCCCACCCTTTGAAAGCCTGAAGACAAATTTTATGGACCCTTGAAGTGCTTCAAGATTTGAGGGCAATGCCTAGAAGTGGAGGCTGGCACCTCAAAACCTTCATCCTCCCATGAAGCACCAGCTGCAGAGCAGGAGCCAGAGGTGCTGCCAAGGCAGGGGCACGGGGACATCCTTCCCTTGCAACTGGGAGCAGTTAATTAGAGGGCTGCTTGGGAAACAGCAAGGACGTGAGTGAGAGCTCCAGATAGATCATGCAGTGCCAGCATGGCCCAGGGCGAGTCACATCAGTGCTTTCTGCTTCAGTTTCCCCGTACTTAGGCTGGGGGCGATAACTAGTTTACCTCACAACCAGGTCCTGAGATTGGATGTGGGGAGCTGCGTAAAGCACGTAAGAACAAAATAGCACTGGCAGTTTGGTTTTGTAATACAGGATATTTCTTACTGACAGAGTGGTTTTGTAACTCAGGGGATTTCTTGCTAAATGGCGGGGCTGTAGGAGATGAGTGCAAACTTGCCAGAGAATTATTTGGGCCCTTTTAGACTAGACTCTTACGATAACGAGGTTGTGTTTCACAGCGAAGAGCCATGCTCAAAGAATGGGCTAAGGACAAAGAAGTCAGACCTGGAACTGAATTTTTTATGTCCTAGCACTGAGAGGCATACGGGATGTGGGGCAGATTCCATTATGAAGGCTCTGAATGCTGGCCTCCCCCTGAGCACTGGTTGCCCTGCATAATCCGAGAAAGTGTTTCCAGGTATCTTGTATGGAAGTTTTGTATTTTTAGCTCTTCACAGTGTTCAAAACACCATCTAGTAACATCTTACCAAAAAGAAGGGCAGAGCTGCCTCATGCCTAGAAGCAGAAGCAGTACGATTTTCTTACCGTGTCTCAGTACTGGTTCTTCATGGTGGGTGCTACTTGCTTGCCAAGGGCTTGTGGGGCTGCACTCCCACAAGGAGTTGTATTGGGGCTCCAGTGGCTCATGTTCTGTGCTGCAAAGTGAATGTCACAGGGCTCATTTCCAGAGGGACCGCGCTAAGCCGGTGTCTTCCTCTTCTTTGTCTGTAACAGCCTTCTTTTACAACTGTGACAGCTAAGTTCCATTCTAACAAACTTAATTCCCTAGCACCTTGACTCAGCGAAGCATTAAATGAGCTTACACTTGCACGCTTTGAAGGGAGCCTGTGTGATGTGAGAGCAGGCAGATCCCTCCCACAGCACCTCCGCTCTCCTGGGTGCGGTGGCTGCTCTACTGGACAACAGCAAAGTCCCAGCTCTGCAAAGCAGACCTGCATGCAAAGGGAGCCACAGCCATCACCCGCAGTGTGCTGCACCCAGGTAAGTTTTGTGTCTTGTCCTTAATACCTCCCTGCTTCTGCTTTAAGAAGAAAAACAACAAAAAAAAAGTTAAAAAAAAACCTTGCAAAATGGCATTCTAACTACTGCATTTTAGTCTTCACCACCAGAGGAAGAACACACACAGATGAAAGCAAATCTCTTAACAGCTGGTGGCAATGAGGAGCCATCCTTAAGTAGGATGTGATCAGCCTGGCTCTCTCTGAGGTCAGTAAGGGAGTAGAAAATGTCACTGTTGAAGCAGTCACTTCCCTGATTAAGCTAGCAGAGGTGGCTCTTGGGCTGTTCTTAGCAGAACTTCTGGAAAACTAGTGGTTAATGGACTTTGTATTGCAAATTCTATGTTTCCCACGTCCCCCTGTCCAGGCTTGGCTTAGTAAAGACATGCACACTGAAATAAGTCACCTCTCAGACCTCTGTGCACTGCATTTGTTTAGTGAACCGAATTCCCCTAGCATCAGGAGAAATTTTAGCACAGAATGAGCCTGGAGCTCCTTAAGCATCATAAGAGAAACACAGTAGGTAACCAAGGTGTGAGATCCAATCCTCACATCTCTCTTATCCGTGTGGTGAAATAATTGATGATAAACTAGGTTAAAAAAGGCCTCATAAAATATTAACTAGTGGTGGTACAGCTGCTTCTCCTAATAGCTTTTGAACGTGTCCGCCAAATTCAACCATGACAGAGAGATCATGTTTTCGTGATGAATTTTGGGTGAACAGGCAGCACGCAGAAGAGGTTGTTGGCACTCTCACTGGCACTGAAGCGCTCCTCCAGTGTTAGCCCAGATGCTGTTAAGAACTAGACAATCCACATAAACAAGGCAGTCTGTGAACAGCCAAAATGTGTGAAAGATTCAGCCAGAGCTCAGGCAAAAGAAACTGCTCTTTGGTCATTGGTTCTCCCCCCACACGCGCGTTCTCTGATGTCTAATACAAGATGAACTCACCCTGCAGCCTTGTTTTCACTGAAGGGAGAATCGCAGGGCACCTGCCCAAGGTGCATACTTCTGGGGCCTCTGAAATTACTTGTCTTATTCTGCCGTAGCCAACAGTGTGACAGACTCTTCTTTTCTGATACTGTGTGCCTTGATCATCTTGGCTCACTATGCAAAACATTAGTATATAATGATGGGAATTTTACCTGAAAATGAATCCCAGGACTTGGTCCTATAATTCTTTCTAGAACATTTAAATGATACTGGAGTCTTTCTCCCTAATGTTTCAGTATCTCAGCTTCAGAAACCCTGTGGTTTTCTATTCAGAGAATAGAAATGTGAGAATAGAATGTGTTTTTTCATTCAGAGTGGTTTCTAGCAGGTCACCTTCTAGCAGTAGTCCTAGTCAATAGGCGGTAGTAAGCAGTGCCGTGGTTTTCAAGTGGGGTTAGAGGTGTGTCCACATGCCAGCGTTCAGCTTTAGATTTGAATGTTTAGTGGCATTGGATCCAGATTTTGGGTTGTCCTGTTAGCTCTATGGGATCCAACATGAAACCTGGAGCTAAACTCTGAGTGTTTAGCAATTGAAACCTGGGAATTTGATCAGTCATGGAAGTTTCCAGCTAATTGTCCTTTTGTTGCTGTTGCTTTCAAAGTGCAGGTATTCCAAGGTCTAGTGGTCATTCTGCGGCATGCATGCAAATGGCCTAGAAGCAAAGTCTTTATCATAACCTTATGATTATAATACAGCAATAGCCTAAAATGTGTCTTCTAATCCCAGAAGAGGACCAACCTAAGTTATCTTTCTGCAGGACCTAACCAAATGTCATCAGCTGCTCCTCTGCTCTAAATAAGCCGTGATTTACTTCTCAGCTGTGAGATAACATGTTGCTTGCTTTGATTTTTAGTTCTCCCTGGCCTGCAGCTCAGTATCAAAACTACCAAACAGGCCTCATCTAAAAGGGCCCAGAGTTTAATTTCTGTTCCCACAGAAATCCAACAGTAAACCTTTCTCAAATAAACAGAAGCATAATCAGACCCAAGACATACTTCTCACACCTCCTCCACCCAACCTGCTGACTTAATTTTCCATGCCGCAATTTTAAACAATTTATAAACTCCATTGACTTTCACAGACTTTGGACTGGAACCACTACAGAAATAAAAAATATCCATACACAGATTAATGTCTTCGGAAAAAAAATATTTTTTTCTTAGGTTGCATGTTTAAAACTTGAGCTGCACACTGCACCATATAGGAACAGTAGTTTGCCAATCCAATTACCAGCGGGTGGGTGTGTTTTGATTAGTTTGGCAGGAGCCCCAAGGTGTCAAACTCAGTCAGCGGCAGGAGATGGGCCCCAGGTGTAACTACAGTCCATGGCCAAGACATGTCTCCTGGGCTGTAAAACATTCTCAGTCTACACTGGAAATGCCGTGTCAGAGGGAGGTTTGGACAAAGCCTTCAGGCAGATTGCAGTAGACCTTTAGGGGAAAACTGCTGTTCCAGTTAGAGACTGTGTCTGCTCATTCACCCACCACATTTTGCCTCCTTGCCGCCGTTTCCCAGCTCTCCCCATTTGCCCTCTAAATGGATCAAGCAGTGAACTTCAACCACAGCGCAATGCCACGGGTAGCAAGAGCCCTTGCATCAGTGCTGGCAGGCTTTCTCTGCAGCCCCAAAAGATACAAGCAAGATAAAATGTTGGCTATGCTCGAGTTTTATCTCAACTCTAGTGCTGCCAGAGAGCAAAGGAAGTTTTGTGCAGGCTGGGTTTGGGCTGCTGGGCATCTCTTTTCAAGGTGTTTGCAGCTACAAGGGCACATATGGACGACTACGGTACAAACAACACGTGAAGAAGACTGTTTTTTATCAAGAACCTTGTCTGATGTTACAGCAAAATTGGTTTCACTGTTCAAACTGATTGCTGTTTGAGGATGAGGGTGAGGAGACAGACTCTTAGCTGGAAACAGTAACGCAGCTGTCCTTCCCACAGCTACCGGTATTTTTAGATTTTGGTGTTAATTAGTGCTTTTCACCAATTGATATGTTCTACTTTAATAACCACTCACTCAAATAAATAAATAAATAAATAAATAAATAATACTTTGTGCTTTGTTAGCATAATTTGTCCGAAGTCTTTGAAGCGTTTTGCCAAGCCAAGTGTTACTATTTCCTGTGAGTCCCAGCAATCCCAAGAGCCTGACTCTGCTTCCATTTATATCAACAGGAGCAAGCCCAGCCCCTGAGGACTTGCCTGGCGCTACACAGCGAGCCAATGACTGATGGAGCAAACATCACTCAGATGCCCTAATTCCTACTTTCGTGCCGCCTGCCCTCAACAGCACCAATTGTACCATGATTCAAAGAAGAGCTAGTTCCATCAAAATCAAAGAAAATCCCTACTTGCTTCATTTTCAGCACTGTTTGTATAATGTCTCCAGCCTTGCATGGAGACAAGTCCTTCCAGGACTGCATGTCTGTGCCGTATGTCAACCTTCTACTAGTTTTCTCTTATACCGTGTCAGAGACATCCGCAAGGAAACAAGATCCTGGCCGTTCTTGCTGCTTCTCCTCCATGCTCCAGGTCCGATGCCATCACCACAGCAACCCAGCACGGTGTCACGGATGGTGGAACAGAGAGTCGGCACTGCCCAGAGCCAGAAAAAAACAGCAGAAAGTGCCTCATTTCGACATGTGCTCATGACTGCAACCAAGCAGCGAGTAAACGTGGAAAGCTGGAGCAGAACACTGTCTTACTAGAATGCCGTGCACAGGGCGCAGGTAGGCTTTTCGCATTTTGAGCGCATGAACAGCAGAACTCAGTTCCCTCTAAACAGTACTGGGTTAGAGTTATAAAAAAGCCGTGATCCTCATCTAAGAGGATCTGTAATGTACCTTATTTTGTGCATCCACTCTTTCTTGTGCCCTATATAAGAATACAACTGTTAGCACCAGTGGACAGCTAAACACTGCCCTGCTCAGTAGACAATGGTAAGAGCTGGATGAACATCTCATTGTATGCAGCTCACAGAACCATTAGGTTGGAAGGGACCTCTGGAGGTCCAACCTCCCGCTCAAGGCAGGACCAGCTGGATAAGGTTGCTGAGGGTCTCCTCAAGTTTTGAGAATTCCCAAGAGTGGCAAATTCTCTATGCAATCTGTTTGCAGACTTCCATTTACAAATGATCCATGTTTGCCACAAAGACCAACTTCCATAGGTTCATTCATTTTTACATCTTAATGAACAGGTGGGTTGTGAGGGTGCCTGTCAGTTTGTGGACTGCCCACAAACTTCTCTCCTTCTCCATCTCCTCCAAAAGAAAAGAAGAAATTGTGCAGACATTCGCAAGAGAAACTTTGAAAGGAGGAGAGGTGAGGATACCCGGGAGGGGCAACAGTTGCACACAGCAAAAGCGAGACTGTGCTTGTGAGCGCTTGCTAACGGTTTCTGCCCAGCTCTGATCATAATGTCCGCTTCCATGGCGTTACAAAGTCGTGATCTGTGCTTTCTCTTGCTCAGTACCAGCAGCAGGCGAGGGGCACCCTATGACATTCTGTACTCCAGTCCTCCTCCTCTTCGGCGTGGGACTGCAGCGGCTTTGAAAATGTAGTCCTGTTACTTAAACCAAGCTGCTTGTCACTCAAGCCAGAATGAGCCAGGGTGGTTTTGGTTCTTATTCCCTAGGCTCCAGTAGTCAGTATTCTCTGTTGTCTGCATTTCCAAACAAAAAGAGTGCAGCTGTAGTGAGCTCCAGTGTAGACAATCAATCACAAGCTTCAAGCAGATTTCTTCTGCAGCCCTCTGAGAAAATGAGTGTGCTTGTGGGGTGGAGGACACAAAAACTTGCTTCCCCTCTGCAAAGATGACTGAGGTCAGTCCTTAAAACACACTCAGAACAAAAATGTATTTTAAAAAGTATGTGAAATAGCTGCCACGTTTTTGTGCGGTACTCTGCTCCCCCAAAATAAGAAATCAGGGTGGTTGTTGGTTGTTGTTGGTTTTTTAATATTAAATGTTAAGTGGAAGAGCTTTCTGATGCATCATGATGGACAACCAGTGATGTATCCCCACTCATCCACGACAAGATCTTTCATTTCTTATTCAGGTGGGCATGCAGTTCTGCTTCCAAGGCCATCTTGTCAAAGGTGCGTGTGTTCGTCTCCTCCCGTACCTTTTCCCGGACATGGAAGGACGCCCGAGCAACAGACCTGGCATTTTCTAAGACAGTCTTCTTCTCCTTGAAGATCTGCTCGCTCCTCTCCAGCTTCCTCTCTATAGAGAGGAGGATCTCCCTGCGCCGTAAGTCCTCATACTGTTCCACCTTTTGCTTGTTCATCTTCTGCACTTTCTCCTTTTCCAGACGGCTCAAGACCACCTTGCGGGCTTTTTCTTGGACGACCTCTTCGGCCACCTGGGCAGCATGCTGGAGCTTTCTCTCTGTTTCTCTAGCCAGGGCCTCCAAGTGCTCCTTCTGCTCTCTTTCCTTCTTCTCTGCTGCCAGTTTGGCTCTCTGGATCTGCATGTCCTCCCGCCTGGCCTTCTCCCTCAGCTCCTGGTTCCTCTTCTCCACTAGCTGCTCATAGTTCTCCTGAGCCTTGCTCAGACTCATCTCCAGGGAGGCCTTCAGCATTTCCTTCTCTTCTGCCTCTTGCTTGGCCAGTTCCTTGAGCAAGGCCTCGTGCTTCAGCTTCTCTGCTTGGTTGAGCAGTTTCTTCTCCTTCTGCAGCTGCACCTCCTTCTTCAGCCTCTTCTGTGCGGCCGTGGACAGCTTCTCTTGCAGGAGCTGCTCCTCTCGCTCCCGGTGCTCCTTCTTGCCCTCCTCCTTCGCCTTCAGGTTGTGCTCTTGATGGAGCTTCTTCTGCTTGTCCTCCTGGACGGCCCTCTCCAGCCTCTCCCTCCGCAGCCGCTCCTGCTTCTCCGCTTGCTCCCGCCACCTCTCCTCGCACACCAGGCGCTGCCTCTGCTTCAGCAGGGCAGCCTCCTCCTGCTCCTGGCTCAGCTTCCCCCGCCGCTTCTCTACCTGGCTCTCCCACATCCGCTGGCCCTGCAGGAGAGCCCTCTGCTTCTCCTTCTCCTCCTGCTCCTTCCGCTGCTCCGCCATGCGCCGCTGGCTGTCCCACTGCAGGTGGGCCGCCTGCCGCTGCTCCCGCAGGAGGCTGGCCTCCTGGTGCTTGGCGATCATCAGCGCCGCGATCTTCTTGTCCCTCTCGGGCACCTCAGACAGGCCCTTCCTCCGCTTCACCTCCCTGACGATCCTCTCCACCCTCTGGGCGGTCTGCGGCGAGTGGCTGAGGTCACCCAGGCTGAAGCTGCGCCCCAGCAGGGAGCCGTTGGCGGCGGCAGTGGCTCCCCCGCGGCCCCGGCCGCCTCCCTTGCCCCCGCGCTCCCGCAGGCTCTCCCCGCTGTAGGAGGATGAGGCGCCCGACTCAGAGGAGGTCTTGCCCCAGCTGCCCTCACGGCGCTTCTGCAGCGAGTCCAGGGAGTGGCTCTTGGCCTTGGCACCCCCCGATGCCCCGGCCTTCCCCCCACCGCCATGGGGCCGGGGCACGCTGGTGGCGGCAGCAGCAGCGGTGGCCCTGGGTGCGATGCGGGCGGCAGGCGAGGGTGGCAGGCTGCCGAGGGGCGCGAGGATACGCCTCTTCTCCTCCCGGATAATCCTCTCCCGCTCCTCCCGGCACTGCTGCAGCTTGCGGCGGCGCTCCCGCTCGTAGGCCTCGTAGAGGCCGGCGGCTACCCGCATGGAGCGCCCGGGGGCCTCCCGCAGCAGCTCCCCCAGCGCCCGCGGCAGCAGCTCCACCGGTCGCACGGCGCAGCGGGCGCAGGCCTCCAGCGACCGCGGGCTGGTCAGCACGTACCGGCTGCCCTCCGCCGCCGCGCAGTCGAAGTTGTACAGGTCCAGGTGCAGCAGCGGAGACTGCTCCCCGGGCCTGGACGGCTCTCCCCCGGCTGCCCCACCGGGCGCTGGGCAGGGCTGCGGGGGAGGCTCAGCCGGCGGCTCCACCATGGCTCAGCCTGCGAGGGAGAGAGCGGAGAGCGGGTGAGCAGACGGTGGGCGAGCGGGACGCGTGGACCCCTTTTGTCTCCCTGGGAAGGCGCAAGGGCAGGGTGGGCAGGAGGAGCTGGAGAGGGGTGGTGAGGTCTGCACCGGGCGGGAGGGGGCTCTGGGCTGGGCTAGTGCGGCTGGGGTGTGTTTGT
>VZSC01016844.1:88493-104926 GCA_013398225.1 Steatornis caripensis | reverse complement strand
CAATGCTCTGCAGGAACCTCCTGGACTGTACATGCCTGGCCGTGTTGTTTTTCCATCAAATATCAGGGTGGTTGAAGTCCCCCATGAGCACCAGGGCCTGTGACAGTGAAGCAACTTTCAGCTGTCTGTAGGAGGCTTCATGAACTTCCTCTTGCTGATCAGGTACCCTGTAGTAAACACCCAGAATAGTGTCACCCATATTGGCCTGCCCCCTAATTCTTACCCATAGGTTCTTGACCTGTTCTTCATCCACCCCTAGGCGGAGTTGAATACATTCCAGTTGCTCTCTCACACAAAGAGCAACTCCACCACCACGCCTTGCTGGCCTGTCTTTCCTGAAAAGTACATAGGCATCCATGACTGCATTCCAGTCATGCAAGCTGTCCCACCATGTTTCTGTTATTGCAATGAGATCATGGCCCTGCAACTGCACACAGATCTCTAGCTCTTCCTGTTTATTCCCCATACTGCATGCGTTGGTGTACAGGCACTTCAGTGAGGTATTTGAGCACACAAGTTTCCCTGGAGGCGTGCAAGTGGATCCACTATAGTCATACACATCCTTGAGGTAGTTGGCCTTCTGCTTCTCTTTTCCAATAACAGCTATTGGGACAGTCTGAATACTTTGGTATGTTCCACAATGAACTTTAATCCTATGATTTCTGGTTGCAAAGTATTATTTTCCCTTTAACAAATTATTTTGAGTTAGTAAGAAAATACTCAACATTTATCAGCAAAAGTACTATATTTACAAATATATGACTTCTACTTTATAAAAAAAAAGCTGTATAGAGGACCTTGTAAATAAATATAAAAAAAATCAGCAAAATCGATGCAGGGAGATGGAAATCAGGAAAAGCTGGGCTCTCAGGAATCTGAGATAAGGTTATGGAGTTGGGGGTATCAAAGACAAGAAAGTGATGATGGGAGAAAGAATCTAGGGTAAATCTTCCTTTGTATTGCTCATATACACATACAGACTGTTTTGTTGCTGAAACACTGCTATTGATTTGATTTTTTTTTTTCCAGAGAGAAAAGAGGATAGTCATAGAAATATGGATAGGTACTTTGCATGAAATGCATTATGTACATTCTTATGTTTCATTTCTGCTGAAACATGACATTGAACAGACCCTGAGGGTCCATTAATTCTAGTTTTCTGGTACTCTGAAGACACTGGAATCTCCTTCAGAAGTCAAATTCCATACCTCTCTGATGAAATATTTTCCTATAGAATTATTTGCAATTTGCTACTTAAAATCAAGACCTAGACTCATCCAATTTTTAGCACTGCTGAAAGAAATCTTACTCAGAGGTAGCCAGAGAAGCCTCTTTGATTTCAGTGATCTTCATGGACTCACTCATGTCATCCAGAGTTCTGACTCTTGAACTCTCAGTCTCAGAGACAATAATTTTCCCTTCCAGATTGTGTACAAATGCAAATTTAGACCCCTTAATCCAGTGACCTTGAAGATCCACTACTGATACTGATAGTGAAAATGCCTTCTTAAAACAGTGTTCAAGTATTATTTTTCCATCAAATACCTGTAATTTGCAATAACCCCTGGATATGATTTTTTTCCTCTTTCTTTCCTTTGTTCCATTCTGTCTATGTTTGTGAATCCCTATGTGTGTAATCATCCTTGAACATATTTTTGCCATGCAGAAATACTGCTTTAAATTTCATAAAAAATCTGTTCTGTCTGACTGAGTTTTAAGTGAGATACTGTCTGTATGTTTTCACAGTTAGTTTAATTCTGTAGTGTAAAACTGTGGCAATAAAATAGTCCAACTTATCAGCTTTGAACCAGTGTAATTGAGAGGGGAAACTGGTGAAATGGAATTACACCAATTTTACATCAGGATAGCTGAGTTTAACCTTCTGATTAAGATTTGTAGTTAATAGCATACAGACAAATCTTGTATTAGCAACCAAATTATTTGTTTAATATTTCTGCAGTGTGAAAATGCAGGTAGACATGGGCACTCTGTATGCTCCCAGAATTATAACCCTTTTAAAAAGATGAAGCACCTCAAAAACTCTGGAGATGTTCTCTCTGGGCTGCAGAGACAATAGTCATGTTTGTCAGTGCTTACACATAAACAAAACCTGTGACCTGAACACTTACAAACGTCAGAGTACCTAAAATAAATAAGACTAGAGGTCTGCTCTGCTCAGTCTCCTGTCTCTGACAGAGGTGTAAAGCAAGCTTCTCAAGAAGGGTAAAAGATCAGGACAGTAGATGAATTAAAGTGTCTTTAAGTCCTTTCTGTGCTGTGAAGTTGGTCAGCATCTTTATCAGTGCCATACAGAATGAAACGGACAAATCTGGAAGAGTAAGAAACACAAATGTTCAGAAGTAGAGCTACAGGTAAAACCTCTCCAATATCTAACTGCAGATCTGAGAAGCCAAACTTCCACAGACCTAGTAAATAGGAAGACTTACGCTTGTATGTTACACCAAGTACAGAAACAAGGAGTTCATATTCCAGTCATAAATTATCAATTCTCAACATATTTTGATAACGGTTTAAACAAATATAGCCTCATGTGTTGGGTCTGTGTGGCAGGGCTTTGGTAGCAGGGGAAAGGGCTCAACAGATGGTGTCCCCTGTCAGAAGCTGCTCAAAACTCCTCCTGGTCCAAGGCAGCCCCAAATCAGGAGGAGGCCAGGACATTTAGAGACATTAGATGAGCCTCTGCAGTAATGTACTTTAGAAGCAGAGGGGCCAAAGAAATGGCCATTGAGACCTAAAGCAGAGGGAGGAGGAGGATGTGAGAGAAACACCTGTGGAGATCTGGGAGTCAGTGAGGAAGGAGGGGTGGGAGGTGCCTGGAGCAGGAATTCCCCTGCAGGCTGAGGAGGATTGCGGTGGAGCAGCAGGTGAAGGACTATAGCAAGGCAGAGGTGGATCTGGAGACCATGGAGGATTCCATGCCAGGGGAGGTGCCTGCTCCTGAAGCAGACTGTGACTCTGTGGGCAGGGTTGGTGCACTCCTGAGGGACTGCACCATGCGGGAAGGACTCATGTCGGAGGGGTTTGTGAGGGACTATCTGCTATGGGAGGGACCCCGCACTGGAACGGGGGAGGTGTGTGAGGAGCCCTCCCTGCCTGAGGAGGAAGGAGTGGCAAGGACAATCTTTGGGGAACTGAGTGCACCCCTTATTCCCTGTCCCCTGCTGAGGTGGGAGGAGCGAGAGACATTGGGAGCGAGGGGACTCGAGCCCAGGAAGAGGGGTGCTATTGATACCATATATATATATGGTATCTATTTGTTTTTAAGATCTGACTTTTCATGTCTCCTTATTCTACTCTGCTTTGATTGATGACTGATTAAATTGAATTTTTCCCCGAGCTGAGCCTGGTTTTGCCCATGACTATAACCGGTGAGTGAACCTTCACTGTCCTTGTCTTGACCCACCTGGTTTCATTACATGTTCTCCTCATCCCACCGGAGATACAGGAGTGAGAGAGTGGTTGCCTGGTTCTTTGCTGCTGACTGGGCCTAAATCATGACAGCCCAACAGTATCTTTGCATTTCAAACCATTTCTACCATTAAAAATAAGAGATGTAGAGAAGTAAAGCCAGTGATTTGAGAAAAATATGATAAATTGTCCTCTGCTGAAAAACAGTGGCATTCACTGAAGCTTGTGACTAATCCAGCTTCCCCTAGATGGAGATTTGGCCCAGTGATGCCTCTTCAAACTATTTTAGCCCAGTGTAGATGCTACATTCAAAAAGTATAACAGGCACCATCTTGTTCATGGACATCACAGCTCATATCCAAAGAAAGTGGTGTAAATTAATAGCATTTCTCTGGCATAACTCATTCAAGTAATTTCAGACACGTAATGAAAAGTTAGCAAATCACCTCCCATGAGTGTGGACTTCCACCCATTGAATACAAAGGAGTCTCAAGTGATTAGCTCAGCAGCAAACAAGATCTACTCAGCACTGGATGTTTTTGTCTTTCTTTCAGTGATGACAAAACTTAAACACAATAAAGTTTAACTAGGCAGGCACACTGCTGGAACACAAGCCAGCTTGGCAAAGCACCTCCGCTACACTCCCTCATGCTGAAGAGCAATGCCTACAATGTCCCGTAAGTCTGATGCTACCCTGAGACAAGACGGATCTGGAAAGAGCCTGCCTAAATATATGCTTTCCTTTGGTTGATTTTTTTTTTCTTCTTTCAAGAATGGCACTGTGAGTTGCTCTTTCCATTAACTTTGGGAAACAAGCATCAGTTTTGATAGAGCTTGACATGTTTAACAACCAATGTAAACTATGCTTTCACATTGATTATATGCACTTTGGACAATTTTCTTTCAGTGAGGACTTTATGGGGGAATAACATGCTTCTCATTTTTCTCAGTGTGACGCAGATACATCCTGTAGGGCTTTGAATAACACGTGCACATCAAAACACTTTTGGCTTCCTTGACAATAATATATTTTGGGTTGGAAGAAAAATGAACAACTGCATGACTCATTCTAACTTAGTACACTGGGTTTATTTCAACCTTTGTAAACTTTATATAGTCAAGCCCAAAATTAGCTGTAAAATGCCAGCATGATATTTTTTTCTCCCCTATAATTTACATTTTAGTAGTTTGAGCTCTGAATGGATCCAATATTTATCGGTTGGAGGCAACTGGTCTGCCCTCAAGGATAATAGATCCTTTCATTG
Source organism: Steatornis caripensis (assembly GCA_013398225.1). NCBI lineage: Eukaryota > Metazoa > Chordata > Aves > Caprimulgiformes > Steatornithidae > Steatornis > Steatornis caripensis. Next base: position 100,232 of record VZSC01016844.1, on the reverse strand, counting down.
ATCTAGAAGGTATAATTTGTTTATTTGAGAATTTCCCTCACTGGAATGAGAAAAATTAGTATTCAGATTTTATATCAAGTTTTAATTGCAGATGTCAGTCCTGTTGCTGCTGGATAGGTACATCTGTCAAAGAATCAGCCATTGTTTCTATCACTTGTAACAGGGCAACCAGAAACTCAGCATGCACGAACACACAGCTCTTGGCATGTCACTAGAGCTGAGAGTCAGATTTCCAAGAGCATGTAAGTCAACATACCTGCTTTGACTTAAATCTACTACCAAAGCCAGGGCAATCTGAACAGCAACTGAAACAACTGTTAGGATGTGCTTTGCCCTTTGCTGGATCTCTACCAAAAACTCTTGATTATAAAGAATCAAGTCCACCAGACATAAACAGCAAAACTTAGTAACAATGAAAGGAAGAGGCCTTATGGAAAGCTTTATGTAGTGCTCAAATTGTTCATGGCTCTGTTGTTTCTCCCCTGCTGTGTACTTCTTTTAAAAACTCAAAGATATTATCCAAGAGGTAATGACAGAGATAAGAGTGTAGGAGAGAGATCATATGGCTTTTAAGGCATACCAATACTGCAGAATTGTGAAGATTTTTTTTCCACAAAAATCTTAGAAATGTAAACTAGTTATAACTTGTGGTGTTATTTACCTGAGTTTATAGAGAGGCTGAATCACTTCTCCAAAAGATAAAGTGCTTTACTGTTGTCTTGTGGATCAGCAAATCTGTGCTCCACCAAACAAATCTATTTCTCCCTATATAAATATATAGAACCATAAAGATATAAGATCATATGGCTATGATTCAGGTGACGAGTGATTCAGATGCATGGCAATATTGAAATTGTGCTGAGCAGATCCAGTCTCCCCAGTTAGACTGCTGCGTTAACTCGAAAGCTGCAGAATAGCTTGCATGATAGTGCAAGAAGTTGAGCTGTTCTTGATGATTTATGTAGCATGGGACGCAGTGGACAGTGAAGGAAGAGGTAAATGGAAAGCCATAAGCATAACGAAATGTCTTTTGTGAAAGGATTTATAGAATGACCCAGTGAATGTACCTTGGCTGATTGTAATCTGCATATGAGGCCAAGGCAGAGGGAAAAGGGACTAACAATCAACACTAGAGTAATTTGCCTGATAACAGAAAATTAAAGAACTGGAGAAGCAAGCAGCAGCCTACAAAATTCATGCAGATTTGGATCTGCTGTATAATTACCCACAATAGTTAAATGGGAAAAAAAAAGTTAAAAAATGAATGACATCAAATTAGAGAAAGATTTCTTTAATATACAATAAAATGACAGAGTTTATATGAAAAAGGAGGCTTAGATAGTGGGGAGAAATTTGAAAAGCTAGAAAAGTACTCATAATCTGAACAGTAAAAAGTTCTGATATGATTAGACAGGCATCTGTGACTTTACAGTCAGTACAGGTTGCAGTGCGATAGGAAATAAAATTGATGTACAATATGTTTGCACAGAACAAAAACCACCATACAAACACACACTTCAGGGATGGGTTTGAATGACACTCAAACAAATGTAGTGGTAAAAGAAGGATTTTGAGTTTTGTGTCCTGCACGCATCTTTAATTATATTCTAAAGATGAAAGGTACTAACATCGTAATCCTGTTTTGGGTGATGCATATGAAAGTTAAACTAATCTGAAAATTAGGTCAACATAGTATGATACTATTGGCTTTGTCTGTCTTTGAGACAGGTTCTTCCCACAGAGTGAACTTAAGTCCTGGTCTGTGAAAGCTCCTGGCCAGGGGAACTGCTGCAATTTTCTTCTTATGCTGTCACCCAAGTTTCCTTCCAAAGAGGAAAGATAACATTCTTTAATAGAAAAAGGAGTTGATCAGGAATGAGGACGGCATGAGACACTTCAGACTAATCTACCTTGGAATGAAAACAAAAAATACACTACGTTTTCAACTCTTCCGTGAAGTAGCAAGACATCAATGCCTTAACTATATACTTCCAAAGCAGGTTACCAAGGACTTCGAATAGTGTTTGTAGCTTTCATTGCACACCAGCATGGATGCTTATCTTAACTCAAGTAAGCATTCAATTTAGACCACTCTTATGGACACTTTCATGCTGCGTAGTGAACAGAGATTCCTGACCTTAGCTCCTGGGCCATCAAAGGTTTTGGACTATAGATTGGGTACTGGTGAATTAGACAGAATACTGTCTTTTCTAAGGCCCTAAAATCTGTAATTGAATGAAAAACAAAAATCTTTTATAATTAGCCCTTCAATCTAACATCTGTGCACTTTTCCTTTCTTTTCTGTTTTTGTCTTATTGTGTTAGAGCTAAGAACCATGTTTTTATTTTTTAGTTGAACAAACTGAGTATGTCTGATTCTGTTCATGGTATGGTTTCTACTGTGACTGCAGAAAAATAATACTCCAAGTGTAACGTTTTAAAGTAATACATGTTTGTAAAGAGCTGATTCATAGACAAGATGCTCAGAAATATGCTGAAGAGCCTTTGGGTTTTGTAGAACTTGTATCTCTGTGTTCTCTTTTGAGCATCTGAGTACTTGAGTAATCTAATACCGACACCTGGCCTCAAATCTAGGTAGGATATGGATACACACTCAAACATCGATTATTACAGCAGATAAAAAATTTACTACATATCTTCATTGGTACCTTGGAGCTGCAGCAAGTGAAGACTAAATACATGTATACTCACATCAACTATAAATTGAGCCAGATGAAACATAAGCCTTTATTCTCAGGCTATTTATATATACATTTTAGTGATTAATTTATTTCCTTTTTTGACCTGATCAAGTTTCTACTTAACCAGAAGCACAGTGAAAAGTTGGAAGTGAAAAATTTACTTAGGCAAAGAGAAAAAAGAACAGATTTAACCTCTTGAAATTAATTACCTTTCTATTTTCTCTTTTTTTCTCCCCACAGTCATCACAATAAGAATCCTTTCTATTTCTATTGTTATTAGACAAAGGATAAACAGCAATACATAATAAAGGAACACAATTCTGAACATTAAGCTACTGTCCATTACAGCTGCTACAAGACTCTGCATAGCATGGCCACCAGCAGTTTGTGCAAAGTGGAAGAATGTTGGTCAGAGAAATTAAATCTAATTTTCTCTGTTCTCTTCCTTCCTCAATTTGTTAGCTATGTATTAGGAGAAAGAGAAAATAAAAGGGGTGAGTGGCACGTGAAACTGAACAACAGCTAGTTACAAGTCACCGGAAATAAACTGTAGATGAAGTCTACGCTTGGTTGTTATAAGGAATTTTAGAAGTTATGACTGAATAGTGTTTAGAAGTCACAACTAAACATATTTGAACTTTCCACTATCATTTATGTATGGATACATTTTAAAATAGAAATGACTGTACTTCATTTTGCATGGGACTGTAGCAGCTGCTGATGAAGTAAGCATGGTGTACTGCAGAGACCAGACAAGATCTTGAGCAGATCCTTTATGATTAACAACGATCAGAAATAACAAGTTTTATTTCTTGTGGGTTAAGAACAGAAAGGAATACTGGAATTTCAAGCAGTGCAAAGTGTATCTGTGGTAGATAAAGAATTTCTCCAGTCTCAATTTCTAGAGAAAATGAAGGCACTTCATATTATTATCCAAATCATATATTCATTCAGAAGTGAGAATTATTTAATGGGAATAGAGACTCAAAAATTTTCAGTGTGGAAGAAAGACCCTGGTTATGTTTCTCCCATGGAAGTGGTAAGAAAAAAAGTTGTCTTTGAGACATGGTTGTTTTTCCACTGCATTTCCTTACCTGGATTTCTCTATTTTGTATCCCCTATAGGCAAATATTCTTTTTACCTTTAACACCACTGTCACACTTCATGTTTATTCCCTATGACAGCTGATTCAGTTTTCTTTTAGAACACTGTGATAACCAGAATTTTGATAACAAATTCTGTTCTTAGGAAAGCATGTTTCACAGAGTTGGCCACTACCATCCGAAAGTCAGAAGGCAAAATAACTTCTCATTTCTCTGCCAACAGTTTCTCATGAAGAGTTTTTTTGTTAAATATTTAATCAAATCAAGCACCTTTCACTTGGGACTGTGCTTATCACTTCCTTTCCAATTATAATATTCTGTGGAGTTCTGCAGTATGATTAAGGAGTTGGTCCTCTCCTCTTCTGTATCAGTCTCATGTATTTTCAGTCCTAAAATTTAGCAGAACTCCACTTCTCATCATCACTGAAATATTTGATGGAGGGTAGAAAAGAGAATTAAAACAAATTCAAAAAAAATATCTACAGTAATTATCTTTCAATACTTTAATTAATCTATCTACAATATTCATCTAGTCATCAGTCTATCCATCAGCCTCTATATATTAACTTTCAATGTAGAATAGACGAGATGGTATGAAAGCATATACCCCATCAAAATTGAAAGTCCAGTCAGTAACTTCAATTTAAAAATCAGGTTTTCCACTTATGCAAATAGGCAGTTGATTGAGATTTATTTTCATTTTACAGTATCAACAAAAGAGTTTGGATGTTGTCAAAGTTAAGAAGCTAGCCTTCAGCCTCAAGAGATACATTCACCTACTTTCAAGTAAAGGCCTTCATTTCACATTCAGGATGATACTTAAATAGAAAAAAAAAGAAGATTTTTCTTTCTGTTGTGTGGGTCATATAGTTACTAAAAGTAACAAAGTTCTTATTTTTATGTCAAAATGGAAGAAATAATTTATGCACAATAGTGTATAGTGGACATTTCCTAAATTTTAATCAACAGTACTAAACAATCAAGAGATTTAATGTAATTTGTTTCACTCCAATTCCATCTATCTCATGCTAGCTTTGACTTTTTATTAGCCTGCTTTATTTTTTATCTGTATTATATTTTCTTTCAGTTATTTTTGGCTTGGCTTGAAATGTCGTATTGATCAGCCTGTAGACTTACCTGATTGTCTTTCAGACTGAAGTTCTCTATTTAATTAACAGTGCAAGTAGAGAAAAAGGTACTATCAGCTGTACTATGTGTTCTACTTCCAAACAGTTGGCTCAACTTTCCCTCCAGAAATAAGATGCTTAAGGCGAGAATACAAGAAGCAAAGATATAGAGACTGTTCTGCCTTTTGATATGCTCTTGTAGTTCCTACTATCAATGTGCAGAAACTTCACGAACTTCAAGTTGCATGAGACCATACTCAATGATGGGACGTAGAATCCATAAACTTGTCCAATCTACTTCTGATTTATAATTTCCAATTGCGGATGTACCATGAGATCTTCACAATGAGTTTCACAATAAAATATCTTGTATGAGAAAGTTGTCTGTCATTTTTCACATGGAGAATGATCTTCCTGATTTCAGTTTCTTTACCATTCACAACTATACATGAATGGTAAAGAACAAATATATGCTCTTTCATCTGCCCACTCCTTCGTCTGAAGATTCCCATGTCTCCTCATCTGAAAAGTCCTAACAGGCATCCTACCATCATCATCTTTGTAGCTTCTCCAGCTCTTCTAAAAGTGACTTATACAGAATGCACTTTCTTAGTGATAGAAAAGAAAGATATCCTTACTTGGCAATGATGGTTTAGCAATGGTGAGTTGTAGATGAAGGCTTGAAAATGTTCCAAGCATGGTGCTCACATTCTAGTCTGTCACACTCTGCTCTTCTAATTGTGGGCAAATCAGTCTTATGTGCAACTCTTTTATTTCCCTACACATAGTTAGGCTATTTTTTTTTCCAGGAAGAAGTTTGAGGCTTTGATCCAGTCATAGATTCAGGCCACAGATTCAGTCTGTATAGGCTTAATCTAGATCTACAATCAGAAATTATAGCTTTCATTTCAGTTGCGTCTAATAGAAAGATGACAATACATATTTCCATGTGTGGTAGAGTAACTGTTCATTATTGCCAAAAGTTAGTTGGATCATTCTGGATACTAGATTGGTCAATTCTTTTTGCTCCTATCTATATTCAGCTGATTTTATTATAAAGTCAAAATAATTGTTTCAGCAAAGAGTGGGCTATGCCAGTTGCCCACCTCTGGTGTGAGTGAAAGGTCTGAAACACATATGTATTCTGTTCCTTTTGCTATTTGCTTTCCTTTAAGTTCACTTCTATCCTACCTACTTAAAAGTAAGCAAAGCAAAAGATCTAGAGAGTGTACTGAAGGATTTTTGCAGGACACTTAAAACCAGTCTCCTTTGGTTAATTTGCAAAAATAGTTTTTGATTTAAAATAGAAGGAAGGCATATCCCTCCCTGGGAGAAAACTTGCATCCGCTAATATTCCTGCAGAAGTGAGTTATGAGAAGAAGCCTCAGATGGATTAGAGATGAAGGTTAAATCCAAGGCACTAATTTGCTGAAAAGGTGAAGGTAGCTAACTAAAGAAAAAAAAAAAAAAATCAGGTCTGCAATATCTTTCCTCTTCACTGAGTATTTCTAGATAAATTATAGATCTCAAGAAGAACAAATGCCATAGAATAAAGTTTTTTTCCCTTATAAAATGTTGGTGCAGAGTTAAGGTAAAGGAAAATATGCATCTTTTTGACTTCTTAAGATCTTTCTACATGAAATATCAATTTTAATTTAATAACTTAAGAAGATTAATAATAGAGATATACCACTCACTTTTAAAAGCCAGATAACTTCTTTTGGCTGTTTTATCATTCCTTTGCCTCCCTTATATTTCTCACAGATTTAATGGCCCAGTTTCTGTTGTAAATCAACATAGCTCCTATTAGGTCAACTGTACTAAGCAGATAATATCGGCCCAGTATTTCATTCATAAGTGTACACAAGGTCAAACTTACTCAAGAGTTGAAAGTCATGGGACAGAATTCTGACAGAAGACAAAAAGGATGTGGCTGGATAGGACAAAGTGGACAAGGCCTCCGTGACAGTCCACGAACTTTAATGGTCCATGCTTAAAACTTATTCTTTTCCAGATAAGGCAATTTGAACATTGTTCTGATGCACATGTGAATGTCCCAGCAGCAACAGGGAATAATGAGCCTTCAAACCTGAAAAACCTTTTTTTTTTTTCACTGCTTCACAAAAAGGGCATCTCTGTCAGTACAATAATAGTAAGCTCTCTCTGTCCATAATATATCTGCCTGGACTTAGGCAGCTATAAGTTGAATGTCTAAGTCTGAATTAGACCCTTTCAGCTCCTTTTAAAGTGAACAGGAAGACAGAGATGCTTGCATACTTCTGGAAATGCTGGTCCCAGAAATTCTGAGTCTCCTCAAAGCCTCTTTGCTTTCTCTTTCCTTCTGATCTTGCCTAAAGAGGATTTGGTTGGTTGGTTGGTTTTTCTTTCCTTATACTTGGCATATCTTCTTTCTTCCTTCCTTCCATGTCACCCACTAAGATTCCAGAGACTAAATGCTTCCCGTGCCTTTACTTGCAATATTGTGCCACCAATAATGCAGTCTTCTGAATTATAGGGAAAGATGTTCACAAATGAAAGGATCAAGTCTTATTCTGTGTGTCAGGTTCTTAAAAATAGAGGGTCTATGTGTGTGTCTGGAGAATGATATTAACAACAGCCATGTGTTTTCCCATGTCCAGTGAAAAACTGCTGTTTGTTCTGGGTCCTTATTCTAGAGGCCCTGGCATGGCTCCTCAAAGCAGGGGAAATATCTGAAGATCCCAGAACACTGTGATTGGAATTTGGGGAGATGATGAATCAGTTTGGTCAGTCAATATTTACATTGACACTAAATCATATTAACAGATGGACTGCAGCTTACACCCCTTTCAAGTCTGCAAAACTCCTGGAATAAAGTAACATATAAATAAGTATCTTAAAATATAGGATTTTAAATGCTGATTTCAAAAGAGACTTGGACTATTTATTTACCACATTACTGTGTAACCTTAACTTCTTTAATAATGAAAATTACTTTTAAATATATGTCTTTAACTCTGCTTGGACTCTATCTTTTTAGATTTGGATAGCTAAAAAGCTTATTAACCTTTCAGGGAGCTTCCTAGAGCAGTGGAAGAAAAACGACAGCACTGATATTTGCTCCTTGTTTAGACCTGCACCACTACTCAATCTCTGTTTCAAACAGGGTAAATTCACAACCTGCTTATGACCTGGAAAAAATCTCATGTATAGAGACATTGTCAGGCTATATCAGTCAATTATTTATATGCTTTTCCATACTTGAAGCAGTTTTTCCTGCAAACATGATATATATGAGAGGGATGGATACATTTGTAGGCTTAGGTCAATAATCAAGTTACCAAAGTTTAACAAGTTAACACAAATTGTACCTCTGCATATGTAAGCCCTTAGCAAAGGTGAGATAATGAAAGGGCTTTAAGATATATTTCATTATGACTCACTTGTTACAGACTCATAATATACACATTGAACACAACTGAATTTCTGATGCTCGGTTATCTGATGAGCTGCAGGGACCTGACTGTGTTTACACCCTGAGAATGTCAAATGTATCCATCAAGGTAAGGTTTCTATGCAAATACAAAAAGAGCACCATCAGAGAACCAGATTTGATCAGAAATACTTAGCAGTCCTCACATCATTTGGAAGGGTAATAATGTTAAAAACGCAAAGCATTGTACTAGTGAAAAACTTGTCAAGGAGGTTAAAAAAAAAGACTCTTCTTTTTTTTTGATCCTTGCCCCCAGCATTCCTTTTTAACCAAATATTACAATATGCTTAACAGTAGAAGAGTTTAACTAATACAAAGGCAGAATACTACTGCTGTGCTATTTCAGGTCATCAGTTATGATAATAATATATAGAATATGAAAGTTTTCAGTAAGCAGGAATCTCAGACTCTAATACATACTTAAGCTTATTGATTACACTGGTTTATGCGATAATAAAAGTACAAACATATGCACACACCTTTTGCAAATAAGAAAAATCATTTGTCTTAGGCTATCTCCTTCTTGGTGCTTTCACAGCAATTCAGAAGCCGTAACAGATAATGGGAAAACAAAGTGTTTTCATTTCATGAACGACCTTGGAAATGTTGCCAGATTTCTCTGTCCTGCAGTTCAAGCACTGGGTAGGAAACCTTCTCTTGCTGTAAATAGTTGTGAGATTCTACAGTTCTTGGTGGGATGGAAGAGAAAAGACTGTACTAATTTTAATTCAGTTTTAAATAATACAAAGTGGTTAAATAGATATATTATTGTGAGCATAATTTTTTTTAGTCTAAAAAAATATATATTTTAAGACCCAATGCTCAATTCAAAAAACTATTTACTTTTAATTTTTGTTCTACTGTATTTATGAAAGTTGAATCTAATATGGATATACTGCATACAAGTACATAATTTTTTGAATGAAAAATTAATACAAGCAGACTTTTTATGTCAAAATGTTTAATTTCAAAATCTGAGTAGTTTTTAGTGATAAACTGGGAAATTATTTTTGAGAAAAAGTTTTGATCTGCTCTCTACCTGTACATGAGGTTAATTTTAGCTGTATGTTCTTTTTTGCAGTTTGTCAATGTGAGCTTTGATACTTCAGAGAAGTAGGTGTGTATTTCTTTTTGAAGCAGATCTGTCACATTTCGATATCAGTGTGATATGTGCCATATATTCATAATTGTGGGACATTATATGGTATTTAAAGGCCAAGCTGTAAATGATAATGATCTTTAAGAAAAAAATCAAAAGAAGAAAAAAAAGATGAGATCAGGCAATCCTAGAGATTGATCATGTTGTGCTTATAATAGTGGAAATTTAACCCAAAATGTTGCCAGCAGCCTTAGCTTTAGCTGAGATTCTGAGTCTTAGCATCCATCCTGAGATACCTACTAATACACAGTCTTGAGCAGGATGGTTGGGAAGATAATGATCTAAACATAGCCACTGTCCATCCAGTCTATCTCAGTAGGGATCTTTTCTTGCTCTTGACATAACTGATGAGGGAATTTCACTCTTTTCATCCAACTCAACTGTCACTACAGGTGCAGGCACTTTCCCAAAAGGCTTATGAATATAACCTGTCAGCCCTCAATGGGTTATATTGATGTGCCAGATGCTGGATCCACCAGAAGGTCAAAGCATAGACAGACTGCTTGCTCTGGTGATGTAATCGGGATTTCTACTATTACTTTCCACACGAGGAATGGAAATACATTTTCTCACAGCTCAGACTTGAACGCATGTGCAAAAGGAGTCATGATACTTAAATTGTGATCGAATTAGTGTATCTTATGGTCTGCAACATGCTCCTGCATCTGCCTAACGAAATGCAGATCTGTCTGGGATGGAGCCACATGCACCCTCCTCTCACCCCAGCTAGACTTTTCTTATCCTAGTGTAGCCTGAGCTTTTATGAACCTTACAGACTTCCGTGGGAGATTGAAGCACTGGAATGCCTGAGGGCAAGTGGTGTTTTCTGTTTCAGGGTTTATTTTATTTTATTTTATTATCTTATAAAACAGCTTAATCAATTAACTTGAGTAGGTAGTAGAAACTGAGACTTCTCTTTATGGGGAAACTTTTGAGATTTATTTTGGCCATTTGTAACTAGTGTCGACATCTGACCTCTGAAGGAGGAAGAAATGGAAAGTGACCTGATGTGGTTTTTTTGGTGTGCAGCGAGTCAAATTTTCCTTTCCTTTCCGGGGTCATTACAAAGCAGAAAAGTGACAGGATTCTCTTATTTATGATGTTTGTTGTCCATCTGTGTGAAAATAAATAGATTATTCCATATGAATTCCAAATAAAATACATGGCTAAAGTAAATTTCACTTATGGATATTGATTGTATTGACTGAAACCTCTTCCTTACAAATTCCCTTGTTTGTATAACATAAGTGTTATCACTTGGCTGAAATAAGATGTGTATAGTGAATTTTGACATTGCATATTTTAATTAAAAGTGAACTGAAAAGCTTTTATTCTTCAAATATTTGTGTTCTGATTCCTAATAAGATGGTGGTGGGGTGGGGATTATTGGCCTTTTATCTTTTTTTTTTTGTTAGTAGAAAGACTTAGTATAATCCTGAACATTTTTTTTTAGATTGTCTCTACAACCCAGCCTGAATCTTTGCACTCAAATAAATGCAATAGGAAAGGTAGAACACTTGTTGAATTCTCTTCCTGTTCCTCAGAATTCCACAGATATTGTATTTCTGATTTAAACCATACTTAAGCTAGCAAAAAAAACCTCTCTCTTTTTTTCCATCTTTTTTTTTATAGTTTAGAGAATTTTGCTAAATAATGATTGTCTTATGCTGATCAAGCACATTATTAATTGTTAATAGTGATACAGAAGGCCAAAATAAAGTAGAATAATAGAATCATAGAATGGTAGGGATTAGAAGGGACCTCTAGAGATCATCTAGTCCAACCCCACTGTTAAAGCAGGTTAGCCTAGACCAGGTTGCACAGGAATGCGTCCAGGCGGATTTTGAATATCTCCAGAGAAGGACACTCCACAGCATCTCTCCGGGCAGCCTGTGCCAGTGCTCTGTCACCCTCACAGTAAAGAAGTTCCTCCTCATGTTCAGGTGGAACTGCCTGTGTTCCAGTTTGTGCCCATTGCCCCTTGTCCTGTCACTGGGCACCACTGAGAAGAGTCTGACCCCGTCCTCTTGACATCCACCCTTTAGATGTTTGTGAGCATTGATCAGATCTCCTCTCAGCCTTCTCTTTTCCAGGCTGAACAGACCCAGCTCTCTCAGCCTTTCCTCATACGAGAGATGCTCCACTCCCCTAATCATCTTTGTGGCCCTCCGCTGGAC
>VZSC01016844.1:45996-82111 GCA_013398225.1 Steatornis caripensis | reverse complement strand
TATGAGGAAAGGCTGAGAGAGCTGGGTCTGTTCAGCCTGGAAAAGAGAAGGCTGAGAGGAGATCTGACCAATGCTCACAAACATCTAAAGGGTGGATGTCAAGAGGACGGGGTCAGACTCTTCTCAGTGGTGCCCAGCGACAGGACAAGGGGCAATGGGCACAAACTGGAACACAGGCAGTTCCACCTGAACATGAGGAGGAACTTCTTTACTGTGAGGGTAACAGAGCACTGGCACAGGCTGCCCGGAGAGATGCTGTGGAGTGTCCTTCTCTGGAGATATTCAAAACCCGCCTGGATGCATTCCTGTGCAACCTGGTCTAGGCTAACCTGCTTTAACAGTGGGGTTGGACTAGATGATCTCTAGAGGTCCCTTCCAACCCCTACCATTCTATGATTCTATGATTCTATATTTCTATGAGTGTTTACGGGTAAGAATCAGGAATAAGGCCAATAAGGCAGAAGTGATTGTGGGAGTCTGTTATAGATCACCCAACCAGGATGAAGAGGCAGACAAAATATTCTGTAAGCAGCTGGGAGAAGTCTCACAACTGCCAGCCCTTGTTCTCATGGAGGACTTTAACTTAGCAGATGTCAGCTGGAAATACAATACAGCAGAGAGGAAACAGTCTAGAAGCTTCTTGGAGTGTGTGGAAGATAACTTTCTGACACAGGTGGTGAGTGAGTCAACTAGGGAAAGTGCCCTGCTGGACATGTTGCTTGCAAACAGAGAAGGGCTTGTGGGTAATGTGATGGTTGGAGGTCATCTTGGGCATAGCCATCACAAAGTGATAGTTTCCAATTCTCACAGAAGGAAAGAGGTCAGTAGAATTGTCACCTTGGAATTACAGAAGGCAGACTTTGTCCTGTTTAGGAGCCTGGTTGACAGAGTCCCTTGGGAGGCAGTCCTGAAGGGCAAAGGAGTCCAGGAAGGCTGGACACCCTTCAAGAATGAAATCCTAAAGGCACAAGGGCAGGCTGTCCCCATGTGCCAAAAGACGAGCCAGCGGGGAAGAAAACCAACCTGGCTGAACCAAGAGCTTTGGCTGGAACTCAGGAAAAAAATGAGAGATTATGGTCTTTGCAAGAACAGCAGGCCACTCAGAAGAACTACAAAGATGTTGTTAGGCTGTGCAGGCAGAAAGTCAGAAGGGCCAATGCTGAGCTAGAACTTCGTCTATCTACTGCCATAAAAGACGATAAAAAAAGGTATCTGTAAATATATTAGCAACAAAAGGAGGACTAAGGAGAATCTCCATCCTTTATGAGATGCAAGTGGAAACATAGCAACAAATGATAAGGAAACAGCTGAGGTGCTTAATGCCTTCTTTGCCTCAGTCTTTAGTAGTAAGAACAGTTCTCCAAGTATACAGCCCCCTGAGCTGGAAGACAGGGAAGGGGAGCAGAATGAAGCTGCCATAATCCAAGGGGAAATAGCGACCTGTTACACCACTTAGACACATACAGGTCTACGGGGCCAGATGGGATCCACCCAAGGGTACTGATGCAGCTGGCGAAAGTGCTGAGCAAGCCACTTTCCATCATTTATCAGCAGTTCTGGCTAAATTGAGAGCCCAGTTGACTGGAGGCTAGCAAATGTGATGCCCACCTACCAGAAGTGCCAGAAGGAGGATCTGGGAAATACAGGCCTGTTAGTCTGACCTTGGTGTTGGAGAAGGTTATGGAGCAGGTAGATCATCGTGACTACCACCACATGACCCATACAGGACAACCAGGCGATCAGGCCCAGTGAGCATTGATTTATGAAAGACATGTCCTACTCGACTAACCTGACCTCCTTCTATGAGAAGGTGACCCGCTTAGAGGATGAGGGAAAGGCTGTGGATGTTCTCTACCTAGACTTTAGTAAAGCCTTTGACACTGTTTGCCACATCATTCTCCTGGAGAAACTGACAGCTTAAGGCTTGTATGGGCATACTCTTTACTGGCTAAAAAACTGTCTGGATGGCTGGGCCCAAGGAGTTGTAGTGAATGGAGTTAAATTCAGATGGTGACTGGTCACAAGTGGTGATCCCCAGGGCTCTATATTGCGGACAGTTCTCTAATATCTTTATCAATGCTCTGGGCAAGGGGATCAAGCCACCCTCAGTAAGTTTGCAGATAACACCAAGTTGGGTGGGAGTGTTGATCTGCTTGAGGGTAGGAAGACTCTACAGAGGGATCTGGACAGGCTGAATTGATGGGACGAGGTCAATTGTATGAGATTCAACAAGGTTGAGTGCTGGGTCCTGCGCTTGGGTCAAAACAACACCTATACAGCACTACAGGCTTGGGGAAGAGTGGCTGGAAATCTGTCTGGCAGAAAAGGATCTGGGGGTGTTGGTCAACAGCCGGCTGAGTGTGAGCTGTCAGTGTGCCCAGGGGCCCAAGAAGGCCAACAGCATCCTGGCTTGTGTCAGAAATAATGTGGCCAGCAGGACTAGGGAACTGATCATCCCCCTATACTCGGCACTGTTGAGGCCACACCTTGAATACTGTGTTCAGTTTTGGACCTCTTACTATAAGAAAGACATTGAGGTGTTGGAGCATGTCCAAAGAAGAGCAACGAAGTTAGTAAAGGGTCTGGAGCACAAGTCATATGAGGAGCACCTGAGGGAACTGTGATTGCTTAGCCTGGAGAAAAGGAAGGTGAGGGGAAATTTCATTGCTCTCTACAACCATCTGATAGGAGGTTGTAACAAAGTGGATGTTGGTTTATTCTCCCAAATAACAAGTGATAGGGCAAGAGGAAATGGCCTCAAGTTGTGCCAGGGAGGTTTAGACTGGATATTAGGAAAAATATATTCACTGACAGGTTTGTCAAGAATTAGAACAACCTGCCCAGGGAAGTAGTTGGGTCACCATCCTTGGAGGTATTTAACAGGTGTGTAGATGTGATGCTTAGGGACATGGTTTAGTGGCAGACTTGGCAGTGCTAGGTAAACAGCTAGACTTCATGATCTTAAAATTCTATTTCAATGAAAACAATTCTATAATTTTATGATTCTATGAAAAGTTCCCACTTCATGTTTTAACAAAACCTCTCTGGAAACTGAAGAATTGTTTGTTCCTTAATTGACAACTTAATCGGTTATTGTTTCTTTTCATAGCACCGATTAGGACACAAAACTGATCTAATGTGGTAGGTTGTTCTTGGAAGATTCTCAGACAGATGATTCAGACTTGGGAGCTTCAAATTAGGATAAGAATTCTAACTTTTTAATGCTTATCTAAAATGAATTATGAAATTTTTTCAGGTTCATCTAGGGCTAAAAATTAAAAGCATACATTGGCAGAAAGCTGACCTGTCAACTGTGAATATGAATATTTCAGCTTCTGCATTTTTAAAATATTAGTCACAAAAAAAGGGGACTGATTCTGCTCTCTAACCAGTTCACTAATGATGTAATCCAGCTGTCATCAAGACCTTTCCTCCAGATTTATGTCACTGTAGGAAAGTGGGAAGACAAACAGGCTTGGTATCTGTGCTTAGAGTAACAAGCGAAGTGTCACTCACTTAAGTCCATAAGTTTTACAGTAATAGTGGACCATTTCCTGCTGAGGTGGAAGTCAATGCATGTTTTCCACAAGACTTCAGTAGTCAATAGGCTTCTATTTGCTTTAATATTTTTCTTTCCCAGGGGTGAAAACTGCTTCTGGTGACTTCCCCTAAGAGGTCTAATCAAATAAATTGTTATTGACAATGTGCTTTCCCAAGTTTGGCCCTTAGCAGCACAGAACAGGATATGAGCGGCTGGAGGGCAGAGGATTCTCCTTTCACCTGTGTGGAACTGCCAAGTCCTTGTCCCTCTTGAAAGCCTGCAATACTGTCCACTTTATCCGGGTGTGTAGAGAGGGAACAAAACATGCCCTCAGTCTCCTCAATCCCTTGTCAGAAACTTCAGTATGTTATTCCATCCCTGACCCTGATCAGCTCTAAAGTGGAAGTCTCAGAGACATAATACTTTGGGGGCTAATGTCCAAATGAGTGGAGACTGTACCATCCCTTTCTTTTCCCCATTCCTAGCCTACCCCAGATCATTAACTGTGCATAGAGATCTGCAGTAACCCCTGCTCAGGCACAGAATTCTTCAGAGGAGATGGAGCTACTCACGTGAGTAAAGCTGAGCTGGATCGGGCCCAAATTTAGTATTAAATCCTGGCAGTTCCAGTACTGTAGCTGCAGGAAGGCTTATTTGAGATAAAGGTACATTTTTCAGTGCTCATAACAGCAGTAAGATTCTTATTACGCAACATTTAAAAGCAATAATTTCTGCAGATTTAACCTCATAGATTTTCTAATACAATAAAATTAAATTTAAAAAACCCTGAATGCAGCAGATATAACCCCTTCATGTGCAATTAGCAAATTTTAAATAGAAACTTTAATATTAACATTATTCTTTATGCCTCAATGAGTGGAATATTATTTAAATTGATATGACATAAGAAGATATAAATAATTCCTAAGTGTAGATCTAAACTAGAATTTCAGACCATATTGAAATGGCAAAACATTATCAAGTCCCTATTTCCCAGTGTATCATTCATTACAAGCCTGGTGACACTTTTTTTTCAAAAAGATTAAATTAGCATTAGAGTGCTGATAAACATTATAAATACACACAAAAGGCTATTCTGAAAATCTGGTATAGCATAAAATAAATGTCTATGCTCCACCAAATTTTGTCTTCTTTCTGGTAGCTGAGAATGTGTTGCAAGCCGACACATAAGTTGAGAATGAACTGCTGCTCTCTTCACTGCAATAAAAATACAAACATACTAAAATCTAGAAACATAATTTAATTAAGGATAATTGGCTGATAAACCTATCGTTCATAATGGAAAGAATTACAATTCAGAATTTTATTAAGGAAAATGAATGAAAAAGTTTATCTATGGCGCTTTGTACAAGTTAGATGAAATAGTTGTTTTCTCTTCCACAAGCTGTAAGAGTAAACCTATAAAATCATGACAATCTAGGACCAGAAAAAGTCCTATGATCTTTTTTTTTTTATCAAAGCAGTAAAGTCAGCCTGAGAAGATTGATGTATCGCAATCTGAGTAGTTACTTTTCATTGAGTAGTTACTTTTCATTGACTACTTTTCTTCATAATGTCAGGATTGGTTTTTTGTTTTGGTTTGGGTTTTTTTTTGGCTAGGTGCTTATCAAGAAATATATAGCTAATGAATACAGATTTTTTTGTGTGTGATGCCAATACATCCAGCAGGTACCAGACCTGTGTAAATTTTATGCAAAGTCACTTAGGGCTACAGGTCTTTCAGATCCTTTGAGGTGAGTAGATTAGGGTACAAATTCAGCAATCCTGTGCCAGAATTCCCTGTAAATTCAGTAGGATTTGACCTTTGCAAAGTGACAGTTGATTGCTGCTTCTTATTAAGCAGATAGGAAGTAAATGACAAGGGTCAGGCATTACCTGAAACTTGCATTCTTCAAGATGCTTAATAAGGCAGTTTATCTGAGTGAGGAAAACAATATCTTGCCTAAATCTTCTCCCTCTTTTTCCCACAGTGGTCTTCAGAAATCCAAAATACATTTACTTTCCCAAGATTATCAGAGCAGAATAATTAACCCATGTTACAGTTCAAGATCACTTGATATCTACAGCCACAAAATGTACACAGTCTAATATTCTCTCTGACACATGAATCTCACTTTCCTCATACCCTCAATTCAAGGTTAGAGTTTTGCCCATTTCATTTTTAAGGTTATGTTACAACCTATTCTCCTGTTTGATATTTTTTTAGTGAAAAATTCACTTTCCAAAATTCTTCAAAACCTGAATCATCTGAAACAGGCCAGACCTAGGTCACAACGTGAGAAGAAGAGTGAAGTGCTCTCAATAGATCATGCCTTGCCGATAGTGCTGAATGATGTGATGGGCAGCTCAGGTATGTGCTTCACCCCTGTGACAGTCAGTAAGTCCAGGAACGCACAAAGGTGCTTATATCCCTAATAATTACATTGCGAATTACCTATGCCTTAAACTCTTCATGAAATTACAAATGCCTGTAATTCCACAACCTTGCCATCATAAATTCTTCTTACAGGCTTCATGGCCAAGTCTTCACCAAGAGCAAATGGCCATAACGGTAATGAAGTTGATAGAGGTATACTGAATGGACAGAGTTAGCATCTCTTGCAATCTGCAAGTCAAAATAACTGAATACCAAAAAGAATAGAGAGGTTAACACAGGACTTCGAAGATTATCAGAAAGAAGAGGATCTCACATGGAAATAAGAGAGACAGAGAGAGAGAGAGAAGGTGGGAGGGAAGAAGGCCGAGGATTAGGAGTCCTGCAAACCCAGACTTCCTTCTGGCTCTTCTTACTTAACTATGAGGGTTAAAACACTAAACAAAACAAAACACACACTTGCCTCAGTTTAGTTTCTCCATGAGTAAAATCACAATGCAAAGATACCTCAACATTAACATTCCATAGGTTTCCCCTCCTATGGAGGGAGAGAACTTTCTACCTCAAGGATTCATAGAATAATAATCCATTTTCAGTTATAGTTTCATAAGAAGGCAAGCACTTCACAGTAATAAGGAGAAAATACTTTTATTTTCTAATGCATACCAAAACTTGCAGGCTTCCCAATCTCTGTCAAAATCGAGCTGTTCAGCATAGAGTACCACCACCAGTTTTTGAAATTTCTGTGGCAAGTGAATAACAGAAAAAACAACAATATCCTAGAACGAACAGGAACTCTGTTCTTTCTGCAGCTGAGAGTAGAATGGCAAACACGGGGAAGTGCTTCCAGACATACAAGCTAATCAGCTATACACTCTGAAGCATAAGATTTGATTAACCTTAGTACGTGCAGGTACAAAAGCTGCTCTGAAGGTAACTTTATTTTTCATTTCTTCTTCTTTCCTTTGAAGTGATAGGGCCAAGTTTTAAGTCTAGCTCTGGTCTCTATTTCCTATTCTGTATGATCAAGCATACAGTCTTTGTAATGACATCCAGTATGCACACAGCTCTTTGAAAGCATAAACTAACTGACCAAACCAGTCCAGCCCTGTTAAGGACAAGCACAATTCTTCCTGTTGACTAGGATGAGATTAGGAGAAATGAGCACTGGGATTCTAAAATACATATTGCAGCCAAAGGCTCACCCCGTAGTATATCTGGCATTGTACATACCTCAAATATAAGGACATCCATGAGCTGAACTGTTAAATGTCTGAAGTCAGGCAATGGAAGTGTGCTTGGAAAACTGAGACACATAGTGCCTCTTGGCTGTATGTAACCACAATCACACTAAAATACATCAGCAAAAGAGCGAGGTGCTCACCATGTTAACAGATCAGCAAAAAATGAATACAGTGAAACAAGAATTTTTCCAAATTCCTATCTGTTATTTTTCCTTTCTCTGGGTTAGCAGCCACATTGCTCAAAACTGTGCCAGACCCAAAAGCCAGCAGCATTATCCTTCAGCTGTGCTGAAGCAGGAAGGTTAGGGGTTTTTTTGTTCCAAGGCTGGTGTAACATAAATGACCCATGTCTGGTTATGCACTTTAATTGTTAGTCTTTGTCCTAGAGAAAGAAATTCAGCCTTCTGTGGATTTGCCTCTCCTAGTCTTAAGAGGGTCTCGTAGTTGGCTCCTGTTGTACTGAGTGGATAATACTAAGTGATCATTTAATAAAATATTGAAATGTAAATACTTAGGCACAGTTAGTCACTCAGATTTCCTGAATAATTACCCCCATGGAGGGAATGAACACAGCTCTACACATAAAGCACTGAAGGGAAAAGCCATCAGAAAAGGCTTCTCTTCTTCAACATCATGCAAATTAGTTTCTTAGCTCTGTAGGGAGGAAGCAGAAGCAGCCCTTCAGTCTGTGGGAGAAGACTAAAACTCCTAAATCCTAAACAATACCTCTCTGTGATATTGGCTGAACTGGTAGATCTAGCTCAGAATTTGAAAAAATATGGGAGGAAACAGATGGAAATATTACCTAAAAAAGCTTCTCGGCTGGTGGATAAAGAGAAGATTACTTTATCCCAAGCTGTTTGGGGGAGATCTCTAATATTGGCTGTCCACGGTTCTGCACTTAGTGCATTTTGTTATGAAAACTAGTGCCGTTGTAACAAAGAGCTAGCAGCTTATTTTACACACAACACCCACCCACACCCCCCTCCCCACTCCCTGCCCCTTGAATTGGGTTAGGTGGGTTGTCAGACTGCTCTAAAAAACTTTTGGAACTTGCGATGGTGCAAACCAGTGAGTATTTCCACAGGCTTTCCCCTTGTTTAAGATTTTTTTCTTTTCATGGTTTATACAATTCACTTTTGCCCACTGGAGTGCTTCTGCCATTGGAGCCAGCATTGCACCTGGTATCTCCTGTTGGGTTGGTCCATTGCATTGCACCAACTTCAATTTGTCTTGTAGCACATGGAACTCTTTTCTTACTCCCTTCCATTACGGTCTCTGTGTGTCCCTTATTTTCCACTCCGGCATCTCATTTTCTTCTATTTTCCCCCTCAAGCAGGGATGCTCTGTGCCTGTCACTCAGATGACTTCAAATTTCTGTTCTCTCATTCCTGCTTTCCTCCATTGTCCTTCTCTTCTTCCCAGGGAAAATGTACGTATCAACCGTTCCACTTTTCACCTCCCTGGGGAGGCAGATATTTCTCTCTGCCAAATTTCCCAATTCTCACATTACAAATCCATATTCCCCCTCAACTGCTTCATGTTTGCAGTCTCATTTTTATTCCTGTCTCCACTACAATTTTTATTCATTTTTATACTCCATAAGAAATAAGGAACAATTTTAGATGATGGAAGAAGAATAAAACCGAGTCTTTAAGTGTTCACAGGAAAAATGGAAATAGATGATTCTTCCATTTAACAAACACAGGACTGACAATATCCAGTGGCTACCACTTAAACAGTAACAAATTTAAAGAGAAAAAGAAAACCATTAAAAATAAAATTGTAGTGGCAGTGGTAAACTCTGTAGTGCTGGCAGTTTGAAAATATATTGTGTCCTTCTCCTTTTTCTTTCCTCTTCTTCCACTTCCTCTTCCTCCTTGTCCTTCTTCTTTGTTTAATATCCATTCTAATTCCATGAAAAATTAACTCAAAACTTCATGAGCTAATTCTATTTTCTATAGAAAATTATGCTGCATAACTATGATAGCTTGCTTATATTAAAAACTGTGTAAAGTTTTATAACAGAGGGTGATTTTAGTGTCTGCCATGAATGTTTTGTTTCATTGTCACAAGACTGTTGAAGCTAGTGGGTCCACTGAAGTGATGTGAGATTCTTTGTGCCCCTGATGCAGGAGACATCAGGAGTGAGAGGACTCAAACCTGGAAAGGAGATAGCGGTGGGGGAAGGTGTTTGTTTGTAAGATCTGTCTTTCTTTTTACCCTACTTTGTTTTGACTGATAACTTATTAAATTGAATTTTTTCTCAAAGCTGTGTCTGTTTTTTCCCTGTAACCCTAATTGGCGAGTGACGTCTCCCTGTCCTTGTCTCAACCCACCAGGTTTCGTTACATTTTCTCCTCATCTCACTGGGGAGAGAGGAGTGAACAAGCAGCCACATGGTTCTTTGTTGCCGGCTGAGCCTAAAACACGACAGTAGACAACATGCACTGCTCTCCCCTGGTCTACCCAACAAGTCATGCCGTCATAGAAGGCTATCGGATTGGTCAAGCATGATTTCCCCTTGGTGAATCCATGTTGACTGCTTCTGATAGCCTTCTTTTCCTCCACATGCTTAGAGATGACATCCAGAATGAGCGGTTCCATCACCTTTCCAGGGATGGAGGAGAGACTGACTGGCCTGTAGTTTCCTGGGTCTTCCTTCTTGCCTTTTTTGAAGATTGGCATGACATTGGTTTTCCTCCAGTCCTCAGACACCTCTCCTATTCTCCATGACCATTCAAAGATGATGGAGAGTGGTTTGGTAATAACATCTGCCAGCTCCCTCAGCACTCACGGGTGTATCTCATCTCATCAGGGCCCATGGATTTGTGGGTGTCCATTTTGTCTATATGGTCTCTAACCCAATCTTCCTCAATCAAGGGAAAGTCTTCCTTTCTCTAGACATTCTTTCTTGCCTCCAGGGTCTGGGAATCCAGAGGGCTGGCCTTAGCAGTACAGACTGAAGAGAAGAAGGCATTCAGTAACTCTGTCTTCTCTGTATCATCTGTCACTAGAGCACCCATCTCATTCAGCAGTGGGCCCACATTTTCCCTAGTCTTCCTTTTGCTACTGTTGTACTTGAAGAAACTCTTCTTGTCCTTGACATCTCTTACCAGGTTTAATTCCAAGTGGGCCTTAACCTTCCTCATTGCCTCCCTGCATACTGTGACAATGTTCCTATATTCCTCCCAACTGCCCTGTCCCTTTTACCACATTCTGTAAACTTCCTTCTTCCACTCGAGTTTTCCCGGAAGTTTCTTGCTCATCCATGAAGGTCTCCTGCCTCCTTTGCTTGACTTCTTACTCACAGGGATGGACCAATCCTGAACTTAAAGGAAGTGGTACTTGAATATTAACCAGCTCTCTTGGACCCCTCTACTTCCTAGAGCCCTAACCCATGGGATTCCTCCAAGAACTTACTGCCCTGCTTCTTCCATGCAGGATCCTGAACTCTACCATCTCACAGTCACTGCAGCCAAAGCTGCCCCCAACCCTCACATCCCCAACGAGTCCTTCTTTGCTTGTTAGTATCTGGTCCAACAGTACTCCTCTCCTCATTGAATCATTCACCACCTGTGCCAAAAAGTTATCATCAATGATCTGCAGGAACCTCCTGGACTGTGCATGTGTAGCTGTGTTGACTTTGCAGCACATATCAGCATGGTTGAAGTCCCCCATGAAAACCAGGGCCTGTGATCGTGAAGCAACTTTCAGCTGTCTGTAGAAGGCCTCATCGACTTCCTCTTCTTGATCAGGTGGCCTGTAGTAAGCACCTACAACAGTGTCACCCATATTAGCCTGCCCCTTAATTCTTACGCAGAGGCTCTAAAATTGTTTTTCATCCACTCCTAGGCGGAGCTTGATATATTCCAGTTGCTCTCTCACATAAAAAGCAACTCTACCATCTTGCCTTGTTGGCCTGTCTTTCCTAAAACGGACATAGCCATCCATTACACCCACGTAGCCAGAAGTAGATATGCATTATATGTCTATTTCTGGCTTCTCTCTTTCCTCCAACTGTTAAAATGGAGGAAAAGAGAGCTTGGGCAGCAATATTTTTCACTTGCACCCCCAGGGCTTTATAATCTTTCTGCCCAGGTTCTGGCTTGCAGTGTCATTCATGCCCATGTAAAAAGAGTGACAGTGGATAGTAGTCTGTGCTCTTGACAAGTTGTAGCACCCTCTCAGCAATGTCTCAGATCTTAGCTCCTGCAAGGCAGCATACCTCTCCTGTCTCCCTGTTAGGTCAGCAGATGGGTGCGTCAGTGCCCTTTAACAGAGAGTCACCAGCTATGAGCACTCATCATTTCTTTTTATGGTATGCACTACATGCTGCTGGTACAGTTTCTCCTTGCAGACCTTGCTTGTGGGTGTCTGTAGCTTTTAAAACTTCATATCTGTTTTTGGTTGTGGTGCTGGAGGGTGGAGACTGAAGCAGAGTCCTGCTTTTGTGGGACACCAGGGTCCAAGGTGCCTCATTCTCTCTGTTGTCCGTTACAGGAACATGGTTATGAAACCATGTTATCTATCTCCATCTTGGCTCCTCTAATACTGTGCAGTCTTTTAACTGTTTCCTACAACTCAGCCGCCTGACATAACACATCATCAACCTACGCACACCTTATACAGGTGCTTACATTTACCCCAGGAGAAGGGTCCCATGTAATCAAAACATAGGAAAAATTAATTACTTTCTAAACTTCTGTTCACTTTTATTTTTATGAATGTTTTATTAATGCTGATTAATGTTATCTTTCAATATTACTTGGGAAGTGTCAGGAACAGATGACTGTATATCTAGAGTACAGTACACTGTTCAGTCCATCAGGCACTTTTTTATCCTACTCCTACTGCAACAAACGAAGCCATCTGTATTCATATCTATGAGCAATGCAGGAAATAAGTGCAAGAAAATCCTTTCATTTGGAGTAAGAAAGGTAATTTCCTGATAGTAAGCTCCAATAGGACTAAAAATAGTTGGACAAACAATAGTATGAAATCCTCCTCATCTAGGGAGCTCAGAACTGAGATGGAATGAGCCCAGAAGAACAGCTTAGGGGAAGATCTCCATCCTGACAAGGGACTGGGAGCAACTTAGCAGATACTTTCTTCCTCTATTCTATATGGTTGAGGATTGTCAGTGATAGCATGGGTTATTTCTGATACTCTGTTTTACCAGTAGTGGATAGAAACCTTTGTTAAAGAATTTTTACTTCTTTTTATTTGCTTGTCATTCCTACTGACTAAGAGGAATATTATATTTCAAACTTCTGTTACTCTAAGAGGACTCCTACTAAGCTTTCTTTCTCTGCCTACAAAGTTACTCTTCAGTTTTACCACTGTAACTTATGCTTTTTCTTCAAAAGTGTCTTCAATGACTTGGTTTCAATAACTAGGCAATTTTTAAATCTGTAACATGCTGGCCCCTTTACAGTCAGTCGGGTATTTACCTATATTCAAAGGCCCTAGATCCAAAGTATCCATATCTGGATGACTATGGTTAATCCAGGCTTTGCCAAATGTTCAGAAATCAGTATTCCCTTTGGTTGAAAGACCAATGATAATTAACTATCTAATTTATTAAGGGTTCTTGGACATTGTAATATTTTCTATTCCTCCAGCATGGATATTTTTGAAGTTGATCGGAGTATAGGATATCAGACAAAGTAAACAATACAGGGTTTTAAATGAAACCAAGGAACTTTGATCTCTGTTTATTTCATAGTTACTTTCTAATTTCCTTTGAAACCAATCACTACCCAAATCTCATGATTTTGTATGTCTCAGTGTCAAGGCTTTTCCTTGAGGTTTAAACTTAAAAATTATACCAGGTATCAGTAATGTAAGGAGAGTAATCTCTAATATAGAAAACACTTCTGCAAGATATGTTGAGAAACCAAACAGTCCATCCTCAAGGACTCAAGTCTACTTCCTCAAGAAAAGATCAATTCTGTCCATATAATTCCTAGTAGATGTTAGCAATTTCTTGAAGACCTTCAGTGATGAACATCCTACAGCTTTCCTTCACTAGTAATAGTCCCAAAACTTCACTATCATTATCTCAGGGATTTCTCTTCTTCCTTTCCTTTTTCATAAAGCGTCTGTCCTCTTGTGTTCTCTCTGTGACAAAGAGATCTTTTCCTTCCTTTTTAGAGTTTAAAATTACAGCTAAACATTTACTCCAAGTGTCTTCTCTGCTAAGACTAAGTGCTTATATGTTCACACAAACTGAAGCCAAAAGGGCTGCAAAGAAGAATCACTGCAGAAATTGCTTTCTAATTCAAATGAATAGACAGGTTTCTCTTCTGTCTGAACCAGATTTTTCTGAAAAAATATTTTTGTTTATGAAAGATGTAATATAAAACCCTGTACATTTTCCTATTTCTTCTCCCTTTCCAGATTTTTGTATAACAAAAAAAACTCCCAAATAAATTATTAAGAAAAAATGACTTATTTATAATCAGAAATATTTGGCTACCAGATGGTCCAGAGTATATCTCATATAAGATCTCGAGTATGGTTTTACATCTGCGGGAACAAACAGCAGAATATTAATAAAATGTCAATTAGTTTAATTTAGTCTCATATCTATTGAGTATATATATTGGCACCTACATGGTTTTAATTTCATTTTGGGATTTCAGCTGCTATTGAAGGCAGAAAACTTTTAAACAAGTAAATTAAAAATATTGCAAAGACAAATAAATATGTCAAAGGATGGAAAGAAATAATTTTAAATGAAGCTGACAAGATGCTTCACTGGGAATGTAAGAACTTTTTGTGTATCTGCATTGTTAATATCCTTGATTGTTTTTCTTTCTGACATTAAACAGAAATTCTTATTCTAATTCAAAATAGTTTTCATTACCAGCATGATCCTGAAATATTCCTAAACTCACTGTTTCTCCCTCTCCCCACCCCTTGTTTTCACACTCCTGAAGTTTTTTGATGCATGGGTATATGATGCATTTGTATACTTTACGCAAGTTCATTTTCCTCAGACTTTGTTGACTCCTCTGAAATCCACTCTTAGATCCTATGTCGAAAGTCACTGTTTTACATATTTTCCTGAATTACACTTGTGTTAAACTCATCTCAAATAAATTAAGCAATTATAATAAACACATTGTGAGTTAGTCACAAGGTTGTATTTGACCTTCTATCAAACACAAGGTATTTGAAAGGTCAGGCTGAGAATGGGTGATGAAGGCAAATATATCAAAAGGAAATATAACTTCAGATGTTGTACTATATCTGGCTGGGATGGAAATAACTTTCTTCATACCAGCCTGTGTAGCACTGTGTTTTGGATTTGTCTCTACAATAGTGTTGGTAACACACCAATGTTTTAGATGTTGCTGAATAGCGTTTGCTGTGTCAAGGTTTTCTCTGTTTCTCACTCTGCACTGAATAAGCTAGGGGTGGGAAAAAGTTGAGAGGGACACAGCTGGGTCTGTCCACCCAAACTAACCAAAAAGGTGTTCCATTCTTTATAATCCCATGCTTAGCAATAAAAACTGGAGTGTGTGTGTGGGTTGTCTTCCAAGTCAGCTGTTGCTTGGAGACTGGAAGGGTACCAGTCTGATTGTAGGAAGTATCAACTGCCTGTATGTGACTGATTTTTCCCTCTTTCTTTCTCTTGAACCATGAGTTTTCTTGCTATTGCTATGTCTATTTTCTCCCTTCTCCTGCTGGGGACAGGAGTAAGCAAGAATCTGGGTGGGTGTTTAGTTGCTGGCCATGGTCCATCCACCACAGACATTCATGAGTTGCACAAGTGTTGCAAAATCCAGCTAGGAAGAGAGTCCATGCTTGAGGATTCGACAGGGTTGAGCTCAATGCTATTGTAAAATTACTGTAAATACCTGAGTTTATTGGGCTATGTCTACCTATAGCATTAACATTGAGTTTTATACACCCAGTCTCAAGATCCATATTTCTAACCCATGTTGACTGTCACCACTGTGCAGCCTGGGCTTGGTAAATCCGTATTGCTGCTAGGAAGATCAAAGATGTGATGCTTGATCCAGGACTAAGCTGCCATATGTTGATCTCTGTGCATGCCTACTCTGATAGTGTAGGTGCATGCATGGGTCTGATTTTAGGGTTTGACATAATCTAGGATTCATTCCACCAAGTTCCAAAACTTATACTGAGGTACCCCATTTTCACTGAGGTGAGAAAAATTACTGTCAGTAGTGATTGAACTCTGAATTAAGAATGAGCTCAGACCTGGGCTTAAATTACAATGTAATTTTAACCTTTAATTTAAAACTAGAAATGTCTACACAGGTAGATGTCAGATGTGACTGCATTAAAGAAAAGCCCTTAAGACAGTATTTCAGGATTACTTAACTTTCTACCTGTGCTGCAGTATGAAGTTGAAGCCTTGTACTTTGAGAGTTCAGTGAAGAACATCCACAACTGTGTCCTATCTAGAAAAATTCCCACGATTCAACTCTAAGTTCTATGCCAGAAGAGTCTAACCTCCTGCCCTTGTAGTACTGGATATTACAGATATGTGGATAGCTCTCTCTTTCCAGGCTCTATCTTATTTTATTTTCACCCTTTTTTGTGAGGACAAAATACACAATTTCACTCTCTGCCTATAGTAATTTACTTTAGGGAAGGATTAAGTACTAGGGTGAACACTGCTACCACTACATTATCTGAGGCGAAAGCATGCACAGTACATAGGGAGGTGTTAACAGAAGGGACCTTGGTCCCCTCTTTCACGCCAACTCTTTTCCCAAGAAGAAATCCATTCCTGTCTTCTAGGTATACTGTGCTTTTTGAACACCAGGCTGCTCCATGTCATTTTTTTGTTGGAACTCATATGTATTTTACCTTTAGATAAAAGCCCATGTGCTTGTATTCTTACAAAAGTCTGTTTTGAAATTTTATCCAGGATCCAGGTTTTTGCAGTGCTGCATCGCACTGGAATTACTGATGCCACTTAAATCTTGTGTTGACAGGAGATAGTTTCATTTATTTCTATGATCTAGATACTACATGTAACCCAGAACCATCTGCAGCCACACTAGATGCAGAAAGAAAGGTAGATTAACATTATCTCTGATATGTGGATCTTGGAGGTTTGTTTCAATTATTATTTGTAGGATGTTCCAACAGAGAACAGTGCCCATTTGCACTTGGGGATATATAAATGTGCAGCAAGGGGTGGTACTTACTCTGAAGGGTCTACAATATAAATAGGCAACAGCGTGAGGAGGGAAAGCATGCTCAGAGACTTGCCTAAAATCACACTGCAGGGAAGAGCTGGGAATAGTATCTAGGTCTCCTGATCCCCTCAAGTCTGTTGCTTTATTCACTAGGCCATGTTGTCTCCCTCCATTTAATTCCATTCTCCTTTTCTTTATTCTACTGGATAAAATACCACAGCACAGATTCCTGTATGCAAATACAAACTCAATTAAGGGGGAAAAAAACCCACAAAAACCGATCCCCTAGAAAAACACCCCTTTGTTACAGGGCGTTTTGAATAGAGTAGCAACGACACTCATGACTTTGCCTATGGGATATTTGTACAGGGAATTTGAATGTATTTTTAATTGTAGTCTTTGAAGCAGTGGTAAGTTTAAGATCACATACAACTTGGCCTGTATTGGATACATGTTCATGTTTATTAGGAACTTGTCATCTGTGGGATAAAGGAAAAGAGTGGCACTGGAGTACGAGGAAGACAAAAATAAATATCTTTCAATATTTCTCATCCTTTCTTTTAAATCCAGTGCATACCCAATATCAATTCAAAGAATTTCCCTTAAGTTCAAAGCTAATTGGAACTGTATGCCCAGACATGTCCTGTATTGCTCTTAAACTCTACTGGAAGAATTTATTTATTTATCTCAAAACAAGATGAATATTCAAAGAGCCTTAAGTAAACTTTCTGGGTCACATGACACATGCTTGACTACTTGTCATTCCTCATAACTCCCATGCCTTTTCTGCTTATTTAGTGATCTACATGACTGTAAATAAAAATCACATTAATGCACATGTTGTTTTATAAACTAGGGATCTTGTACATTAGTCAGAACAGAGGGCTGCAAATCAAGCTTCTTGGGTTCTTCTCAGTGGAAAAGGCTTTGTTGGTGATCTTTGTAGAGGACATTAAATGAAGTATTTTAAAAATGAAAAATAAAAATAAGATCTTTTTGTGGCGTTTTCATTGAGTACTTCTGAATTCTATGTAAACAGAAACCAGAAAGTAGAGCCATGTCAGAGTGTCGTCCTTAAAGCACTTTTATAGCAGGTACTGAGCACAACTGTAAGAAGGGCTGTGCTGTGATCACTACTAGCAATGACCTTCCTTCCCCTTTGAAAAAAGTCCCATAATTCACAAAAGAGGATCCATAAACTCCATTGAATGCTATATCCCTAAATTGAGTTTGAATTTATTATTTCAGAGGACTGAAATACATGGAGTATCAGTAGTGAAATCTTTCTATGGGCTCAGGGATGTGTGTGTAACAAAAATAGCACAGGTGGTTACTCTGGTGAGAAAACCTACCTATTGATCAGAAGGATGATTTCACAGCTTGCTCATTTGATACCTCAGTTCAGTCCTGTGTCTGGCCCCAGATTCTTTGTGTTACTTTGGACAAGTCAACTTCCCAGTCATATCGCATCTCTCTTCCTCCTGCTTCAAAATAGGGAGTAACAACTATCCTTTGCCTTATTTGCTTAAACAGCAAATTCCATAGGCAAGACAGGATTCTTTATTATGCATATGAACAACATCTGGCCTAGTGTGCCAGGTGCACAAATCATTTATTTATGTAATTACTTCAAACGTGAGCTAAACTGTGATAAAAAATCCATGTAGACACATTTAGTCCAGGATGAATGTAATGTAAGTAGAGTGAATTCTCTTTCTTTTAAAAGCTTAGTGCATATTACGTCATATTTGCTACAGGCTAAATACACATGAGTTGGCCCAGATGAGCTGACACAGTATCATGCATTACTCCTTCTTCTTCACATTTGAGCCTTTACATACCTGAGTATAACACTCTTAGTAAAGTAAGGGATGTTTACAGTGTTAGTTGTACTAGACTTGGTTTTGGAGGATAATTAAAGTTCCTCACCCTTACTTAGGCAATGTCTGTTATCGCCCCCGGGATACTTCATGGATACAGAAATTGCAGGGAAGTCAGTTTCTCCAGAGGAGATGGAATAGGCAGAATTTCAGGCAAGTAAGAGCTGACAATCAGTGCAATGATTACTTTTTCAGCACTGGTAAATGGATGTGTGTTTGTTTATCTTCTGATCTAGAGCAATGTCAAGCAGGTTATCTCAAAACATCTATGCTTTGAATTAACTTGTTTGTCTTCAAATTAGAATGGGACAAGAGAGATGAGCTTTTACATCCAACTACAGTGCTCAGCTGAGGTCTAGCAACTGAAAACAGCATTTTCCAGAGATTATGGTGCCTGCTGTATTTCAGCTCAGAGATATGTGTGCTGTAGATACAGCATGTAACAAAACTAGATAGACCAAGGGCCAGGCAAGCCCAGGACAAACACAAAGTATGGAGAACTGGTATGCTTTTCCAGATAATTAGTAGAATGAGTAACCATATCACTCAGATACCTGTGCATCAAATTCTGCTCTTGAGTAGAAGGTATAAATCTAGAGAAGTGCACTAAATTTTACTGGATTCAGACCATCAAAATGGTTGATTGTGTAACATCAACCACAAGTCCTTAGCAGGAGCAGTAAATACTTTCATTCTAGAAATGCAGTAATAGCGGATCATTGCTGTGTGTACCGTTTCTTCCCCTTTATCGTCTCTGATTCAGATTAAGTACACTTTAAATCATTATTTTTCACTTTTACTTTCTTTTCCTCATGTGGGTTAAGCTGTAAGGTGGTGTGGGTTGGTTTTTTTTTCATTTTCATTGTTTGGACTTTGTCAACTGACGTTAAGTGGGACTTGTTTTTCTTTGTATCTACTGACAAATCTATATTAATAACAACATCAATACTGTATTAAACCTGAACTATGTGAATAATTTGTAATCACACTGAAATTAGTAATGTTGCATATCACATAGCAATTCATAGAGCATGGGAAGTAGGACTGCTATTAACTTGGGTTATTATCACCTTATTATGGACATTTAAACAGGCTGTAATTCTGGGAATTTAAAGGTCATTTTGATTTATTCATTTTAGTTTGTTATTTGTTTAGAAAACTAATTAAAGAACAACAATATGCTTATATCATTCTTAATGGCAAATATGTGTGAAGGAGCTACTCGTTCTGAAACTGAAACAGAATAATGAACATTGTTATAATTGTCAACATTCAACATTACTTTCTCTCAAAAATGATTATTTTTCCCTTACATTAAAACGATTTCATGCAATTTTGCTCTTAATATTTTGAAAGAGATATCCTATGAATATTTCCCCCCAGGCTTGGAAGACTAAATGATCTTTAGTTAGTTTGAGCTTTCAGAAAAATGACAAAAATAAATAAATATGGAGAAAAATAATAATCTCTGAAATAGCCTTTAATCCCCATGACTGACCTACAATTTGTTCACAAAGGAATGACTGTCAATTGTTTCATTTTTTCCAGAAAGCCTTGTGCTGTGATGGCAATTCTTCTGCACTGCCTGTTCAGTGAAGTACCTAAGCTTATACTTCAGCTCAAAAAAAATGCTGGGGTGCCTTTAGCTTTGTCTTGAGCACCTATAAAATTGCAGTCCAGTTTTAAACACTTTGTTGAATAAGGAAGGATGTTTACTCCACCTTGAGTATTTTGCAGAATTGGACCACAGTCAATAATGCTGTTTAACCTGGCTCTGATTTGAAGCCTGCTCTAAGTGGACTGTGACAAATATTGACCCACAGAGCCCATGGCACAGCTACGTAGCGTGTTTGTGCAAAGACATGTGGAGAGGTTTGCAGATAGATGAAAGTTACGGAAACCATTTGTATCTAATAAGTACACAATTCTCAAAGAAATTAGTGTAGCCATGACAAGAAAATTAACATCCTGATGTTACATTTAAAAATGTAATTTTTCTTTTGGTCTTCAATGGCAAAATGTGCCTGTTTCTCCAGTTCAAATCTTAGATTACAATGCTTTAGTCCTACTGCTTTTTACAGCATAAAGGTCAGTGTCACATAAATGCTACTTTCTTTACCACACTTGCATTAACATGAAGGCTTCCGATCTGAAAGGAGCCAAACAGAGAAGAAAAAGTTAAATCCATTCCTGAAAAGTAACATTTCTGACAATATCAATCAATGTTTTTATTTTGTGGTTTTGGTTTAGACATGAATATATCCATTTTGAAATGTTTCCCCAAGGCTGTGGGTTCCTGTGGAATTCAAAGGTCATGTGCTTTTATCAAAAAGAAAAAGAAAAAATAATAATTAAAGTTCCTATTTTTTCTCAAAAAAAAAATTTTTTGTTGTCCCAGTGTTGAGTCAATTCAACTTCCACTTAACCATAAGGAGTCTTCTAGAATCATAGATATTAAGGCTGCAAATTATCTTTCATGTCAATCCTATCCATCTGCCTGCAAATGTACAGTCTATATCCAATACGATTCCATTACACAACACCTGATGCAAACTCAGTCAAATACTCATGTGAATTTCCATTTGCTTCTGGAAAGGGAGAAACAAAGGCAGCCTCCATGCTGAGAGATCTGGAATATGTGGGAAAGATCTTAAGTCAGCTTTGCATCCAGATGGAATTACAAGAGACTAGTTGAGTGCCTAACTCCATTCTACCTTTGCCAGAACCAGAAAACTTGTTGCTAACACAAGTAATTATTCAATTTCTTATCTAGAAGCTGATATTTCTTCAAAGCTCAAGATTCTTATGCTGGTGCCAGGCATATTTGGCAGGGATGAAGTGGATGCCACTTGTGCATCACCAGCAGCATTTCCCACAAAGTTGGGGGATGTCACTCTAGCTCTTATTCAAAAAATGAGCCTCCCAGCTTATCTATGGAGAAATAACAAGGTTGTCAGAGATGGGTTGCTAGAAGCCCTAGCTGACAACAAGAATGAGGGTATGTGACCATTAATATCCAAAGAGACAGCCACCTGCTGGAAGCATTTGCCTGGAAGAGGTGCAGGGACTGAGAGGAATGTTTGTATAAATAGAACCCTCTCCTTGTCTCATCCCAGGAAGTTTTGAGGCCAATCTGAATCTACAGTAGCTGGAATCTAAAAGGCAACAACAAGATTGTCCTTTTGTTATTGTGCTCTTAATAAATATTCCATGTGGAAATTTGTTAACCCTGACTGTTACTTCTATGTCTTCTTACATGTAAGACCTCCACCAGAAAATCAATCCTTGCATTGTAATGGCACTGACTTGACAAGAATGTTTGGCTTAGTACACTGCTGCTATTTGTTCTGTGTGCATCGTCACACAGGGATGTGATGTGTAAGAAAATCAGAGGAGCTGGTTCGTATGCACAAAGGAGAGAGGGAGCAGGCCGTGTAACAGGGTGGTGAAGTGGGGAAGGACTCAATTTCCCTTAGTGCTCTGTGGCACTCTGAAGGTACCCAGTGCTGGTTTAAAACAAAAATAGACATGGTCACTTCTGAGGTCATTGTATCTTTCATAAATACTACTTTTTATTTTGCTCTTTGATTATTTGCCTTTGGCTTTATTTGTTCATTCTCATTATCCCCTTTTTCCTTAATGAGAGCCTCCAGATCTCCCAAACAATGGGTTAGGGAGCAGATTGCAGTCTTGAAGAACTATGGGGGAGGAGATTTAACTGCTAACTAGGTAACACCTCAGAACACTGCCCTGGAAAATGCTATGTGCACAAGCTTTCCTGCGCCACGAGGCACCAACCCTCAGAGATATTTCCCTGAAGCACTGTCTCTCCAACTCTTCTTGCTTGATCTGCCAAGTGGAGGAGCAAATGCAAGAGGAGAAACTTCTTATCTGGAAAAGTGAAGCACACCACCCATTTAGTTCAGCTCCAAACTGGCAGTGCAGATGAACACTCCCATTTTTCTCTACTCCCTCAGCTTGACTGATGCTGTTTTGCAGCAGTCCAGGGTCAAAGGTCTGAAGCCACGCCCTGTCCTCCTCTCTCTACCAGTCCAGAACCAAGGCAGTGAGAGAGGAATATTTAAGCAGGATTTAATTTAGTTTAATTTAATTTAGTTTAATTTAATTATTTTAATATCCTTATTTGTTTTAATATGACTCCTGGCATGAGATTGGACTGTGAATCTGGACTCCATTGCTTGACCCTGAAGTTTTTTGTGCAATGAGTTTAACTGAGGTAGTGCGGAGCTCCAAAATGCTTAGTATGGCCTTGGGCTTGTTCATGCAACAAAAGACATTGAACTGCAGAGGAATATTAGGCAAGATGGGGAAACAGTAACAGGACTATCAATTCAGTGCTCATTTACTTAAGAATGTTTTCTTAAATAAAAGGAGAGAAGTAGAGCATACACTTTAAAACTTTCTGTCAAAACTTTTATGCCAGTCCCTCTGCCTAGTCACAAGAAATTCTGAGCTGTCGTTGCTTTTGTTTACATCCCACTGCAACATCAGTGCAATTCCTTCTTGCAAACTGGTATTCAGCTACATATGTATGTGCTGTATAAAAATTTCTTATGATGAGAAAGGAAAACCGAACCAGCCCTCACCTGGCACCTCTAAGAAACTTGGAGTACAGGTATAAGACCTGCTTGTTAGAAGGTGACTTTGCTGAAAATGGGTATTTTGCTCTTTTTCTTTTCTTTTTGCACAAGTTTAGAAAGAAAACAAAAAAGAAGAAAACAACCAACCAAATAATAAAAACAACAAAACCCCCCAAACAAAAAACAGTGTTGAAGTAAGGCTGGAATCAGTGGACCAAGACTACTTTTAGCTAAGGATGTCCTATTGGACATGGATGTCCTTCTGTCGTATTCAACACAAATAAGAGGTGTGTTCAGAGGGCAGAATGTCTTCTCCAGTCCTCTGCTCTGATCTGTTCCTTTCCTGACATGAAGCTATGGAGTGTATCAGTTGCCCCTGCCATTTTAGTACCTAAGGTTGATTACTTTTCTGCACCAGAATCAGAGTTCATGCCACCTCTGACCACAGCTGAATGATACCAGATGACATCTGATTATATAGGACACCAGGGCTGTTTCTCTGATGGTTTAAGTTACACCTCCAGATATGCTTACAATTTTTTTTTTTCCTGTGGGTAGAAGTGAAAAAAACAGTGCCTTGAATATGAGTTGACCAAGCCGAAGTTGACTTCAAGCTATGGATTGCCTGGCTGTTTTACAGTGGCATTACACTTTAAGCAGCACTGCAGAACAGCTAATAAGCTGTGTTAATGCATCTCCACCTCATCCAGAAAGCTCAGAGGACAGAGAGGATAAGCTCCCATCTGTCTGCAAAAGACTGTATAGACTTCCACTGAGTCATGGGCTGGACTTTGTTAATGTGTAATGAAATTAATTAAACCTTTCCCTTCCCCCAGTATTGGTTAAATATTATAACTCACCTGGTTGCCTTCTGAGCATAATAAAACTTGACAGGATAGGAGGGGGGAGATGCGGAGGAAAGAGGGGATGTGAGACGTTTCTTCCTCTTTGTGTCTTTTTGGCTTTTCAGTGCAAAGTCACATTCTGTCATGTTCCATACACACCAAAATATTTAGAAACACACAGGGCAAAGATCAGCTTGCAAGCGTGAGTTCATGAACTCTGCCAGCATGCAGATCTCTCTGCCAGAACAGCACAGCATCCCAGAGGCAAGTCAAATGAAAACAGTCAGAATAATACGCTCAGGTAACAGAAAAGGCAATTGTATGGCCATGACCGATCTTGCACAGAATACAGTTTGGTATGTATTGAGACCTTGACAAAGGGAAGCCTCCAAGGTTACCAGCAGAGTTGACTTACTTTTTTATCGACACTTTTATTATTTTTTTAAAGGCGAAGGAGTGTTTAATTATCAGTTCTCAAGCAAACGGTGGTTCGGCAAAATGTCAGATCTCCAGCTGAGACATCACCAGTTTGTGTTTGGGATTGTGTGCCAGGCGGTTGTATGGACAGGCGAAGACCTCCGACTGTTCACTGAATGAATTTCCACTCGTGCTTCTCGACATTGATTGAAAGCGAAGGCTGCTGTTGAAGCCCTCAGGCTGTCTTAAGAAATCCATCCCTCCCCATGCTAGATCCTTGATGAGTGTAACTCCAGCTTCAAGAGAGATGAAGCAAAGTGGGAGGAATTTAACCCTTCTGACAACTGGAAGCAAAGCATTGTTATTGGTTTGGGCTAATACTCAAAGCAAAAGAAAAGAAAATGAACAATGAAACAAGAAGAGAGACAGAAATATTCTTTTTTTTTCTCCCAGTAAGACAAAAAGACATCAGCACAGAATCTGTTGTAAGATATTGTTTTGTTTTGTAAGTTTAAGGTAGAATAACTTCTCTGAATCCATTTTAATAGCATAACTAAAAAGGAGAAAAGCAAGTCCATTAATTTGGTATACAGAGTTAACTATGGTCTTTGCCGAAGGAAGGCAGGTCAGATTAGCTATAGATTGGTGTAAATCTATCTTAGAGCTCACTATCATAGTGGTTCTTAAAATGATCATACTCACTGAGAATCAAATTTATGTGATGCACTGGCAATACAACCCTGAGTGTCAAACAAAAAGTTTGAGTTAAATAGCATGCCACAAGGTTAATGTATGTTCTAATAGAAACACCTGACAGCCTGATCCTACTGAGGCGTAAATGAGTGCTGTCCCATTAGTGCCACACCAATCTATTCTTTGCAGGAATGTAGCCCACGAAATGTGGCAAAAGTGTTTGCTCATCACAAGCAGCATTTCGATTTGCTTTTGTCACACTGTGTAGCATTTCTTCTAGAACTTAGTCCTTTACATTCTATTTTTAATACCGGGCATGAATTGCCATGAGAATTAAATGAGACTGCAGTCTATCATACCAACCAACTAATGTTGTATGCTGTTCTTTCTGGTTTGGGTTGGCTTGGGTTTTTTGTTTTCTTGTTGTGCTCCCTTCTCTGTATTCTGCTGCCTCATATTTCAGGGGCCATATTTTGATTCAATAGTTTTACATCATGTAGCATGGTGGGGGTCTGATACGTCACTTGGAAATATTATAGTAAAAGCACTAACAACTGCAGACAAATCAAGAAAGTCATTGTCACTGCATACCACAGACACATTGTGTAGAAATAAAAGAGTGAAACATTAACCAAAAATTCTCCCAGATAGTAAAGACAAAACCCACAGTTTGTTAACAAACTATATCTTTAAAAAAAGAAAACAGGAAAAAGAAAAAGGAAAGAAAAAAGAGAAAAGAAAAAATACATACACATCTGTCTCACTGCTAAAGTTAATCAAAGCCACCATTGATTATCATGGGATTTTGTTTAAAATTTTCCCCTAAATTCCTGACGTAGGCACCTCCTTCTAAACCAAACTGCATAAGGCCTTTTCCTTTGTGCCCCTAGATTTTGGTAAAAATGTTTCATATAATAAAAGCCTATTTTACTGTCAACAAAATCTAAAATACAAATAGTATACAGTTTTCAAAGTAAGTTAATAGGTTGTGTATTGGTTTTGGGTTTAAATTTAATTAATTTTCACAAAAGTTCTTATTTTTAAAAAATGTAATTTTTATTTGCCTCCTCTTTCCTCAACAACCAAAAAAAACAAAACAGGAAAGAAGGTTCACCCATAGTTATGCTCTCCTCTGCCACAATAGAAATGTCCAGGATGTTAGGCAAATGGAGCGTTCATCCTCCTGAAGCAATGTTAGAAATAGCTGATCCCTCTCCAGCATCCCAATCTACTGCGCAGGACACAACGGTACTGCCATCTGTTCCCAGGGAGTGCTCACCTTGCATAAATGTGTCTGGTGGTTTCTGATTCGAGTCTCTACCCCAGAATTGCCTTGGTTTCCATTCAAGTTGTAAGACACGTATACAGCCATAGGCACCAGAGCTATCCCCTTGGAAGCATCCCACTCTCCCTGTGTGCAAGTCTTCCAGCTGGGGACCCTCACAATCCACTCAGCACAGCCCGAGAGGCAGGGAGGGGCACTCTGTCAGAATACAGTGATGGAGACTTTAGGTTCCTGGAGAATGTCATAGTTAGTGAGAGATCAGAAGAGAGGTGTGTGGTAAAACATCTCCTGCCTCCCTTAAAGGAAGTGAGCCATATGCATTTAATTCAAAGAAGAGAAGTATGAGACTGCCCCCAATGAGGGGTCCTAGCTATCAGATACCAGATGATTGAAGGCAGCTACCTGCGGTCTTGATCAGGAGTCTGAGCTCAACATATGGACAAGATTTTCTGACAAACCCCAGTATTTAGTGTGGAGTTTTTTTCTCCTTTCTCATCCCTTGACTTCTCTTTGTGAAAACATTCTTTGAGGTGCCTTATACTTTTATTTCATTGTACAGAACAGCTGAGGTGCCCTAGAGATCCTACAGTCTATTCTTTGAGGCAAGGACTGTTAAGTTACCACATCTTTATTTCCAGGACTTTCCACATTAAGTGATTTAAAGGTGTAACGACAGTGTTATCAAGTTTGTACCTGAGAAAAATTAGCACAGAAAAGTAATATGAATTTGTATAAATATTATATAATAACATGCATTGTAACTGCAACTCACAATTTCTAGTGCTTTTCCCTCTGTAGCTGGCAAACATGAAAGGCTTACTCTTGCATAAATCACACCAGAATACCCCTCACAAGATTTCTGGGGATTTTTTTATTTATTTTTGAGACATTAATTTATCTGTTAAATAAAAAAGGACAAGAAGTAACCAATAAATTCATTGGGGGTATTAGTTTCCGCTCTTAGGAAACCAGACTGTTTTCATCACAACACAAGCCTCTGCATTTGCTGTGTGTGACCATCTGAACTGCCGTACCATCCAGGACATGCAAAGGAAGATATCATTTAGACACATATTTTGACTCATGAGTAAAATTTATCGTGTGAGCTTTCTTCTGCTGAAAACAGGATTTTGCAATGTTGAAGGAAAAAATGTACACACAAAGTCTACTTCCATGCTTAATGCTGAATATAGTGAGGCGTCTTGTCAGATTGGAACTTAAATGGATCATAGGTTTATCCACATGATTGTCTGCAGGAAGTTACAGACAAGCAAGGTGAGACAACAGGAAACTGTATAAGCGTGCACACTTCTGAGCTCAGGTTTATGATGCCTTTGTAGCAGCGTAATAGCTAACATTGTTTCTTTTCTTGTAGTTTGGAGATGGGCTGTGCCCTCTGGCTCGAGTATGATTTCTGAAGTATAATGAAGAAATATCTCTAGAAGTGGTCCTGCAAATGCAAACTCCTGTTACATGTTTACTCACATCAGCAACATTATTCCTACAAATAGCCTTAGATGAGATAAGTATGGTGTAAAGCTAGTATAAAAGCTCCGTGAATGTTCGCTTAACTGAGTTCTGTTCACAGCACAGATTTTTAGAAGCTTGTAAAAAGGCTTGAGAGAAAGAATTTGGAAAATAAAGACACAAGGTTTCTTCCTCAGCCTTAATGGCTGACCCTACAGTGCTCATTCTGGAAAAAGGGGTCTTAGCCACTTCAGTAGAAGTTTAAGACTGCAATGTATTAAGTAAAATGGAGCCCTGTCTGGCTTGCTTATGAGAGACACTTTCGCTTCTTATAGGACAGCGGGAATATTTGTTAGTTCATGAAAGGTTTGTTGAAGCTTCCATTGCAAATAAGTGGTACTGTTGTGCATGACATGCTATTAGAAAGTGAAGTTTATTATATCCAGTTCAGAAGCTTTCATGTTGCTGGTGGTGTCCATGCACAACACATTTTTCTTCAGAAAGTTTAATCTGAAACACAAAGAAGGAATTGTAGCAGACAAAGCACTAGACAGACTGAGGAAACCCACATTGCTAACTTTGCATTTCCTAGTTTGGGCCTACTGGCCTGTGCCTTCCCCATCTATTTAGCATAGCAGTTGATCAGCATGGATAAAGGAAAGAGTCTGGAAGTAAAGACGAATACCATGATGAAGAAATTAAGAGTGTTGCTTAACTTCTGTTATCTCACATTTTTTCATTGAACATTTTCAAGAATAATCTGACTCCATATTTTTGTAAGTACCTATTAGGTAGTCAAAGTCACACAAAACCCCATCCCCCCAGTCATCTTCTTTCCAGGGTGAATAGACTCATCTCATTAGCCTCTCAGTATTCATCTTGCTCTCCAGTCCCTTGACTACCTTGATGGCCTTTTGCCAGACTCTCTCCAGTGTATCTATGTCTCTTGTGTTCTGGGGAGCAGAGCACTCCAGATGTGTCTCACCAGTGCTGAGCAAAGGGGAAGAATCACCTCCCTCAGCCTGCTGGCAATAGCCTGCCTAATGCAGCTCAGGAGGCTCTTGGCCTTCTTTGCTGCAAGGGTACGTTGTTGTCTCATGGTCAGCCAATCGATGAGGACCACTCCAGGTCCTTCTTTTGCAAAGCTGCTTCTTAGCCCCCACTCAAATAAAATAGCAATTATAATAATAGGAAAAACATACAGACAACTGTAATGAGCAAAGTTATATCAATATTTCCTTTCACAGTCAGGAAGTCAGATGCACCAAGAGCAATACAGCAGGGGAGAGACATGGCCCTCCTTCCTCTGGGAAATTGGGGGCCTCCTTCGGGGAATTGGGGGCCAGGACTGCCAGGTTGCCCCCTGAGTTTGTTTTCCAAGGGGAAGGGAGTGTTTGCTGATCTGCTGTGCCTGTGTTTAAACTGACTTTAGGAGTTTAATTGCCTGGTGTTTTCTGGAGTGTATTTGCTTGCTGTCTTGACTTGGTTTGAACGGGAGTGTGTTTGTTCTGAGTGATTTTGGAATCTGTTTGCTTTAAGGGGAAGTGGGGATTTATCTAGACTGAAACTTGCGGTGTGCCTGTGCCAGCAACTTCACACAAGGAGTATCTCTTCCCTCAGGGCACCAAAGGAGCTTTGTCCTTATTTTTCCTCTGTGCAAGCAGGGGTATCTCATGCAGAAAGGGGTCACCATATTTTTTTGCCTGTTTCAGTTCCATTGCAAAAAGAATTCTTTAGGAAGGAAGGAGAAAGTTCCTTTTAAGATAATTTCTGAACAACTCCTTGATGTTTTTTCCAAAACAACAAAAAGAATACATTCATTTGTTATTTTTAGGTATAAGCACAGTATCTCTAAAACTGAATAAACAACCACAAATGTATTTCTTGGGAGGAATGTCAGAACTAGAACTGACAAACAGAATATTTAGGGTTAATTACATGTAGTCTAAAGGTTTATGTCAATAACTAACCTGCAAAGGATAGGCAAGACCCTAGTTTTTAACAAGCAAATTTCCTTATTAGAAACCCTCCAAAACCAAACAAAAACTCAGAACTGAACAAAACCTGGACAGACAATTTGGGCAATTTCTTTTTTTTTTTTTTTTGGGTGGGGTGGGGGCTGGAAGGGGGAAGAAAAAGAAAAAGACAAAAGAAATCTCACTGTTTCTATTTGCTGTTCTTAGCAGCAGTAGAATGCCAGGGAAGTTTCAGAGTAATAGAAATCAAAGTAAAACAGAATAGGAAAACAAAGATATTTTTATTGTTGGTGGGGGTAACTTTAGCCCTATGACTTCTCCACAGTGAGAAACTTTCACAGTTTATTCAAGGTCAGAGCTAATAAACATCTGTTGCTTCAGTGTAGCCTTTTAGTTTGAATTGTTTGTTTGCTGAAATGCATTGTGCATGATTAGACAGGTATATATTAAGCAAAGCATAGACCAAGGAGGCGAAAGAGCAGCCCTAAACTTTCTTGCAGGAGACAATTACAGCAAGGGAGCTCTGAAGCATCACCTGTAGATTGGTGAGTGGGGAAAGGTTACTTTCAACGAGATGACTCCCTAGTGTCCCACTTGAAAGGACTAGGAGAAAGCACTCCTTAAAACGTCAAGACAGCTGAAGCTGTATATGTGTCTTGAGCACTTATGAAAGAACTGCATGCAATTGTATGTTTATTTGCAATTTATCAGTCAACCACTAGATGTCTCTGATTATTGCACACAGTTTCAGGCCAATTCAGTCTCTGGTAAACAAAGGAGACAAAAGTGGCTCTAAAGAGATGTGGAAGGTTTTTTTATGTAGCTCTCGACTTATATTTGCTGTGTTAGATAAACATGCTTCTTTAAAAATGTCCATGATCCTGTATATTACAGCAATATCAATTTTTCATATACACAAATTTCCTTTTATCACTAAAGATCCAGGTGTGTTTATCCTCTTTCTTGTGACTTCCAGGTTGTGTAAATAAGTATTTTTTTATTATTTGCAATAAATAAAAAGAAGTTTAAGATTCCACATGCTAACTATTGTATCAGCATGATATCAGCACCATGTTGTCCCAAAACCACACTATTTATTTACAAATGTGCTGGCTAATGAATGAAAATTAATTGTGTTCGTTGAAAACACCGAAGTCGTTTTCTTGCATGTACAACAAACAGTCGAGAATGACATACTGGCCAAATTCAGTTCAGGGCATAGTGTGCATCACTCATCTAAAATCTCCTGGAGCTTTTGTTTGAAGAGACAATATGCAACATCTTTTTTCTAAATGGAGTACAAGATGCTATAGGTCAAGCCTTTTCAGCCCAGAGGACTGATGATAAGGAAAATACGCATATACACACATGCATGCAGATCTATAAATGTTATTTTTTTGTGTAACTGCATAAATACAAGGGCAAGCTCTTATGCTAACTTTTTCTTGCAAAACCATATATAGTGAGTTCCAAACCGTGTATAAAACGGAATTACTCTGGACCTGAGGTAGATACAGCTGTATAATTTAAAACAAGAAGGAATCCTAAACAATGTACTGAATATAGCGCCCATGTTTACTTTAGGAGCCATTAAATCTGTAGCCGTTTTTTTTTGTATCCCTTATGGGTCCAAGAAGGAAGCAATATCTGGAAAAGAAAGGAGACAGGGTTAGCACTTTGTAGAAATCTGCAGGTTTAGTTGTTTACTTTTTAAAAAAAATTCCTCCAGGACAGAGAGACCCTGAGTCTGACAACACAAGTGCCACCTCCAATTCCACCAATTCCTTAATAATGTTCTGAAGTGGGCTACAGCCTCTGGGATGTGTTAAATATATCACTTTATCATGATAATGATCATTGGAAAGGTTTATTCATTGTCATTGTTGGCAGCAAATTTTTTTCTGTGCTGTGCCAACCACAATGAAGCAAGGCATCTCCCTATTCCATGTTGTGATTAAGTGTGCTGGGATGTCAAACTAGAAAAGGACTTCTTAGTAGAAAGCAAAAGTGATAGAAATAGGAACAGAGATTCTCAGGGAGATAAATGAGTAGGGGAGATTTATTGATGAAGCATAGATAGTGCTAAGAGTAGAAGTTAAAATAGCAGAAAATGAGGTTCAAGGAAGTAAATTGAGGGAAGAGATTTGTACTACAGGGAGAAACATCAAATGGAAAGTGTGTAGCCATGATAAAAAAGCATGAAAAACACGGGCAAGAAACAGAGATGTGAAGCTATAAACATCTCCTGGTCCTCCCGTGTGGGTAACTCATTTTAGCAATCTACCTGCAGTGTCATTGCTAGAAATGAAATTTGGTATTTACATGATGGCTTTGAAAGGTGGTGGGCCACAAGTATTGCTGCTGTAATCCCACTGGTGTCACCACAGACTGTGAAGTTCCTCTGGGAGAACACGTTTGGATGTTACACCTACAGTTAATAAACCTCAGCACGTCTCACCCCCTCTTTTCTGATCAAAGGCAGTGGTTCATGGTAAATCAGATAGAACAGCTGGTTTGAGGTTTTTGTGGCTGCTCTTAGAAATCAGCGTCACTGGCAAAGGTTGACTCCACTATTTCGCTAGTGTAATTCTTACTCTATCTCTCAACATACGCCTACAACTGATTTGACCCAAAGCTGTAAAAACTTAGCTTGAACAGCCTTTGCTCTAGTTATTTAGTGTAATGATATTTATAGTGGTTTTAATTCAGTGTTAGAAGCATAAATGATTACATTTGCTTGGATATGTCTGCAGATAAGGTTTGTAACACAATTGTAATGACCTTTGACGGAGAAAGTCTTAACAAATTCTGCTCTATTGAAGACATTAATTCAGTGCAGAAACAAAGGCATCAGATGGGAAAGAAGTCATCTGAACTGTAAACGTAAAAAGGACTGAGTCTTATAAGAATAAAGTCAGATGGATAGATTGCAACTGGGTTTACAAGAATATAAACTTGATGTAACTGTTTCTGCATTGGTGAAGCTTGAATCAGAGCTCATTGTGGCTCAGCTGGATGCTAGCTCTCATTCAAGCCCAGGGCATGATTCTTACCACTCGCTCAGTTTAATACTGATCACAGAGTTGCTCTAAAGATACTATAATTAAAAACAAATTACTCAAGGTACCTAGGTCAGAGATTTCAAACTTGTGCAGTATTGCAGTAGCTAACCGAGCAACATGGTTTATCCTGACTGATCCAGTGGAATTAGGA
Organism: Steatornis caripensis; assembly: GCA_013398225.1. Lineage (NCBI taxonomy): Eukaryota > Metazoa > Chordata > Aves > Caprimulgiformes > Steatornithidae > Steatornis > Steatornis caripensis. The sequence goes on along the minus strand of VZSC01016844.1, from coordinate 49,369 downwards.
TTAGGTGCTTGCCCTTTGCAGTAGAAGTATAGCATAGAGTTAAGATGCCAGCTATCTGGCAAAGAAAACTAAGTACCTCCAACACTCAATAATAAAACACATTAACGAACTGAAAAACTGATAAGGACAAAGTTCTACCCAAGCAGGAATTAAATGCCTTAGTCTTTGTGCTAGGCAGGCAGGTAAGGCACCAAGACTTTTGTTTCAAAGTCAGAATGGGGAAAACCTATTTATTCAGAAGTCAACCAGAGTAGGCTGCACTCCCTTCTATTGCAGTGATTAGACCTGCATAGCTCCAACCATACCTTTATCTCCAGATGATACTTTCAAAGCAAATCCTACCTATATGAAGAAGTCCACTATGTCAGTTGATTGGCAATACCAGACTTGACAATATTTACCGGATCTATAAACACTTGACTATTCTTACTTAAGCCAAGGTAAGTGGGAGAAAGATTAAAATTGAATACGAATATTCAAGTTGGTAAGAATGTCATCCACCCAAGAAAACCTATCTTGTCAGCAACTGAAAGCAATAGTTTGAGTCTTGAATTCTGTTCTCCATGATCTCCAGGAATCTGGGTTATGCAGAAATAATTAAGATAAGAATTTAGGCTTCTATCCAGCAGTCATTGCCATCATAATGTGAAAGTTCTCTCTATTCATATCTTGTCTGATCAGTGAGTTCCTTCAAATTATGCTGTTTTTCTAGGCTGGACAATGCTTTCAAACTAACCACATTCAAACCCAAGTGCAAAACTCTACCTCAATAATTTCTTCACATAAGTACGTATAGAGAAACAGCCACACCCATAGCTCAGCAAATCAAGCAATTTCTCTCCTCTGGGAAAGAAGAAAAATAAAAAGATTATAGCTGTCCTGTCTAATCTGAAATATTTGATACACACTGAATTACTGCACTGATGAGACCTATGATTTCCACAAGAAAATGAGACATGAAGGCTCCCTCTGGGAAGGTGTTTGACTTCAACAGAAACATGCATGTTCCCCCAGGCTGGGATGAGGCTGGCAATGTACCATCGATCCGTAAGCCGACTGATTTCTTATCCTGCTTGCCATGCACAGTGTTATCACTGAAGAAGCTGTTCCGCATTTAGAGCAAGAAGCTACTGCAGACCAGCTCTAGTGGGGGGTTGTGAGTGTATCTGATATCCTAGTTGCTATATTTGAGGACAGGAAAGAAGATTAATGCTTTTCAGAAACTTCCAGACCCGTTTTTGTGGGATCCATTAATCCTATGCACTCTCCCAACTATTCATCAACCATGAAGAGAAGTCAGAGAAAGGGCGGTTCCATCCCAAATCCTCTCCTCCTTACCCTTTCTACTGTCTCTAGCCTCCAAATAGAGGAAGAAGTGAAGTTTTCACTCCTCAATCCAAAGAGTAGAGCCTAAACTGATGTCCAGGTGAATCATCAGGGACGGTTTGACAGATTTCTGCATTAAGAAGAAATGAAGAACAGAAAATTTAAAATTACTAGAGAACATGAAGTATTGTATGGTGACACATGCTTCACACCTGTGACCATCCCTCAATGTTTTAGGATCTCCTGTAATACTCTGCTCTGATCTCAGATATCCACCAACATCCTTAGTCACATCCTTTTCTCCTCCAGCAGTGTAACCCTGATCAGACTTTAATGCTGAAAGTGATTCAGCAGGACAGTCTGTCCTGGGATTTAAGATGAGATGAATGAAAAAAGATCAGCAATTGGAAAAAAAAAAAATACTTTAAAGGAAGCCTCCTTAAAGCATACAGTCAAACTATAGTACTGTTAGATATTTTTTACAGATATGTTTAGAATCTGTGATACAGAGCACAGAATTGGGATACAACAGTTCCTGATTGACTGTTTTTTCACCATTTAACACCAGTCAATACACTCCATGTCTCCCTCTGCCAGATTCCTTGTCAAAAGGAAAATCAAAACTCCAAAACAAGACAGGTCATAAATCTCGAATCCCATTATTGGAATTATTTGTAAAATGCTTTAACATCTATTGACAAGGTTTTATTAGAAGCTGGTAGGATAGTAACATTTCAGGTAGGAACTCCATGTTTTCATCCTAAAAGTTACAGACAATGGGTTTGAGGTAGAGAGAGAACAATCCACTAGAGGAATGAATGAATGAACGAATGGTCAGAGAGACAAATAGCAGATGGATAAGTAAAAGGAACTAATTTTCATTGCTGGAAGTAAATAGTGTCTTCTATTTATCTTTAGGCCAACAAAAATGGATGTTTATGGGTTAAAAAAAGATATGTAACGTGAAACATAGGAACTTCCAGTCTTCCAGTCTGTTGTTCAGGTGACAGATGACTTTGTAAATGTCACACAACTTTTTCCCTCCCATATGAAAAAAGAAAGAAATTCCTACCCGCTCCCCCCTGCTTCCCCAGACAACTTCTGCAACCGATGCAAAGCATAGCATTCAGTGTCAAAGCCTGTTACATGCTCCTATCTCCTAATAATATTAAAATGAAAATGAAAGTAGCTCCCAAACAATCTTTAAATCAATCCTAATTTGATCAAATTGAATATCTCCCTCTTTCTTTTCCTCCTCCCCTCTCGCTTCCATGTCTCTTGAATGTTTACTACAGCATTTTGTCTGCAACAATGGATTCAATTTTCACGTTGCTGATTGGTGTCCAGTCTCTCAGGTTTGACATAATTGTTCTCTTCAAAGTGTTGCTGTACCTATCTTTTTAATGAAATTCCTTTCCCCACCCGCCCCTCCCCCAGCCTGGACCTGCAGCATATTTTTGGTGAAATTGAACTTACTGTAAGAAGATAAGAACTTTTACATAGGCAGGGAAGGCAGTAACTTCTGTCTCTTCTAGTCTGTTTTCCAGACTTTGTCTTTGTACGACTACCTTACCAGAACTGTTGATTCTGGATACTCCTTCTCTGCTTTTTCCTGCTGCTATGAAATAGCCAGCACAAAAGTGTGCTTTGACACTTTTCGTAATTCTCATCTGAACTTGATTTGCTCTGGAAAATTAAAGGCATTTGAAGAAAGTTGAAAAAGTGTATAAAATAAAAATACTTACCACATATTTTCTCAATATAAAAGAAACTAGTAATTGATTTTTTATGATCAGACATTGTGAAGTAGACTAAATTCATTTTTAATTCATCAGTCACTATATCTTGGAAAGACTGATGCTATGAAATGCTCATTTTCGGCGAGGCACACCGCGGTGCTAGCACAAAGCTCGGTGGTTCCATGCTAGACCGAGCTGGCAGGCAGGTTCCCGGCGTCAGGGAACCGAGGCAGAGGAGAGAGGCCCGCCAGTACCCGAGCGAGCGAGGCTGACGCAGCACTGATGAGGCTTGGGCGTTGCCAGAGCAA